>CM064496.1:55559345-55596845 GCA_032716605.1 Paralithodes platypus | reverse complement strand
CTTATTATGGGGGTTGGGCGCTTTTAAGTGCTTATTATGGGGGGTTGGGCGCTTTTAAGTGCTTATTATGGGGGATTGGGCGCTTTTAAGTGCTTATTATGGGGGGTTGGGCGCTTTTAAGTGCTTATTATGGGGGGTTGGGCGCTTTTAAGTGCTTATTATGGGGGTTGGGCGCTTTTAAGTGCTTATTATGGGGGTTGGGCGCTTTTAAGTGCTTATTATGGGGGGTTGGGCGCTTTTAAGTGCTTATTATGGGGGGTTGGGCGCTTTTAAGTGCTTATTCACTTACCTTTCTATTATGATTTTAGCCTAGATGTCCATCAAACATAAATAAATACTCCCATGACCCCCCCCCCTCCTTCAAGATAATATTTTTTTAAATGTTTCGATAAAAAAATGATCCGGCCGAAGTCACAGGCTCACTATCGCTCGCCAGGAAAAAATCGAAACCTAAATGGCACGAAATGTCCTATTTTCTACACAAAAATGGGGTGAAAGGCCTTAAAATCGCCAAACTAATGGTTCGCCAACACATAGGCTATAGCTTCAGCACCACTATATCCTGTATCATAGAGATACTATTACTACTACTACTACTACTACTACTACTACTACTACTACTACTACTACAATACGACTACTACAATACGACTACCCTTCTACAGTTCCAATTACCATAGTTTTCTCATCTACTACTACTACTACTACTACTACTACCACGACTACTACTAATGCAAATACAGCTACAATTACCATACAGACTCCCCATCTACTAATGACCTCCAGGGAGCGACCCCCTGAGCGTTATGGGTAATTTAGTCATTATCCGGCCACAATGATCACCTGTACTTGTCAAATGGGTCTCGCTCTCTCTCTCTCTCTCTCTCTCTCTCTCTCTCTCTCTCTCTCTCTCTCTCTCAATGAATACTTCTAAGAGTAAACCAAAAGTACTCTTCACCCAGAAAGTCTATTATATTCTTGATTCTTGTCTCACCCACTTTATTGAAACAACAATTTTATTTTGTTTACATTTTAGTTATGAAAGCAAAATTGTTTACATGCTGTCGTTATAAGGAAGATGGTAGTAATCTCCCCTCAGTACCAACTTGCCGGGCTCGGTCGCATTAATTACTTTAACATTTTACAAGCTAAGAAAAAAAAAAAAAAAAAAAAAAAAATGCGTTGAAAAACCTGGATGCAATTGCGACCCCCCCATCCTTTTGAGGTGCAAGGAGTGATTAATGAACGACCCAGCCACTATAAACATCTTCCACATTAATTTTAGAGGTTATTATATTATTATTAGCATGTTGTATATATATATATATATATATATATATATATATATATATATATATATATATATCTATATATATATATATATATATATATATATATATATATATATATATATATATATATATCTATATATATATATATATATATCTATATGATTATATATACATATATAAAGTATATATATATATATATATATATCTATGTATATATATGTATTAGAGAGAGATAGAGGAGAGAGAGAGAGAGAGAGAGAGAGAGAGAGAGAGAGAGAGAGAGAGAGAGAGAGAGAGAGAGAGAGAGAGAGAGAGAGAGAGAGAGAGAGAGAGAGCGCGAGAGATAGACTTTAAATAGGTAACAATATAGAACTAGCATGCTATAAATCACGTATACCAACACACTTTCCGTTCATTAAATTCTCACTTCCTATATAATCTAGTAAATTATGACTGCCGCCTGATGGTCAGGTGGAGGCGAGCTTCCGCGTTGCATTACGGGACATAAATCATTACAGATCACCCATTTAAAGCCACTTACGAGTTTAACCCCCAGCATTACCCTCTCCTGCACAACCCATGGACCAGACAGCCATTACCGGGCACAAATAAACCATGTGAGCTGGCTGCGGCTCAACATGACTAACTAGTTTAGGCCTGCTGATCAGTTGCTACCATATGCATGTATACATGCGACACTGGTCTACTATATACATACATACATTAACAAACTTCAAGACCGAGTGCTCCGTGACACGGAGTGCGGTTCCGGTCTCATCTCCTAATGGCGATGTTCCTGGCAGCCCTGTTCAATCCCACGTTTATCTTGCTCTGCCGTTTGGTGCAGATCCCTCCACGTTTTTGGATTTGCATCTTTGCACCTGTAATGTCTGCCAGTGCAGCTAAGGGTATCTAAGTCAATAAACCTAAGGTGCTCCTGTGGGGGATTGAACCCTGGCCTCCCATGCACGAGGTGAGTGTGGTATTCATCCACAATAAGTCATACTAGTGCACTAGAATACATTATGTATATAATTGTTATTAATACACATTAGCACACATATATAAATACACATTAGCACACATATATAAATACACATTAGCACACATATATAAATGCTCTAACCCAACCAGGATTCAAACTTAGAACGTGCCTACTCCCAGGACCTGTGGGAGGTGGATGTAGGCCACATCCACTTCTGACACCCGGACGATGCCCCGGTACCCCTCATGTCCCTTCAGTTGCAGCCTCCCAGCACCCTCACAGGCCGCCCATCCATTCAAGGCCCTATTTGACCTCTACTTTCCCCACACGGCCACAACTATAGTCGGTTTTTCTCCAGCTGATGGTAAATTGGTATCTCGCCTTGCTTATTACTCTGCTACTTCCAAGATTTTGTAGCGAAATATGTTGCTAATTATGAAAACTTGGCTATAATATAACACAGACACATAGCAGTATCATATAACACAGACACAGCAGTATCATATAACACAGACACATAGCAGTATCATATAACACAGACACATAGCAGTATCATATAACACAGACACAGCAGTATCATATAACAGACACAGCAGTATCATATAACACAGACATAGCAGTATCATATAACACAGACACAGCAGTATCATATAACACAGACCCAGCAGTATCATATAACACAGACACATAGCAGTATCATATAACACAGACACATAGAAGTATCATATAGTACAGACACAGCAGTATCATATATCACAGACACAGCAGTATCATATAACACAGACACATAGCAGTATCATATAACACAGACACATAGCAGTATCATATAACACAGACACAGCAGTATCATATAACAGACACAGCAGTATCATATAACACAGACATAGCAGTATCATATAACACAAACACATAGCAGTATCATATAACACAGACACAGCAGTATCATATAACACAGACACATAGCAGTATCATATAACACAGACACATAGCAGTATCATATAACACAGACACATAGCAGTATCATATAACACAGACACATAGCAGTATCATATAACACAGACACATAGCAGTATCATATAACACAGACACAGCAGTATCATATAACACAGACACATAGCAGTATCATATAACACAGACACAGCAGTATCATATAACACAGACACATAGCAGTATCATATAACACAGACACATAGCAGTATCATATAACACAGACACATAGCAGTATCATATAACACAGACACATAGCAGTATCATATAACGCAGGGACAGCAGTATCATATAACGCAGGGACAGCAGTATCATATAACGCAGGGACAGCAGTATCATATAACGCAGGGACAGCAGTATCATAATATAACACAGACAGAGCAGTATCATATAACACAGACACAGCAGTATCATATAACACAGACACAGCAGTATCATATAACACAGACACAGCAGTATCATATAACACAGACACATAGCAGTATCATATAACACAGACACATAGCAGTATCATATAACACAGACACAGCAGTATCATATAACACAGACACATAGCAGTATCATATAACACAGACACAGCAGTATCATATAACACAGACACATAGCAGTATCATATAACACAGACATAGCAGTATCATATAACACAGACACATAGCAGTATCATATAACACAGACACAGCAGTATCATATAACACAGACACATAGCAGTATCATATAACACAGACACAGCAGTATCATATAACACAGACACATAGCAGTATCATATAACACAGAGATAGCAGTATCATATAACACAGACACATAGCAGTATCATATAACACAGACACATAGCAGTATCATATAACACAGACACATAGCAGTATCATATAACACAGACACATAGTAGTATCATATAACACAGACACAGAGCAGTATCATATTTTCCCATGAAGAATCGAGAAATCGGATGCTAAGGGATTCAATTTAGCATCAGCTGGAAAAAAACAGACTATACCACCCAACACCACCTTTACTCAGAGTTACAAGGAACCACATGGTACCCCAACTCTGAGTGGATGAATAATGTATTTAATGTACGTTGTATTGTATAGTATTGACCTGTATCTACACTCACAGACAAAAAAAACCCAATCTTTTCACTGGTGAGCTATACTTGTGTGAACGGAATGAATCGGGTGAAACATACGCCTCTATTGTAACAAGATTGTGAGAGGGATCTGCCTAGTGTGGGCCAATCGGCTTTCTGCAGACTCCCATTTTCGTATGTTCTTAAAATTTCGACCCATTTACAGAATATTTAAAGCGCTGGTGAAAAGATTTTTTTTTTTTTTTTTTTTTAATTTATTTTTATTTTTTTTTCCGGCGAATGCACTTGTATACTTCTCCTGTGTAATAAACTATATTATGTGTCCTTTTATGTGTGTTTCCCTTGCCCAGTTATAGACCCCACATTGTGTTGTAGTGGATTGTGTTCTTTTATTTCATAAATTTGATTTTAGTAAGCGTTATTTCCACATAGCGATTTTGATAAGTTATTTTACCTTTATCTTGTATCGTCCCAGTTTTTGTTTGTTTAGTTTGCAAGTTTTACATTATAATATAAGCATTTCAATGATAAAGACCATATTCGTGGAAAACACACCGACACACCCTTCTTCTTTTGTTTATCTTTTTGTCCTTCTCCCCTCGCCCTTCCTCTTTCTCTTTATTCAATTATTGGCAATTGTGTTTTTCTGTGTCTCCCTCCTCACCCGATTACCGGCTCAATTGTTGTCTTCATCTGTTTTCTCCATTTTCTTATTTCATCCATTAAGGGGACTGGTTATTTTTGAGGATATATATATATATATATATATATATATATATATATTTATTTATTTTTTAGTTTCCTCGCTAGAACTCCATCACGATTAAAAAAAAAAAACATCCCCAGGATTCTTGATAAATTTGTATATTTTACGGTAGAACAATTTCACGGCCGAAGGCCGGAAAAAATCGACACGGATGGTCTTAATATTGACAAAGAAATGGGGCGACAAGTCTTAAAATCACCAAGCTAATGGGCCGAACGTCTTAAAATCTAAACAAATAATGGGGCTAAAGATATGGAGAAGAGGGGCCACAAAAAATAACTTTTGTAAAATCTGCCCTTATAAGGGGGTAGTACTCGCTTTTTCTGGACCCCTTCTCCCTCATGTTTAGTCTATTAGTTTTGAGGTTTTCAGACGTTCGTTCCGTTAGTTTGGCGATTTTGAGACCTTTCGCCTATTTTTTTTGTCAATATTAAGACCTGTCGTGCCCTTTACATGTCGATATTTTCCTGGCGAGCGATAGCGAACCTCTAATTTTAGAAGGAACCGGCCTTCGGCCAGGACATTTATCTTGAAAGGTGGTCTAGGGGGTGTTTTTCTAATCTTGATGGATGTCTAGGAAGCAAACTAAACATCTCCCCTTGATAATATAATGTTAACAAACTGATCAGTGATTCCCAATACATTCTCTCAATTAATATTACAACTATTTCACATACTACTGTTGGCAGCGAACGAACTGAAATTAAGGGGAGATTTCCACTTGAGGGATTTTTTTCTTGACTCCTTTCTCCCTCATGTTTAGCCCCATTGCTTTTCTAATTTTAAAACGTTCGCGCCATTATTTTTACGATTTTAAGAACTTTCGACCCATTTCTGTCAATTTTAAGACCTTTCGTGCCAGTTAGGTGTCGATTTTATCCTGGCGAGCGATAGCGAGCCTGTAATATAAGAGGAACCGGCTTTCAGCCGGGACATTTTTCTACCGAAAAATGTACAAATTTATCTTGAAAGAGGGTCAAGGTGATGAAATTTTAAGATTGCTGGAGGAGTAGAAAACAAACTAGAAACCTCCCCTTAACCCAACATGCTATATATATTTAATGTTGGACACCCCACCAAGGATTATCCAGCTACAATCCCTTCACAACACAATATCCAACTGCAGCATAGTGTTTAATAATATCTGGTCCGACGCTTTGTGGGTCATTATGATATTTTGTTAAATAGAAATGCATTATAGCTACCAAAGAGATAGAAACTGTCTCTGCAGAAAAATACACAAATGTATCTCGAAGGGGGGTCTTGGCGATATTAGCTTTGAAGGTTAATGGAGGTCTAGGGAAGAAGCTAAAAGAATAAATACCATATAAATACTATAAAGAATACTATATAAATACTATAAAGAATACTATATAAATACTATAAATAATAATATATAAATACTATACTGTATACCATATAAAGGCCCAAGTTCTGTGAAGTCGTAAATTAAGAAGAAGAGGAATGGGGTGGGGAGTATAAGAATGATTTAGACGTACTAAGAAATGCCGGACCTCGTTAAGACAATGGCAGGAAGAATGCTAAGCTGTTGAACAATGGCTGGCTTGCGTGGCCATAATTGTTTCTAAATGCCACCAACGGATATATTTCGCCTTCCTTTCTGAATTAACCACCTGCAAGTTTCGTTCAATAAAGACATTTTAGTTTTAGATATCGATACTTAGCAGAATTACCAGCTAAAATACAGTTGTAGTACATTTATAAGTACATAAAACCCAATTGCAACTACGTCCCCAACATATTTCCTGCGACATGTCTGCTGCAGTGCCACCTTGCGACCATGGCAGGAATGTTTAGAAGTGAAACCAAAGTCGCAACTAGCGCTCCGATTATGTAACACATGGGGTGCAATGACAACGGGGAATATTGCCTGTGATTTGCCGCCCTTGGAGTGATTGCTGCAACCGTCCGGGGATGAGCTGCGTCAATCTGGGCTTTCATTGCGACGGCAACATGATGTCGCAGAGGGCTGGGGCCCGCTGCACTAATATTGTGCATACTCAAAATACTTGCAGCCAAGGGCGACCCGCCACGACCCCACACGATCATTGAGGAAGTCCTGTTTTTGTTGCCAACCAAGCCTGTGAACCGTTAATTTTCAAGGATCACAGAAGGTCGCAACTCGCAAGGCGGCATCACATACTGTAGGTGTGATGGGGGCTTACACAGTAGAGTCAAAATGTCTGGACACACGGAGGCAATCTAGAGTGGAAGAAAGACCTGGTAGTCAGTATGTATCAGTACTTATCAATGGATATACTTAGCTATGTACTGTAACAGACAAAATAACCATTACTCTTTTTCAGTAAACTAAAAATATTTATTTGCCCGTGTTTGGAAGCTTAGAGCAGTGACTTGCAATTAGTCGCCAATTGATGTTAACATTAATCTATCATTATACTTAGGATTTTGTTTTGCCATTGACCTCTATAACTAGAAAACGAGTAAAGGAATCGAGAAAGTATTTCTACCAATTGGGTAACGTCAGCCAGGTAATAGGTTTGGACATTTTCATCCCATTTGACTAAACCGTTTTGAGATACAGAGGTTAGGTTTACGATTTCCGACTCACTTGTAATGGAGTATAATCAATAGTAATATTAATGCCAAGGAATATTAAATGATTAATATGTAAACTTGGTAAAATCTAAAAGTTACTATTGTACTTTTCAATTTCTCAAAGTAATCTATTTCCAGTGAGCCCAGCTGGTGAAAAGTATACAAAATATGACCTTAAGCCCCAGCAGACCCCTGGAGTCAAATTAGTTAATGCCTCATCCCTCACTGCCACCACCATGCCTCACTGACCACCCGTCCTCAATAGCCTAATTTTTAATCAATAGATAATTTTAACTAGTTCCATATCAACCTGGACCAGTAAAATTAAAGTCCTAATCTAAAGTACAATTTAAAGTCCTAATCTAACCTAATTTAATTAATAGTAGTGGTTTAGTTATCACTGGTGGAGTTGCGTAGTCACGAGTGGTCCGAGGTGGGTTTTCTTGTATCTCCTCTGTTTTGCTTCAATAGTTTGGAGATTTTAAGAAGTTTCACCCCATTAGTTTGGCAATAATAATAACCTTCGCCCGATTCAGGTGTCAACTTTTTCCCGGACGAAAGATAGCGAGCCTGTAACTTAGCAGGTTTGGGGGATGTGTTGAGTTAATGGAAGTATTTGGTGTGTAATGAGTGGTGTAGTGGTGTGTTGGAGGGCTCTCAGGTAATGAATCAATACATTTCAGTCCATGTTGTCAGAATCGCCACTGTAACTCAAGGTATACGTATATTTAGTAAAGTGACAAAGGGGATAGCGTGTGTATTGTTTTATTCTTTTACATGAGGAGGGATCCCAAAACAGGAAACAGTAATACTTATAGTAACTCTGACGTTCAATACTTTATGGACTTACCACGGGTAATAGATAATGGGGCTAGGGGAGTCGGAACTGTAGGAGGCGAAGAAGGAGGGCAGAAAGGGATCTTTTCTTCTTCTTCTCCTTCCGTCTCTCGCCCGGGGCCTAAAGAGCAGCTGGATCGGGCAGCACATTGAAGTTAGCGGAATATGATTCACTTTGTCAAGTGGAACACGGCTTGACGCTCTAAGCAGTTTATGACTTGAGTATGATGAGCTGGGTAAGCTGCCGACATGTTCTCCCCTCCAGTATTTCATAAGCTTTTTGCTCCTCTTGCTGGTCCGGTTGTCTTATGCCAAAAGGTCTTCCTGGCCTCCGACGTCCTGAAGTCTTCTATTCCCTTTTGGATCGGTGTGGCAGGTAATGGTGATATGGCTTAAATTGCTTCAAACTCCATGTGTCCAGGCATTATCGCTCGAACACTTCTTGATTTTAGCCCTGTCACTCTTTCAACTCTGGGGGAGGCACTCGTCACACGCAGGTTTGCCTTCTGTCTCCTTCATCCACATAAGAAAAACAAAACAAAAATTAGGGCAGGTAAGAGAGGGTTATGGTACTTGGGAACTTTAGACGGGGCGGAGCTTAGTGACGTAATAGGTCGGGACAGCTGGGCGAGAGATCCGGGCTTAGCAGTGTTGGTGGCGGGCTTTAAAGAAAACGGTATTTGGTGGGTAGCTTGCATATTCTTATCTGGTATCACTACTACTGATGTGATTCATCTTGGGGAGGCAGATGTTGAGGGATCAGGCATAACAGATAGATACTGTAGATAAATTGATAAATATATAGACAGACAGACCGATAGGCAGGCAGATAGATAGATAGAAATAGATAGATAGATAGCAATAGATAGATAGATAGATAAACAGACAGATAGATGAATAGATAAAGATAATAGATAGCTAATTTTATGAAGAAGCCTCTCAAACAAACTATTCCTGGGTAAGTCTTTCAAGTTAGGGCGGAATTTCACTATTACAGGTTCGGAAAGGCGCGGAATGTTTAGGAGTAAGGGAGATGGGTAATTTGTCTGGCCTCCTTCTCCATCGTGTTTAGCCTCATTAGTTTTGACATTTTCAGATATTTGGCCAATAGTTTGGCGGTTTTAAGACTTTACGCCCTATTTCTTTGTCAATATGAAGACCTTTCGTGCTATTTAGGTGTCGATTTTTTCCTGATGAGCGATAGCTAGCCTGTAATTTTAAGAGTAACCGGCCTTTGGCCGGGATTTTTTTTACCGAAAAAATTTACAAATTTATCTTGAATGGGGGTCTAGGGGGTATTTTATACAGCTTGATGGAGGTATTGGGAGGAAACTAAAAAACAACAAATAATAAATAAAAAAAATAAAAAATAAAAAAAAAATAAAATAAAAAAAAATAAACAAAAATAACAAAAATAATAAATAACAAAAATAAAATAAAATAAAGCAAATACATATGCCATCTCCCCCTAAGAGACTGTTTGAACCCTTTCCATCTCGAAATGTTGTATTCCCTTCTACCTACCTATAGACGATATTATTTGAACGGTTTTATATCGTGAGTTACACTTTGTTGTCGAAAACTAAGCTGTTGGTAGATTATCTGGACACTTTGAAGATTATGATGCATTTTTTACAGTTTATTCTGGCTATCATTAGACGATATTTTACAGTCTAGAAAGGATCTGTGGGCATCAAACAGTAAGTACTATCTCAAATAACCCACTGACTTCCATATACCCCTCCTAATCTGAATATAATCGTCTAATGATACCCAGAAACATAATAAACTGCCTCACTGTATCTTGAAAGGGTTAAATTACATAAACAAACAAGATACTTCAAGCAACATGCATGCATTAAAAAAGTATATGGCAATGTTCCCAAATAGTATGATTAGAAATGAAACAAAGATATATCGTTCTGTTTTAAAATAAAATCCACCAACTTAGGGCGAGGATATTTGATTTGAGAGAAAGAAAACAATAATATATATAGATAAATAAATAATATATATAGATAAATAAATAATATATACCGGTATAGATAAATAAATAATATATATAGATAAATACATAATAGATATAGATAAATAAATAATATATATAGATAAATAAATAATATATATAGAAAAATAAATAATATATATAGAAAAATAAATAATATATACAGATAAATAAATAATATATATAGATAAATAAATAATATATATAGATAAATAAATAATATATATAGATAAATAAATAATATATATAGATAAATAAATAATATATATAGATAAATAAATAATATATATAGATAAATAAATAATATATATAGATAAATAAATAATATATATAGATAAATAAATAATATATATAGATAAATAAATAATATATATAGATAAATACATAATAATAATACTCAAAGTAAATAGGAAATTATGTCCTTTCACGAATTTCCATCCTAAATTGTACCCCAAATATCCAGCCATTCGTTGAAAGGTATAAATAGCCATAGTATAACTCATAATTAACCCTCTCACGTTCTTGACGCAATTTTGAGCCTATTAGGGATACTTTAAAGCCTTTGTTACCATCAGGGGTATTTAGAAACCTTTAGTTTAGTTACTTCAACCTCTGCAGTTGTCTTTGAGTTAGCTGTGGGCAGAAAACTAATTTTGGAGAGGTAATTATAAGAGTGAGATAACTCTATTTAGTATTGCTAATCTGGCAACCTCTGCGTCATATGGTCGTGAGAGGGTTAATAAAAGCACCCACTAAATACATGCAGCATTATTATTTCATTTCACATCTGTCCCATAAATATGTCTGGCCGTGACGTCCACACAATGTAGGCGATTAATAATGAGGGTAAATGATTTAAGGGGAGATGTCCACCTGAGGGATTTTTTTCTGAACCCCTTTCTCCCTCATGTTTAGCCCTATTGCTTTTGAGACTTTAAGACGTTCGCCCCATTAGTTTAGCGATTTTAAGAACTTTCACCCCATATTAAGACCTTTCGTGCAATTCAGGTGTCGATTTTTTCCTAGCGAGCGATAGCGAGCTAGTAATTTAAAAGGAACCGGCCATCGGCCGGGACATTTTTCTATCGAAAAATTTACAAATTTATCTTGAAAGAGGGTCTAGAGGATGTATTTTTAAGCTTGATTGAGGTCTAGGGAACAACCTAAAAACCTCCCCTTAAGGGGGGGATGAGCGTATCAGTTTGATCATTTACATTATTTGTTTATCATTTTGTTTTAGTTGCCTCCCAAGATTAAAAATAAACAAAGATAAAAATAAATACCAAAATAAACACCCCCTAAGACCCTTCCTTAAGATAAATTTGTGAATTTTTCGATATTTGGCCGCTTTCTCTTAAATTACAGGTTCGCTATCGCTCGCCAGGCAAAATATCGACACCTACTGTAAATGACACGAAAAGTCTTAATATGGACAAAGAAGTGAGGCGAAAGGTCATAAAATCGTCAAACTAATGAGCCGAACGTCATCAGATATTATTCAAATCTGAAAACTAATGGGGCTAAACATGAGGAAGAATGGGGTCCAGAAAAACGACCCTTAATCTCCCCGTAATGTGGACAAAGTGTGTATATTAGTAAACAGTACACTCGGATGCCATAGTCTCTAGCCCGCTCATAAATAATCCTGGACGTCACCTATTTATAATTATGGAAGTGTAGTTCTGGAAACGAATTTATGAATATGATTGTCTATACATCAACTACAGAACTATGTATACTACTTATTGAATAGCAAGTTGTATCCCAAAATAATCCAGATAGTTATAATTGCATAAAGAAAAACATAGAGGGTCCAGGAATTCTTATGGGTGGGCCAGACACTATGGTATCCGAGTGTACTGTGTAAAACAAATGTTGAAGTGTAGGGACAAATGGTTCAGGTGGCCAGCTATGTAGTTTGAACGAATATATATATATATATATATATATATATATATATATATATACTGTATGTACTATCTGAACACTTTTTATGCCATGGGTTTTCTACAATTAAACCCATGGTATTAAACGTGTAGATTTGGAGTTATTGCCACACCTATCTTTTAACAGGACACGTTATCATTATTGGAAGCCCCGGGGTATAGCACGCGCGACATTAATATACAATTTAAAAGGGGAGGTAGTTGCTTTTTCTGGACCCCCTTCTCCCTCATGCTTAGCCCCATCAGTTTTAAAATGTTACGACGTTCGCTCCATTAGTTTGGGGATTTTAAGACCTTTTGTGCCATGTAGATGTCGGGTTTTCTCCTGACGAGCGATAGCGAGCCTGTAACCCTAGGAGGAACCGACCTTTGGCCGGGAAATTTGTCTACCTAAATATGTACAAATTTATCTTGAAGGGGGGATCTAGTGGGTATTTTTTTCCCCAGCTTGATAGAGGTCTAGCGAGGTTACTATAATCTATATATATATATATATATATATATATATATTAATGGACAAACACAAAAACCACCACCCCTTTAAACCTAACACGTAATTATTTGAAGCCCCCCAGGATTTAACACGGGCGAGATAAATAATAATAATTGTTACTGCTAATGCGAATGTGACGGTATAGGTGGTACGAGCTCTTTATCCAGTTATATACGCCATTATGATAGTGAGCTACGGTTTATCCAGTTATATACGGCATTATGATAGTGAGCTACGGTTTATCCAGTTATATACGGCATTATGATAGTGAGCTACGGTTTATCCAGTTATATACGGCATTATGATAGTGAGCTACGGTTTATCCAGTTATATACGGCATTATGATAGTGAGTTACGGTTTATCCAGTTATATACGGCATTATGATAGTGAGCTACGGTTTATCCAGTTATATACGGCATTATGATAGTGAGCTACGGTTTATCCAGTTATATACGGCATTATGATAGTGAGCTACGGTTTATCCAGTTATATACGGCATTATGATAGTGAGCTACGGTTTATCCAGTTATATACGGCATTATGATAGTGAGTTACGGTTTATCCAGTTATATACGGCATTATGATAGTGAGCTACGGTTTATCCAGTTATATACGGCATTATGATAGTGAGCTACGGTTTATCCAGTTATATACGGCATTATGATAGTGAGCTACGGTTTATCCAGTTATATACGGCATTATGATAGTGAGCTACGGTTTATCCAGTTATATACGGCATTATGATAGTGAGCTACGGTTTATCCAGTTATATACGGCATTATGATAGTGAGCTACGGTTTATCCAGTTATATACGGCATTATGATAGTGAGTTACGGTTTTTCCAGTTATATACGGCATTATGATAGTGAGCTACGGTTTATCCAGTTATATACGGCATTATGATAGTGAGCTACGGTTTATCCAGTTATATACGGCATTATGATAGTGAGTTACGGTTTATCCAGTTATATACGGCATTATGATAGTGAGCTACGGTTTATCCAGTTATATACGGCATTATGATAGTGAGTTACGGTTTATCCAGTTATATACGGCATTATGATAGTGAGCTACGGTTTATTCATTAATACACCATTATATTAAGGGGAGGGGGGGGGGCGTATTTATTGCCTCAATTATATATATTTTGTTATAATTGTTTTAGTTTGCTCCCTAGACCTCCATCAAGCTTAAAAAACACTTTCCAAGACCCTCCTTCAAGATATATTTGTACATTTTTCGATAGAAAAATTTACCGGCCAAAGGCCGGTTCCTTTAAAATGACAGGCTCGCTTTCGCTCGCCAGGAAAAAATCGACACCTAAATGACACGAAAAGTTTTAACATTGACAAAGAAAAGGAGCTAAAGGTCTTAAAATCGCCAAACTAATGAACCAAACGTCATAAAATCCGAAAACTAATGGGGCTAAACATGAGGCAGAAGGGGGACCATAAAAGCGACCCCTCTCCCCTTTAAATAGCCACGATTAATGCTGCCACCTACTGGATAATGACAATATATAGCGCTGGAGGGGATGATGTATGTGATTATGGGAAATGTTTTATTGTTGCGTTCTAGCTCTCTCTGCCTGTCTGTCTGTCTGTCTGTCTATCTGTCTGTCTCTCTCTCTCTCCCCCCACCCACACACCCACCCACCGTCCATCAGTGGTGTAGGTCAGGTCAGGTCTCTCCTTTATCACAGGGTCAGGAGGTAGGGTATTAGTTCATGTCTGTTGTTGCTGTCTCATATCTCACTACACCACGCCCATAATATATCAAAGCACGCCCACACTACACCTTCCTACAGTCCTTACCTCACCTCGCCCCTATATCAAACTCCGCCCACACATTCAACTACGCTCAAACCTCACCATCCTCCGTAGACTATCACCTTTACTCCAACACGCCCACACATACAACTACGCCCATACCGCACCACCCTCCCTAGACTATCACCTTTACTACACACGCCCACACCTTACCATCCACATCCCCTACCACACCACCTTCCACACATATTTTAAAATTTCTCTTTTGCCACATTTAGAAATAGATAACTATTTATGATACAGGAAAATAGAATACTGTTAAGAGGAGATTTATATTTATTAGTCTTTGAGATTTTAAGTCGTTTGCCTCATTATTTTTGCGATTTTAAGACCCTTCGCCCCTATTTATTGGACAATATTAAATAATTTCGTGCCATGTCGGTGTCAATTTGTTCCAGGCGAGCGATACAGAGACTTTTTTTTTTTTTTGCATTTACCAAATAATGTACACATTTATCTCGAAGGGTGTTCTTGGGGGTATTAATTTTTATAAGCATGATGAAGGTCTAGGGAGCTAATAAGACCCACCTTACATATTATTCTTATAAGCATGATAAAGGTCTAGGGAGCTAATAAGACCCACCTTACATATTATTCTTATAAGCATGATAAAGGTCTAGGGAGCTAATAAGACCCACCTTACATATTATTCTTATAAGCATGATAAAGGTCTACTTATAAGCATGATAAGGTCTAGGGAGCTAATAAGACCCACCTTACATATTATTCTTATAAGCATGATAAAGGTCTAGGGAGCTAATAAGACCCACCTTACATATTATTCTTATAAGCATGATAAAGGTCTAGGGAGCTAATAAGACCCACCTTACATATTATTCTTATAAGCATGATAAAGGTCTAGGGAGCTAATAAGACCCACCTTACATATTATTTTCCACGGTGATCCCTCTGAAACGCAAGAAAGCGAAGCAAGATCGTATATTTGTCTTCTTCTTCTTCTCTGAGTAGTTTCCAATAGCCCGTGAAAGGTTGTGCATGGCTTCTGCCGGGGCGATAGTCTAGATTACTTGGCTCATTCTTGGTCCAGGTGATGCTGCTTAAAGGCAGGTTTGCATTTTATTAAGGCGTATAATAATGAAATATACATACGCAACTCTGAACGAAAGAAAGGAGGCATATATTAGTTAGATTAGAAATATTCGATACAGCAGATTACATAAATTAATTTGACATAATATGTAGTATACAGTATATATATACATATATATATATATATATATATATATATATAACGTTTAGTGAATAAATAATAGGACAAACAAAATGAAAGTTGACGTATTATTCAACACCTAATTGAAAATAATGATGAACTTTAGAAACTTAATATATCATTTGAATGATGAAATCAGACATACAGTGAGAAATATTGAAAAAACAAGCAAAAAGTTAGTAAAAAACAAATATGCCTTGGTCTTTAATAAATTTTGCCTCAATGAAAACATACTGCCTACTTATACAAATATATATATATATATATATATATATATATATATATATATATATACTGTATATATGCGGTATAGTTCTAGTGTTCGCCACCATTGTAAAGTACAACATTAGTACACGGGGACCAGGAGTATCACAACGACAAAAAAGATAATCAATTATTAATTTAACTCCCAGTTGTGGAAAAATCACTATAGTGAATTATTTGAAAGGTTTTGTATGTTTGCTAGGGGTAGGAGTGGGAGGGGGGTTATAATGGTTTGCTAGGGGTAGGAGTGGGAGGGGGGATATAATGGTTTGCTAGGGGTAGGAGTGGGAGGGGGGATATAATGGTTTCCTAGGGGTAGGAGTGGCAAGGGGGATATAATGGTTTGCTAGGGGTAGGGGTGGGAGGGGGGATATAATGGTGTGCTAGGGTTGGGAGTGGGAGGGGGGAAATAATGGTTTGCTAGGGGTAGGAGTGGGAGGGGGGATATAATGGTTTGCTAGGGGTAGGAGTGGGAGGGGGGATATAATGGTTTGCTAGGGGTAGGAGTGGGAGGGGGGATATAATGGTGTGCTAGGGGTAGGAGTGGGAGGGGGGATATAATGGTTTGCTGGGGGTGGGGGTGGGGGGGGGGTTATAATGGTTTGCTAGGGGTAGGAGTGGGAGGGGGATATAATGGTTTGCTAGGGGTAGGAGTGGGAGGGGGGGTTATAATGGTTTGCTAGGGGTAGGAGTGGGAGGGGGGTTATAATGGTTTGCTAGGGGTAGGAGTGGGAGGGGGGTTATAATGGTTTGCTAGGGGTAGGAGTGGGAGAGGGGGATATAATGGTTTGCTAGGGGTAGGAGTGGGTGGGGGGATATAATGGTTTGCTAGGGGTAGGAGTGGGAGGGGGGGATATAATGTTTTGTTAGGGGTAGGAGTGGGAAGGGGGATATAATGGTTTGCTAGGGGTAGGAGTGGGAGGGGGGATATAATGGTGTGCTAGGGGTAGGAGTGGGAGGGGGGATAAATGGTTTGCTAGGGGTAGGAGTGGGAGGGGGGATATAATGGTGTGCTAGGGGTAGGAGTGGGAGGGGGGATATAATGGTTTGCTAGGGGTAGGAGTGGGAGGGGGGATATAATGGTGTGCTAGGGGTAGGAGTGGGAGGGGGGATATAATGGTTTGCTAGGGGTAGGAGTGGGAGGGGGGATATAATGGTGTGCTAGGGGTAGGAGTGGGAGGGGGGTTATAATGGTGTGCTGGGGGGAGGAGTGGGGGGGGGGATATAATGGTTTGCTAGGGGTAGGGGTGGGAGGGGGGTTATAATGGTTTGCTAGGGGTAGGAGTGGGAGGGGGGGATATAATGGTTTGCTAGGGGTAGGAGTGGGAGGGGGGATATAATGGTTTGCTAGGGGTAGGAGTGGGAGGGGGTTATAATGGTTTGCTAGGGGTAGGAGTGGGAGGGGGGGATATAATGGTTTGCTAGGGGTAGGAGTGGGAGGGGGGTTATAATGGTTTGCTAGGGGTAGGAGTGGGAGGGGGGTTATAATGGTTTGCTAGGGGTAGGAGTGGGAGGGGGGATATAATGGTTTGCTAGGGGTAGGAGTGGGAGGGGGGTTATAATGGTTTGCTAGGGGTAGGAGTGGGAGGGGGGTTATAATGGTTTGCTAGGGGTAGGAGTGGGAGGGGGGTTATAATGGTTTGCTAGGGGTAGGAGTGGGAGAGGGGATATAATGGTTTGCTAGGGGTAGGAGTGGGAGGGGGGATATAATGGTTTTCAGTCAAAAATTAAAAAAGGGTTGTGTCAATTAAAAAAGGGGGTTGTGTCAATTAAAGCTTCATAAAAATTGTGGGGGACGTGATTTTTATAGCTCAGTGAACATGAATGCCATCAACACGATGACGCGTTTTATACATTTTATTCTGGCTAACATAAGACGATTTATATGTATGTATGTATGTATGTATGTATGTACTCAGGCACATAATCCACAGCTGGGGGTGGGTGAGGGTTCGGGACCACTTTCGCGTTCCCTCACCCCTTACTCTGTCTCGCCTAGTAGGTGAATGTTGCAGGAGGAGGAGGAGGATTCCCTGCCCCCAGAAGGAAAAATAGGACAGGAAAATAGAGACATTGACAGCCCATTTTCTCGAGGTTAGGGTTCACGCTTGCTGGACTACTAATTTGGAACAGGTATAGGAACCTCACTAGCACCTCTGATTCAGGCTAAAGTTAGACGATTTTGTGCAGCTTTCAAAGGACCTATGTTATTCAGAGGGTTGATTGAGATCGTATTTACCCCTTTGAGTCCTAGACGTAGATTATAAGCTAAAGAAAACCCTTAATGGTAGCCCGAATAAGTGCGTAATCGAATCTTGAAAGGGTTATATATCTCAATTGTTTTTTTGTCAAGCAACTACTTCGAATGGACTTTGTAGTTTAGCTATCATTGGACGATCATAGACAGTTTAGGAAGGATCTGTGGGAATTATATAGGTAAAGACTCTCTCATTGACTTCCGTATACCCTTTCTAATCTGCATACAATCGTCTAATAATAGCCAGAAAACAGAACAAGAAATGCGTCATCGGATCTAGAAAGGGTTAATACTCTCAATGCTCCGGCACCCCGCGACTCCGAATGATGGACTTTGTAATTTAGCTTGTGTTGCATGTTCTAGATTATATAAATTTATAAAAGGTAAACACCGTACCATTTCATTGACTTTTATAGAGCAACTATGTTTGAACAAGCGATCTGCAGTATTGTTCCCTATTCATTTGAGTGGAAGACCAGATAGATTTGGAAATGGAAGTACTTTGCTCAGAAACTGGTAACATTAAATACTTGCCACGATCGACCAATAGTAACTTGATTATTATACTAATCACGGAGTCCAGTCCTTAAGGGGAGATTTCCACTTGAGGGATTTTTTTCTTGACCCCTTTCTCTCTCATGTTTAGCCCCATTGTTTTTGAGATTTTAAGACGTTTGCCCCGTTAGTTTGGCGATTTTAAGAACTTTCACCCCATTTTAAGACCTTTCGTGCCATTCAGGTGTCAATTTTATCCTGGCGAGCGATAGCGAGCCTGTAACTTAAGAGGAAACGGCCTTCGGCCGGGACATTTTTCTACCGAAAAATGTACAAATTAATCTTGAAAGGGACTCAAGGGGGTGTAATTTTAAGCTTGATGGAGGTCTAGGGAACAAACTAAATACCTCCCATTAAATACTTGCCACGATCGACCAATAGTAGCTTGATTATTATACTAATCACGGAGTCCAGTCCTTAAGGGGAGATTTCCACTTGAGGGATTTTTTTTCTTGACCCCTTTCTCTCTCATGTCTAGCCCCATTGTTTTTGAGATTTTAAGACGTTTGCCCCATTAGTTTGGCGATTTTAAGACATTTCACCCCATTTATATAACTTTTAAGACCTGTCGTCCCATCTAGGTGTCGATTTTATCCTGGCGAGCGATAGCGAGCCTGTAATTTAAGAGGAACCGGCTTTCAGCCGGGACATTTTTCTACCGAAAAATGTACAAATTTATCTTGAAAGGGGCTCAAGGGGGTGTAATCTTAAGCTTGATGGATATCTAGGGACCAAACTAAAAACCTACCCTTAACCCTTTCTGTACCAGCGACGTGTGTATTACATTATTCTAGCTATATTTAGACGATATTATGCAGCTTAGGAAGGATCTGTGGTAGTTAAAAAGGTTGGTTGAGATAGTTGGAAGCCACATTATTGCTAGAGGTCCTTCCTAATCTGAATACAATCGTTGAATAGTTGCCAGAATATGATGAAACGGACGTCCCTGGTACTGTACGGGTTAACCCTGTCTGTACCGGTGACGTCTAATTCATTTTGTTCTGGCTATATCTAGAGGATTTTTGTAGTTAATGAAGGATCTGTGGCGGTCAAACGAGGTATGTGAGATAGTTCCAAGCCTGTTCATTGCTGGAGGCTCTTCTTAAAGTGAATCCAATCGTCTAATAGTAGCCAGAATAATTAGCCAGAATAAAATTAAAGAGACGTCGCCGGTACAGAAGGGGTTAAGGGGGGATGGGCGTACTTATTTGCTCAATTGTGTACTTAATGTTTTAGTTTCCTCCCTAGACCTTTATCAAGCCTAAACAATCATCCGCCCAAGACCCTCCTTCAAGATAAATTTGCACAGAAAAATTTCCTGGCCAAAGGCTGGTTCCTCTCAAATTATAAGCTCGTTATCGCTCGCCAGGAAAACATCGACACCTAAATGACACGAAAAGTCTGAATGTTGACAAAGAAATGGGGCGACCGATTATAAAATCGCCAAAGTAATGGGTCGAACGTCATGTAACCTGAACACTAATGGGGCTAAACATGAGGGAGAGGGGAACCAGAAAAACCACCCATCTCCCCTTATAGTGTGTCAGCCAAGTGAGAAAATTTGTGGGAATTGTCAGTTTCTTGACAAAAGTGTCAAAATTGCTACACAAACTGCCAAAGCCAACATAGGCTAAACACATATGATGGCTCCATATCTAAACACATATGATGGCTCCATATCTAAACACATATGATGGCTCCATATCTAAACACATATGATGGCTCCATATCTAAACACATATGATGGCTCCATATCTAAACACATATGATGGCTCCATATCTAAACACATATGATGGCTCTATATCTAAACACATATGATGGCTCCATATCTAAACACATATGATGGCTCCATATCTAAACACATATGATGGCTCCATATCTAAACACATATGGTGGCTCCATATCTAAACACATATGGTGGCTCCATATCTAAACACATTATGATGGCTCCATATCTAAACACATATGATGGCTCCATATCTAAACACATATGATGGCTCCATATCTAAACACATATGGTGGCTCCATATCTAAACACATATGATGGCTCCATATCTAAACACATATGGTGGCTCCATATCTAAACACATATGATGGCTCCATATCTAAACACATAATGATGGCTCCATATCTAAACACATATGATGGCTCCATATCTAAACACATATGATGGCTCCATATCTAAACACATATGATGGCTCCATATCTAAACACATATGATGGCTCCATATCTAAACACATATGATGGCTCCATATCTAAACACATATGATGGCTCCATATCTAAACACATATGATGGCTCCATATCTAAACACATATGATGACTCCATATCTAAACACATATGATGGCTCCATATCTAAACACATATGATGGCTCCATATCTAAACACATATGATGGCTCCATATCTAAACACATATGATCGCTCCATATCTAAACACATATGATGGCTCCATATCTAAACACATATGGTGGCTCCATATCTAAACACATATGATGGCTCCATATCTAAACACATATGATGGCTCCATATTTAAACACATATGATGGCTCCATATATAAACAAATATGATAGCTCCATATCTAAACACATATGATGGCTCCATATCTAAACACATATGATGGCTCCATATCTAAACACATATGATGGCTCCATATCTAAACACATATGATGGCTCCATATCTAAACACATATGATGGCTCCATATCTAAACACATATGATGGCTCCATATCTAAACACATATGATGGCTCCATATCTAAACACACATGATGGCTCCATATCTAAACACATATGATGGCTCTATATCTAAACACATATGATGGCTCCATATCTAAACACATATGATGGCTCCATATCTAAACATATATGATGGCTCCATATCTAAACACATATGATGGCTCCATATCTAAACACACATGATGGCTCCATATCTAAACACACATGATGGCTCCATATCTAAACACATATGATGGCTCCATATCTAAACACATATGATGGCTCCATATCTAAACACATATGATGGCTCCATATCTAAACACATATGATGGCTCCATATATAAACACATATGATGGCTCCATATCTAATTTTGAATATACTACGTATATTATTGGGTGTGCCAATTTTGATATCATCATCAACAAATGCCGAATTCTTCTACCTAACTGCTTCACTATTTCAGCAGGTCAGTTTACATGGACGGGCGCTGTATAATGTGGAAATAAAGCCCCATCCTCATATTTCACGGGTGAACAGTGTAAGATTAGAAAGACCCCGCGGCCTTAACGAGCGGTCACAACACGAAGGGTATTACGATGATAGTGTGTGTGTGTGTGTGTGTGTGTGTGTGTGTGTGGTGTACAAGGTGCTATTATAGCAAGGTGTACAGGTTATAATAATGCAGAGTAATGAAGTCCTTTCCTATGAGAGTTGCATTGAGTTACATAGATACATAGAAATGAGTCCTCAAAGACTAATATATATATATATATATATAGAGAGAGAGAGAGAGAGATACTATGCAACTGAGAGAAACAAAGTGTAAGTGATAAAGGGAGAGATAAAGGGGGAGAGAGGGGGAAAGAGAGAGAAAGAGAGAAAGAATAGAGTACAAAGAGAAAGAGGTAGTGAAGGTGAAGGTGATACAGGCTTATTTTTAGCACCTGGTTATATATACTGTACATGTTGTGCTCTGACCAAGCTGCATGAATATGATAGTATTATTGTGTTTACGACTAAATGTGTCTATTATTGTGTTGTGTTGTTTGGTTGAGAGACGAGTTGTGTGTGTTGGTGTGTTGTGTGGTAATATTTAGACGAGTATTATATATCTATCTATCTATCTATCTATTGTCTGACGCCGTGATCCCCGAAGGGGTGGCCACGAACGAACCGCCCCCATGCACCTCTGTCCCCAGTCAGTCGACGCCCCTCCCCCCAACCAGCACCGCCTTCGTTCATGTACTTCCTCACTCCATCCTTCCACCTCATATTTGGTCTACCTCTCCCCCTCTGTCCCTCCACCTCGCTCTGGTACACCCTCTTAGTCATTCTCTCGCTTTCCGCTTTCCATACGTTCCATATGGCCGAACCATCTCAAGTTGTTCCTTTTCACACTTTCCAGCACATCTACCTCCACACCACACCTCCTTCATACTTCCTCATTAGTCTGTCTATCCCTCCATGTAACTCCGCACGCACTCCTTAAGTAATTCATTTCCACTGCTCTCACTCTTGGTCTGAGTCTCTCAACCAACGTCCATGCTTCGCTTCCGTAAGTCAGTGTTGGGATTACCACACTGTCATGCAAGGACTTCTTCACTTCCATACTGACCACCCTATTTCTTGTTGCTGATTTTAGCGTTCCTACAACCCTCTTCCCCTGTTGTACCCTCTCCCGCACCTCTTCATCCATAGTCCCATCTTTACTCAACACACTGCCCAGATACTTAAAAGAGTTGACGATCTCCATAGCCTGACCGTTCAGCTTCACCTCACACTCTGTGACTTCACCCCTTTCGAAGACCATAACCTTGCTCTTTCCCGTATTTACCTTCAAATTCCGTTTTTCGCACACTGTTCCAAACTCATTTACCAGACCCTGCAACTCCCATTCATTATCACTCATCAGAACTGTATCATCCGCAAACAGCAGTATAGGTAGCTTCCACTCAATTCCCTCCCTTTATATATATATATATATGTGTGTGTGTGTGTGTGTGTGTGTAGTAGTAGTAGAAGTAGTAGACTCGATTATAGCTATTTATTGACCCGGATACTATGACTCCGATAACGCCCGCCGCTAAAGTACCCGTGTGACACTGGCTTTAGAATGGCAGTGTATTCATTCAGTATTAGTCGGCTCTTAGTAAATAATATGCACTGTTGATTGATACAGCTGGTCAAATGGAACTGACCGCATATTTAAATCTGGTTTAAGGCAGCTTATAACGATTAAAATACACACATATCAATACTATTAACCCACAATACACACATATCAATACTATTAACCCACAATACACACATATCAATACTATTAACCCACAATACACACATATCAATACTATTAACCCACAATACACACATATCAATACTATTAACCCACAATACACACATATCAATACTATTAACCCACAATACACACATATCAATACTATTAACCCACAATACACACATATCAATACTATTAACCCACATACACACATATCAATACTATTAACCCACAATACACACTATCAATACTATTAACCCCAATACACACATATCAATACTATTAACCCACAATACACACATATCAATACTATTAACCCACAATACACACATATCAATACTATTAACCCACAATACACACATATCAATACTATTAACCCACAATACACACATATCAATACTATTAACCCACAATACACACATATCAATACTATTAACCCACAATACACACATATCAATACTATTAACCCACAATACACACATATCAATACTATTAACCCACAATACACACATATCAATACTATTACCCACAATACACACATGTGAATACTATTAACCCACAATACACACATATCAATACTATTAACCCACAATACACACATATGAATGCTATTAACCCACAATACACACATATCAATACTATTAACCCACAATACACACATATCAATACTATTAACCCACAATACACACATATCAATACTATTAACCCACAATACACACATATCAATACTATTAACCCACAATACACACATATCAATACTATTAACCCACAATACACACATATCAATACTATTAACCCACAATACACACATATCAATACTATTAACCCACAATACACACATATCAATACTATTAGACCACAATACACACATATCAATACTATTAACCCACAATAGACAGATATCAATACTATTAACCCACAATACACCACATATCAATACTATTAACCCACAATACACACATATCAATACTATTAACCCACAATACACACATATCAATACTATTAACCCACAATACACACATATCAATACTATTAACCCCAATACACACATATCAATACTATTAACCCACAATACACACATATCAATACTATTAACCCACAATACACACATATCAATACTATTACCCCCAATACACACATATCAATACTATTAACCCACAATACACACATATCAATACTATTAACCCACAATACACACATATCAATACTATTAACCCACAATACACACATATCAATACTATTAACCCACAATACACACATATCAATACTATTAACCCACAATACACACATATCAATACTATTAACCCCAATACACACATATCAATACTATTACCCACAATACACACATATCAATACTATTAACCCACATACACACATATCAATACTATTAACCCACAATACACACATATCATACTATTAACCCACAATACACACATATCAATACTATTAACCCACAATACACACATATCAATACTATTAACCCACAATACACACATATCAATACTATTAACCCACAATACACACATATCAATACTATTAACCCACAATACACACATATCAATACTATTAACCCACAATACACACATATCAATACTATTAACCACAATACACACATATCAATACTATACAACCCACAATACACACATATCAATACTATTAACCCACAATACACACATATCAATACTATTAACCCACAATACACACATATCAATACTATTAACCCACAATACACACATATCAATACTATAACCCACAATACACACATATCAATACTATTAACCCACAATACACATATCAATACATTAACCCACAAATACCACACACACATATCAATACTATTAACCCACAATACACATATCAATACTATTAACCCACAATAACACATATCAATACTATTAACCCACAATACACACATATCATACTATTAAACCCATACAACACATATCAATACTATTAACCCACAATACACACATATCAATACTATTAAACCCACAATACACACATATCAATACTATTAACCACAATACCACATATCAGTAATATTAACCCACAATACACACATATGAATACTATTAACCCACAATACACACATATCAATACTATTAACCCACAATACACACATATCAATACTATTAACCCACAATACACACATATCAATACTATTAACCCACAATACACACATATCAATACTATTAACCCACACAATACACATATATCAATACTATTAACCACAATACAACATATCAATACTATTAACCCACAATACACACATATCAATACTATTAACCCACAATACACACATATCAATACTATTAACCCACAATACACACATATCAATACTATTACCCACAATATTATAATGCCGGGAAGGAAAATAACCCTTTCTCTCTCTCTCTCTCTCTCTCTCTCTCTCTCTCTTTCTAATCGACGCGTCCTAATCTCCAATCTCTCTCTCTCACACACACTCTCTCTCTAATCTCTTCCTAATCAACACACCCTAATCCCCAAGTTTCTCTCACTCCCTCTCACACACACACACGCACACTCTCTCTCTCTCTCTAATCAACACACCCAAGCCAGCAGATATCAGCCAAGGAAATTAATTTACGGTTGGTCGCTTCTGACAATTCCATATTTATGATTGCTTCCTGGGGCTTCCGGAAGAGGGAGGATTGGTTGGGCTTCATTCTTGGCTGAGAGTCTGCTATGAGGTTTTGTATTAACACATACATACATACATACATAAGACACATATATATATATATATATATATATATATATATAGACACATACAGTACATACAATAGCCACACACAGACAGAAACACTCACACCTATACACTCACACACTCACTCATATACACATAACACACACACAAACATACACACACAACCACACACACATAATGCATACATAGACACACACACACACATCCACACCCGACATCCTGTGGGTTATTATCATATTTTGTTTAATTATTATCGAGGATTTTGCTTGCTTTTGCCATTATCCAACAATGCATTATAGTCTGTCTCCTAGTGTAACAAAAAACACTCCCAAACTTTCATCATAATCAGATAATGAAGTTCACCGATATAATTCCCACAGACCCTTCCTACAATCGTTTCATGATAGCCAGAATAAAAATGCGTCATAATTTTCAAAGGTTAAATAAACGACATTGAGATATATGATATGGACCCTTTTTCTGGGTTCTCGGTGGTAAACAACGGGATATTAGAGTCACGGTAATGCCTAGAATAATGTAGCTTCCTTTGGCTGGCTTCAACACCAAGGTTATTATGATGTGGAGGTAGGGATTCTGTGTGTGTGTGAGTGGGTATATATATATATATATATATATATATATATGTGTGGGTGTGTGTGGGTGTATATATAATTATATATATATATATATATAAAGCTTGAAGGATGCCTAGGTAGTAAACTAAAGTAATCGTGTGACACCGGCTAACCTCTCCCCATATGTTCCCCCTTTCTCCCTCGGGGCTCGTAACTCCCCCTCTCACATATATATTATTCAGGGTTGGCTACTAACTGATTTCCTGTCTGCTTAAGGGGAGGTTTTCGTTTTAGTTTGTTTTTTCAGGACCCCCTTTCTCCCTCATGTTTAGCCCAATTATTGTTGACATTTTAAGACATACGCCCCCTTAGTTTTGCTACTGTAAGACCTTTTGCCCCATTCCTTAGCCATTATTAATACTTTATGTCGATATATTTCTAGCGAGCAAGAGCGAGCCTGTGATTTAGGAGGAACTTGTCTCCGGCCAGAATATTTTCTACCGAAAAATGTACAAATTTATCTCAAATTGGAGGTGTATTTTGAAGCTTGATGGAGGTCTAGGGAGCAAACTAAAACTTAAAATAAAAAATAAATAAAAATAAAAATAATAAATAAATATATATATATATATATACATTCCTTCTCCCTAGGGGCTCGTAACCCCCCATCCCACATATATTATTCAGGGTTGGCTACTAAGTGATTGGCTGTCTGTGTACTGAGGCGTGAGGTGAGGGGTTCGAGTCCCCCTGAGACTTCGGGAGACATGTATTGTATATATGTGCTTTATTAAGAAGAAGAATGCTCACACCACAGGTTGGTTCCTCCTAAATAGCAGGCTCCCTATCGCTCGCCAGGTAAAAATCGACACCTAAATTGGCAAAGAAATGCTGCGAAAGGCCTTAAAATCGCCAAACTAATGGAGCAAACATCTTAAAATCTCATAACTAATGGGGGTTTAAAATGACGAGATAGGGAGAGAGAGGAAGTGACTACGCTCGCTACAGGACCTGTTGCAGTAAACAGGAGAGTATTGGTGGATATGTTCAAGGCCTGAGTATTGGTGGATATGTTCAAGGCCTGAGTATTGGTGGATATGTTGAAGGCCAGAGTATTGGTGGATATGTTCAAGGCCAGAGTATTGGTGGATATGTTCAAGGCCTGAGTATTGGTGGATATGTTGAAGGCCAGAGTATTGGTGGATATTTTCAAGGCCAGGGTATTGGTGGATATTATCAAGGCCAGAGTATTGGTGGATATGCTCAAGGCCAGAGTATTGGTGGATATGTTGAAGGCCAGAGTATTGGTGGATATGTTCAAGGCCAGAGTATTGGTGGATATGCTCAAGGCCAGAGTATTGGTGGATATGTTCAAGGCCAGAGTATTGGTGGATATGTTCAAGGCCAGAGTATTGGTGGATATGTTCAAGGCCAGAGTATTGGTGGATATGTTCAAGGCCTGAGTATTGGTGGATATGTTGAAGGCCAGGGTATTGGTGGATATTATCAAGGCCAGAGTATTGGTGGATATGCTCAAGGCCAGAGTATTGGTGGATATGTTCAAGGCCAGAGTATTGGTGGATATGTTCAAGGCCAGAGTATTGGTGGATATGCTCAAGGCCAGAGTATTGGTGGATATGTTCAAGGCCAGAGTATTGGTGGATATGTTCAAGGCCAGAGTATTGGTGGATATGTTCAAGGCCTGAGTATTGGTGGATATGTTCAAGGCCAGAGTATTGGTGGATATGTTCAAGGCCAGAGTATTGGTGGATATGTTCAAGGCCTGAGTATTGGTGGATATGTTGAAGGCCAGAGTATTGGTGGATATGTTCAAGGCCAGAGTATTGGTGGATATGTTCAAGGCCTGAGTATTGGTGGATATGTTCAAGGCCTGAGTATTGGTGGATATGTTGAAGGCCAGAGTATTGGTGGATATGTTGAAGGCCAGAGTATTGGTGGATATGTTGAAGGCCAGAGTATTGGTGGATATGTTGAAGGCCAGAGTATTGGTGGATATGTTCAAGGCCAGAGTATTGGTGGATATGTTCAAGGCCTGAGTATTGGTGGATATGTTCAAGGCCAGAGTATTGGTGGATATGTTGAAGGCCAGAGTATTGGTGGATATGTTGAAGGCCAGAGTATTGGTGGATATGTTGAAGGCCAGAGTATTGGTGGATATGTTGAAGGCCAGAGTATTGGTGGATATTATCAAGGCCAGAGTATTGGTGGATATGTTGAAGGCCAGAGTATTGGTGGATATGTTGAAGGCCAGAGTAGGGAAGAATTAAGGGGAGGCGGGCCGTTTGTTTGGTCATTCATCCCTGTATTTCTTAGTTTCCTCACTAGACCTCCATCAAGCTTTAAAAAAAAAAACCTAGACCCCCCCCCCCTTCAAGATAAATTTGTACATTTTTTGATAGAAAAATGTCCCAGACGAAGGCCGATTCCTCTTAAAATTTCAGGCTCGCTATCGCTCGCCAGGAAACAATCGACAACTAAATGGCACGAAATGTCATAATTGACAAAGAAATGGGGCGAAAGGTGTTAAAATCGCCAAACTAATGGGCCGAATACCTTAAAATCTCAAAAGAAATGGGGCTAAACATGAGGGAGAAGAGGGTCCAGAAAAACGGTCTTCCTCCCCTTAATGAAGTAGACTTTTATGGGGAGAATTCGACCCGAATATTCCACTGGGACTTGTTTGAATTCGTTCAGGGTTACAGATATGAAGGTTGGGCAACGTATATTGAGCAAAAATAGTGGGAAATTCTCCACTTGAGCGGAAAATACTCCCTTAACCCTTTCGTTGTGGTTGCCGTACAAGTATATCCTGGAATTATTAACCCATTAAAGCCTGTGGAGATGAGTGTAAGTGATCAGGAGGGCGACAGGCTTCCGTCCGCTCTCTGGCACATAGGCTCTGTGGTGGGGTCTCTCAATATATATTCAGTGTTGCCAAAGGCCAATGTAGCGGAACATTGCTAATTATTAGCAAATATTGCCGATGTCTGTAGTAACGCTGTGGGTGAACCCCGCTAGGTAGAGCGCTCGTTTCTGGTGTCATTTGAAAGCTATTTTCTTCTAGTGTTTTGCCACAAACATTTCATTTCATTCAGGCATTTGCTTAAGCAATCAGGAGTGCCTGAATGAGCCCTATTATAGAGGAAATAGGCCCGCAATGCTTGGGTTAACATTACCAGAGGTTAATGCACTCGGCTAAATACCACTAAAAAAGGTCTCTATGTTTACAGTGTAAGTTTGGTCTAACATTTCCCCTCATCCTGTTCCCCCTCGGTCTCCTCTCTTTCATCTCCCCTTCTCTCGGTTCTTTACTCTATTAGGTATGCATATATTCACGGTATATACAGTATATGCATGCTTTTATGTATGTACAAAGTAAGACATTATTCCTGGCACAACACGAGGGTTATATTTGCCATATATTTAACTTATGGCGCATTTTGACAGTGTATTCTGGCTATCATGAGACGATTATATACAATTTAGGAAGGATCTGCGGGAATTATAATGGTAAAGACTAAAGACTATCTCAATGAACCCTCAGACCTCCATATACCCATTATACCCTACCTAATCTTAATGAACCCTCAGACCTCCATATACCCATTATACCCTACCTAATCTTAATCAAATCGTCTAATAATAGCCAGGAAACAGAACAGAAATGCGTAATCGGATATTGACAGGACTAATTCTTTGTACAATATCTGTAAACACGGATAGGTCTTCACAACCAATCTCACACATTTATAAATAGATGTAGAGCTCGAGAAAAGAGTGTGAATTATGTTCTGACAAAACACAGATTGAATTTACTGAAGCAACACCCACCTATTGAACGTGGAATGTGATGAGGCTGGGTGGGATTGAGTGGGGTGGGATTGAGTGGTGTGGGATGGGGGTGTGGTGAGATTTGATGGGGGTATAGTGGGATGTGGTGGAGTGGGGTGGGATGTGGTGGAGGGGTGGGGTGTGATAGGATAGGATGGGGTGGGGTGGAGGTCGGTGGAGGAGGAGTGGTGAGATGGGGTACGGAGGGCTGGGATGGGGTGGGAGGGGGGAGGGGGGGAACAGCGAGACAGAGATGGATGTGGATCGAGGGTGGGGGAGTATTGGGGTGGGGTAGTTATGAGGGAGGATGGGGGGGGGGGGAGAGAAGAGGGGGAGGGAGTCGACGAAGCAGGGATGAAGGAAATTCGGGATACAAAAAAAAAAAAACACACAAAAAACAAAAATATGAAAACAAATGAATGAAACAAAAAACCCTTGATTGGTTTAACGATGAGGGCCCCCGAGGGAAGGGCCGGTAGCCTGGAGGGTCACAGTGTACACTCTACAGTCACTCTCAATAGTCAAGTCCTACGACCAGTTTTTGACATGTATTATTCTCTTTTGATAATCTAATATATTTATTTCACTCCCAACACCAAACACCTCCCAATGAAATTAATGAAAGCGTGTGATGTTCCCGGGATTCGAACCTGGGTCACCACATACAGATTTTAAACACTCTAACCATTACACCACCAAGACAGTTCAAGGTTAAGTACAGTACATGACTACGATTATATATCCATTTATCGACTACTGGTTATCAATCTAATCATGTACTCATCCCCAACTGCACACTTAAGGGGAGATCTCCACTTGAGGGATTTTTTTCTTGACCCCTTTCTCCCTCATGTTTAGCCCCATTGCTTTTGATATTATAAAACGTTTGCCCCATTAGTTTAGCGGTTTTAAGAACTTTCACCCCATATTAAGACCTTTCGTGCCATTCAGGTGTCGATTTTATCCTGGCGAGCGATAGCGAGCCTGTAATTTAAGAGGAACCGGCCTTCGGCCGGGAAATTGTTCTACCGAAAAATGTACAAATTTATCTTGAAAGGGACTCAGGGGGGTGTAATTTTAAGTTTGATGGAGGTCTAGGGAACAAACTAAATACCTCCCCTTAATAGCCTAATGATATGAGCAAATTAATACTAATTGTACTATTTTTTTTTTTGTGTGTATGAATCGATTTTCACTTATTAAGAGAAATCACCAAAGCTTTCCACACACATGAACGAAGGTTTTATATTAATAATCTGTTACATTTTGAGGATTCTGTTCTTATAATATGCAAACAATAACACGAGTTTGGTTTAGAGTTCCAATTATGCCTTTGGAAGTGATACAATGGCCCAAACAATGCTTTGGAAGTGATACAATGGCCCAAACAATGCTTTGGAAGTGATACAATGGCCCAAACAATGCTTTGGAAGTGATACAATGGCCCAAACAATGCTTTGGAAGTGATACAATGGCCCAAACAATGCTTTGGAAGTGATACAATGGCCCAAACAATGCTTTGGAAGTGATACAATGGCCCAAACAATGCTTTGGAAGTGATACAATGGCCCAAACAATGCTTTTCTTGTAAATTTGTTGTATGCCTTCTCCATCTTTCTCTCATCCTGTGACTTAAATTGCTTCTAACTCTGTGTGTCCAGACATTTTGGCTCGACCATTTCCTTGACTTTGGCCATGTCACTCTTTCAACTCTGGGGGAGACACTCGTTGCAGACAGTTTTGCCTTTTTGTCTCCCTAATCCACCTAGAAAAAATATAAATAAAAGTCTTCAAACAAAATGGCTCCGGTTAGACACCCTACGCTATGACTGCCCATAAACCTATAAATAACAGGCCTAAATGATAATGGACACGTTAATTAATCCTTTCATACCTTCTTTATATTCATACTTTTGTTCACAGCGCTCCCACAATCACCATTAACCCCTTCTGTACCGGCGACGTTTTTTTACTTTTATTCTTGCTATATTTAGACGATTTTGTGCAGTTTAAGAAGGAACTGGGGTTGTAAAAAGGGTTAAGTGAGATTGATCGAAGCTTTTTAATTACTGGAGGACCCTTTTAATTGCTGGAGGACCCTTTTAATTGCTGGAGGAACCCTTTTAATTGCTGGAGGACCCTTTTAATTGCTGGAGGACCCTTTTAATTGCTGGAGGACCCTTTTAATTGCTGGAGGACTCTTTTAATTGCTGGAGGACCCTTTTAATTGCTGGAGGAACCCTTTTAATTGCTGGAGGACCCTTTTAATTGCTGGAGGAACCCTTTTAATTGCTGGAGGACCCTTTTAATTGCTGGAGAAACCCTTTTAATTGCTGGAGGACCCTTTTAATTGCTGGAGGAACCCTTTTAATTGCTGGAGGACCCTTTTAATTGCTGGAGGACCCTTTTAATTGCTGGAGGACCCTTTTAATTGCTGGAGGACCCTTTTAATTGCTGGAGGAACCCTTTTTAAATTGAATCACATCTTCTAACAGTACCCAGAATAACGTTACAAGGACGGCACCGGTACAGAAGGAGCTAACCCTCTTTGCTCAGAGTTTATTATTATTATTATTTTTTCCCTTGTGAATCTCACATAGGCGACAGCAACGCATAATCGACCGAACTTTTGTGACTGACTGTACATTAGGGATCTCGTGATGGAGTTTTAATTAGAAATATAATCCAGACAAAGGGATTAAGGGAAAGATGGTAACATAAGAGGGGGTGAAGAAGAGGAACAAACTTGGTTAATTATAGAAAGGCTTCTTGATCCCCCCCCCCCCCCCCAAAAAAAAAAAAAAAAAAAAAAAAAAAAAAAAAAAAAAAAAAAAAATCTCTTTGATAATACAAATCCCCTATACTTATTAAACAAAATCATGATAACCCACAAGACGTCGTACCAATTAACCCTTTGAGTACCAGCGACGTCTGCTATATTTTATTCTAGCTCTATTTAGACGATTTTGTGCAGTTTAAGAAGGATCTGTCGTAGCTAAAAGGGTTGCTTGATATAGTTTGAAGCCTTGTTATTGCCACAGGTCCTTCTAAAGCTGAATAAAATCGTCTTATAGTTGCCAGCATATACTAAAAAGGACGTCCCTGGTATTGTAAGGGTTAAGAGTAAGGGAAATATGAACTTATTATTTTTCTAAACATTTACCATAACATTTCCAAATGTCACCCCATTTTCCCTAATTCTGTCAGAAGCTATACTGCAGTGGGTTTAAAGTGAGCAGTCAGTTTGTGCTTAAACATTTGTCACACACACACACATACACACACGCCCAGACACAAAAACACATAAACAGACACACAGACAGTCACGCACACACACACACACACACACACACACACACACAGGCAGACACACACACACACACACACACACACCAAAACGATGATGTCGAACCCTGGACGCCGAGTACTCTAATATTATACGATTCTGACTCTCTCTCCGCGTGTTCCAACATATCGTAACGGCCGACCAACAATGCAAAGAGGGGGGGGGGGGTCTATGTGTCGAGCCAGGGGGGGGGGGGGGGGGCGTTTGGATAACAGTTAACCATTTCGAGATACGACGACGCAATTCTTTTTCGGTTTTTGGTTTTTGTTTGACGATGTTCTTCAGATTGGAAGGGGTATGTGGAAGTCAGAGGGTTAGTCGAGATAGTCTTTACCCATATGATTCCCACAGATCCTTCCTAAACTGTAAAGAATCGTCAAATAATAGCTAGAATAAATGGTCGAAAAGTGTCACAATCTTGGAAGGGTTAGGCTTGGACGGGCGGTGTTCTCTTTTGGTATTCAGGCAGACAGCTCGTACCCTCCCGCCCTCACACCCAGAATTCAGAATCACGTTAACACAGCTGCTTTCGCCATTTTCGAGAAATGTAGTATATTTTGTCCGCTCGGCTAACAAAGAAGCCTTCCCAGAATTCCTTAAAAAAAAAAAAAAAAAAAAAAAAAAAAAAAAAAAAGATCCCCTTTAAAATAAATCTGTACATATTCATATATAAAACAGGTCTGGAGGAAGGCCGATTTCTTCTAAATTACATGCTCGCTATCGCTAGCCCATACAATATGCACATCTGAATGGGATTAAGCGTGTCTACATCCGAATAAGGAATAATAGTCGAATACAATTATTGCAATCGTAACTGTAATTTGGCTTGTGAAATATTAAACATGGGGTATATATATATTTATCAAATCACTCGTACTAGACGCGAGATTTTCCACTTTTATTTATTTATTTTAATATTATATTAATATTAATTTATATTATTTGTTTAATGTTTTGCCTCCCTCTCTCTCTCTCTCTCCCTCTCTTTAATTTTTTGTTTATCTTTATTTTTGTTTTTTAAGGGTGGGGGTGGGGGGTGGGGGGGGGGGCAGTGAGGGGGAGAGTTTTCCCCCCCTAATATTGCCTGAATTTCATAACGAGTTAAGTGTCGTCTAGTAAATAATTAAATCATGAAAGGCCCATATTTTGGTTGCCAGGTTCTCGGTTAATTAACTTGGCAAATTATTGGTTTTATTGACCCTGGCTTAAAGGGGAAGGGAAGGGGTGAGGGGGGAGGGGAGGGGGAAGTGGGTTCTGAATCTCCTTCTCCCTTATGCTTAGCCCCATTAGTTTGGGGATTTATAAGACATTCGCACCATTAGTTTGGGGATTTTTAGATCTTTCATGCCATTTTGTTGTCGATTTATTCCTGGCGAGCGAAAGTGAACCTGCAATTTAGGAGGAACCGGCCTGATTGAGTTATGCGAGCAATCTGACAATTAATAAGAGTGAAATATACACAATCATCAACATCAACAACAACCTTTTAAGAGGATAATGGAAAGAAAATATATTGTGCCATTTTAGTTTGGATCTTTGGAAATGACTTCTATATATTATTTCAGTCTTCCCTTCCCCCTACGACCACACACTGTAGCCATCGACACACCACAGCCTGTGCGGAACTTGTCATACCTTGTCATATAGCTTGTCATACCGTACGCTGTCCTACCGTATGAAACCGTACATCCCTGGTAAACCAGCTGGGTGACATGGGTTGACAACAAACACTGGATGTAGCTATACGGATGCAACACATGCCTTTATTTTGGCGTCCTACGGGTAACCCTATCCGGTACAGGACGGGTCTTTATGGAACCACCCTGTTTCACTCCATTGGCGTGGAGATTTTTAAATGTTTCACCTCATTAGTGTTGGTGATTATAAAACAGTGTATCCCATTTAAGTGTCGAATACTTCTGGGCGAGTAATAGTGAGCCTACAATTTGGAAAAAGACGGCCTTTGGCTTTTCTATCGAAAAATATCTTGAAAGGAGCCTGGGTTTCTTATCAGTTTGAAGGGATCTGAAGAGGCGTTTTTCTTAGTCTCAAGGGAGAGTAAAGATATATTAGTCTAAAATGGCAACAACAACCAAAGCCTTCAATAATAATATAACAAAATATCATAATAACCCCCAAACGTTGCACCAGATAGTGGGTTTTAGTCCAGGCGAAACCGAATACCTTGGCAAGTCATGTTCGAATTTTGTGTTTTCAAGGGTATATAATTTATGGATTCGTCTCGTCGTTGCGATTCCAACGGTATATACGTTTTTGGATGTAGACCATTTTGTAGGCCCAATAGGCCTAATTTTGATTTTGATTTTGATAACTTCTAAATCACCCATAGACGGGTTATTTATGTATGGATTTTGCTCAAATTTCTACCATAAGTACACTTTCACCCACTGAATGCAATGGCACACACATAATTCAAATCGGACCAATACTTTAGGATCTCGATTTAATTTGACCTGCAGAAACGCCCAAAATGAGCACTTTTTCAACATTAAAAGTCTTCTGTAGCCCAAACTAAGAGTTCAAATTAATTCTACTTGGTGCCATTCGATATCTCTCGCCCAACATTGGGTTAACATTCCACACTAATATTTGGTATTGATAAATACGTTCGCCCAGAATCAAACAATATTTAAAAAAAAAAAAAAATTGGGTCCAGGCGAAATCTATCTTCTCTCTCTCTCTCTCTCTCTCTCTCTCTCTCTCTCTCTCTCTCTCTCTCTCTCTCTCTCTCTCTCTCTATCTTAAACATTGTATTTCTGTCTTGACCATCTGTAAAATGCAGGGAACGCTATCGCTCGCCAGGAAGCAATCGACACCTAAATGACTAGAAAGCTTTTGAAAACGCCAACTAATAGGGTGAATATATCTA
>CM064496.1:55553660-55559245 GCA_032716605.1 Paralithodes platypus | reverse complement strand
CAAGTATGCACAGTCTCAGAGCCCCGAAATGCATTCCCCTCCGACCGTATTTTTTTTTTTTTCCCCTTTTTTCGGAAAATCATTTCCCCGATTTAGAACATTTTCTCCTATATATTTTCTCATATATTTTTTTCTGATTACACATTTCTCATATAACATTTCATATATAACATTTCTCATACAATGTTTCTCATATATTGTTTCTGATAATTAAAACGTTTCTCATATATCGTTTCTCCTTCGAGTTTATTTCATGGAACTGAGATCGGGACGTTATTTGTGCGAATTTAGGATTATGACGCGTTTTATGACAATTTATTCTGGTGTCAAATATGTGTGTGTGAGTGTTAGCTTTCATACGAGTGGCTATAAAACATTCATGCTCTTAATTGCTTTCTAAAGAAAATAAGTAGGTTATTTTTTGAGTGACGACGAAACAAGAGGTAGATGCGAATTAATTATTGAAGAATGTGTTATATGGTTATTAGTGTTCATATTAGTTGAGTGAGAGAGAGACAAAGGAGTACAAAGTACAAAGTACAAAGGAGTACAAAGGAAATCAAGCAACAACAGATCTAGTGACCCTTCTAGGTTGCTTGTCCTCCAAAACACTGAGGATCAAGTGTCCAAACAGTGGTTTAGAGTGGGTAAGGGAACATTGGAAAGGAAACTACTGCCCTGCCACTAACGTGGCAGGACTAGGAAGTTAGTAGGGGACATATGGGTTAGTAACTGAGGGGAGGATAAAGTTATTCATTTACAAACGCAGTCAGTCGCGGGTTTGATGCGAGATATTTGTCTAGGCGGAATTTAAATGAATCAACGGTGCTGCAGTCTATAACGTCTCGGGGGAAGCCCATTCCACAAGTTGACAACTCGATTGAAGAAGAAATTCTTAGATTCGTGCGAGTTAAAAGATTACCAATAATTTTGCAACCGTTTCCCCGCGTGTAATTAGATTGGTCGATAGTGAAGTACTTACTACAGTTCATATTGTCGATGCCTTTGATGATTTTGAACACTTGAATTAAGTCGCCTCTTAATCTGCGCTGGGTTAAAGGAAATAGATTTAATTCTCTAAGACGCTCTTCGTATGGTTTGGTCTTTAGGCTAGGTATCATTTTGGTAACTCTACGTTGAACTCGTTCTAGCTTGTTTATATCTTTTTGGTAATAAGGGCACCAGGATTGAACGCAGTATTCCAGAAGAGGGCGGACTAAGGAATTGTAAAGGGTTAGGATAACTTCTTTGGATTTATGCTCAAATGACTGCCTATAAAGCCAATTATTTTGTTTGCCTTCTTAAACAACTTCTGAACATTGTTGACTCGGTTTTAGGTTACTCGATATTGTTACTCCCAGATCAGTTTCTCTGTTTACATTCTTAAGCTGAGTGCCAATCATCGAATAGTTTGCTTTCTCATTTAGGTATCCGACATGTAGTACTTTACATTTATCCGCATTGAAACTCATTTGCCAAATTTGGGCCCAACATGACAATTTATCTAGATTGTGTTGCATATCGTCAACTTGTTCTTTTGAGAGTACGCTATTTGCAATTTTTGTATCGTCAGCAAATTTTGAGATTGTGCAGGTGAGACCCTCATCTATGTCGTTGATGTAAATTAGAAAGAGAATTGGTCCTAGTACCGATCCCTGGGGTACCCCGCTACTTACATTGGTCCATTTAGATGCCTTACCGTTTATGACTACCCTTTGCTTTCTGTTGCTGAGCCAATTTTCTTATCCATTTCAACACACCGTCTTGTATTCCATGCGCTTTTAGTTTTAGCAGTAAACGTTTGTGGGGAACTTTGTCAAAGGCCTTTTGAAAATCAAGGTATATAATATCTACAGCTTTACTCTCATCGTAGAGGTTGAGGATATCGTGGAAGAAGTCTAAGAGGTTTGTTAAACAGGAACGTTTTTTACGAAAGCCGTGTTGAGTATCTTTAAGTATGTTATTTTCCTCCAAGTGATTTACGAGTCTGTCTCGTATGACCGTTTCTAGCATTTTACATACAACTGAGGTTAAGTAACTTGGACGATAGTTACTGGGTATGGATTTGCTGCCTTTTTTGAATATCGGTGTTACGTTGGCTAGCTTCCACTGATCAGGCATAGTTCCAGACTGCAAGGATTTATTGAATAGTAATGTCAGTGGTTTGGAGAGCTCATTCTTAGCTTCCTTTAGAACTCTAGGCGAGATTGTATCAGGGTCCTGGCGTTTTATTTACCTTGAGTTTATCTAAACAATTCAATACTTCTCTCTCTGTAAACGGTGATATTGCTTAGAACATCTGAATTATCAATCTGAATCGGCGATGGGTAGGGATATCACTGAGGTCTTCTGTTGTAAAAAACTGATGCAAAGAAGGTATTGAGGGCATTACTCATTTGTACTTCGTCTTTGGTGTATTCTCCATTTTCATCGACTAACGGTCCAACAGTTGAAGTAACTACTTTTTTCTTTCTGATATAACTATAGAATTCTTTCGGGTTTGTTTTACTTTGATTCGCAATATGTAACTCTAAGGCCGTTTTACTTTGCTTAATTAACTTTTGGCTTTGCGTCGTAGCTCTACAAATTTCACCCGTTCTTCGTCATTTTGTGAGGATTTTAATCTATCATTAGCACATTTTTTAGCAAGCAGGCAGTTTGAAGTATCGGATTCCACCATTTGGGCTTATTATTATGGCCTGGACGCCGTATTTTCGATGGTATGCAGTCTTGCACTGCTTTTAGGTAAGTGGTTTCGAATAACTTCCAAGATGTATTTCTGTCGTTATTGTTAATTAAAAAGCTCCAGTCAGTTTCTTTAAACATAGCTCTAAGTGTATGGAAGTTTGCTTTCTCTGAAATTAGGGACTTTTTCGATGCTACTATTTGGTTCGTTACTAGTAAACTTTAAAGTGAAAGTTATCGTACGATGGTCGCTGTTACTGAATTCATCACCAACATTCAAATTCTCTATCAATTCTTTTGTTGCAAGTACAATGTCAAGAACGTTATTACCACGGGTCGGCATTCGAACAAATTGATAAAGCGAACTCTCTTGCAAGTTCGTATACAAGTCATGTCCGGAGTGTGAAGTAAGAGTATCGCCCCACTTGGTCACAGGTAAATTAAAGTCGCCAAAAATTACGGTATCTTGTGAGTTACTTACATCTGCAATTTGTTCGTAAATTTCTCGGTCAGTTTGCACTGATTGAGCTGGAGGTCTGTATATTAACGCAAGTATTATTTTTGTACCTTTATTATTCTTATTAGCACAAAAGATGTGTCGACGTTCACAATTTGAGGTTTTGACACGAGGGTCGGGTTAAGACTTTCTTTGATATAAAATAAAAACGCCACCTCCATTTTTATTTATTCGGCTGTTCTCAAACATTACATAACCGGGAAGTGAATACTCTGCTAAAAAGTCTCTATCTTGTGTATTGAGCCAAGATTCTGTTATGCCAATCACATCATAATTTTCTGTAAACACTAGTTCCTCTAAATCTGAAAATTTATTGCGTATGCTACGAGCGTTTGCATAGAAAACCTTTAAAGTTGCGGTTTTAGAACTCGCAGATCGTTCTTTCATCGAATTTTTGGTTCTGGTCGGATCTACATTTACATTCGTGGCTGTCCTCGGTCCTCGGTCGTTATCCCTGACGGTTTTGAATTTGGGTCGTGTTGGTGGAGCTTTATCCAAATTCGCGGTTCTTGACGGATTAGTATTTAATTCCTTTGTAGATTGCCGTCCTCGCTGTCTTCGGTCCTCCTTCCTGGTTGTCCTGTGCTGAGTCGATTTCTTCTCCGAAAATCCTTCACCGCATCGTTGAGAAGACGCCCAAAACGCGCTGCATGATCTGAGAGAGAGAGAGAGAGAGAGAGAGAGAGAGAGAGAGAGAGAGAGAGAGAGAGAGAGAAGAGAGAGAGAGATGAGAGAGAGAGAGAGAAGGAGAGAGAAGGAGAGAGAGAGAGAGAGAGAGAGAGAGAGAGAGAGAGAGAGGGAGGGAGAGAGAGAGAGAGAGAGATTCAGTGTCAGTTGGTGTGTGTGTGCATGTGGACCTATACAATATGAGTGTGAGTGTGTGTGTGTGTGTGTGTGTGTGTGTGTGTCTGTGTGTGTGTGTGTGTATGCTATCAGAGAAAACAAACATCTCCTAACATACATATTCCCAGTTACATACCAAATTCAACTCTATCTGTGACAGTGTGTGTGTGTGTGTGTGTGTGTTACTCAGTTACTCAGTTACTTGTTCGTCAAGGGGAATCCACGCAATGCGAGCTAAGCTCATTATTATCACGCCTCCTTAACTGGGAATGTATTGCGTGAAATGCATGTTAAGTGTTTTATGTACTGTTGGAATGGCTGTGGATGTGTGTGTAGTCTGTATTTAGCCAATTGGCGACATCGGAAACGAAGGCTTAGGGTGGATCTATATGGTACCATTCTCACTATAGACGGTACCGTCTCGCCCGAAGGCTTAGGTAGCCATCAGCTTAGGTGAACCATATGATACCCATCTCGCCTTGTACCATTTTGCCAACCCTAGATGGGACGTCACAACGTCGTCCACTTATTCCAGGTACCTATTTACAGCTAGGTGAACTGAGGCTAACACATGAAAGGAGACAAGCCCAATTTGTCTCCGCCCGGCCGGGGATTGAACCCCCGACCCCTCGTGTGTGAGACGAGAGCTCTACCTACTAGGCTACGGGCTGTGTGTGTGTGTGTGTGTGTGTGTGTGTGTGTGTGTGTGTGCTATATATCATCCCCTAACATACAAACCCTATCCTCTCTCAGTGAAATCCCTATATTCCACATAGTAATACCCAAAGGTGATTAGTGGCAGGTAATTCCTTTTCACCGGTACGATGCAAATTCTGATGACGGCCACAATAATTTCATAAAAAAATATCTGATAAGAAGATTAGAAGATTAGGTATACCCGTGCGAAATATTGTCATTTTGTAATACATTTCGCATATATATTTTTTTGTGTGCAGAATTATAAGTAAATTTGATTAGTTGGTTTCGGAGTATTCTGGTACAAGAGAATCCATAATCCTTTTTTGTGACCTAAAGAATTACGGTGCTTATTGAAAGCCTGGTATTTTTATATGACCTTACTAATTTATCATCATTAACCATTAATTTATTACCATTAACCATTAATTTATTACAATTAACCACTAATTTATTACCATTAACCATTAATTTATTACCATTAAACACTAATTTATTACCATTAACCACTAATTTATTACAATTAACCACTAATTTATTACCATTAGCCATTAATTTATTACCATTAACCACTAATTTATTACCATTAACCACTAATTTATTACCATTAACCATTAATTTATTACCATTAACCACTAATTTATTACCATTAACCATTAATTTATTACCATTAACCATTAATTTATTACCATTAAACACTAATTTATTACCATTAACCACTAATTTATTACAATTAACCACTAATTTATTACCATTAGCCATTAATTTATTACCATTAACCACTAATTTATTACCATTAACCACTGATTTATTACCATTAACCATTAATTTATTACCATTAACC
>CM064496.1:55528660-55551160 GCA_032716605.1 Paralithodes platypus | reverse complement strand
TTATAATTCTCTCCTTAATCAAGTGCTCAAAAGTCAAGTATTAATTTTGCTTTCATCATAATTATCTGCAGGAGTCTACTTGTTAACACTCGAGTACACTGTGTTGAAATCATCGGTGCGATATATAGGCTTATCATTTAACTGAAACACAATTCCGCAATTTCACATTATTTTGTGTATGTGAGTGAAGGAGACAAAAGGCATTGCTGCTCAAAACAAGTGTCTCCTCCAAAGTTGTTATTTCTTGCGTTGGAGAGCTGGCCAGAATAGGAGTGGGGTTGTGTTGAAAGGCGGGTGCCTCCTACTCGCCGTAAGGGAGGGGGAACATACTTCTAGGAAGCTGTTTTACCTGGAGTGATAAATGATTTTATTCCAAGAAAGGCCAGAAGAAAAAGAAACACCAAGAATACTGAGAGAAGATGAAGAGGTGATTTGTGTATTGTTGAAGAATAAAGCCGGTATCACACGAATGTTTTTTCCCTCAACATTTATCCTTAACACTGGTCTGGCAGCTCATGAGGTCAACATTTATAATATTTCTGTCACCTAAATTCATCTATCATCAGTCTAGTTTCCGATACCAGTGCAAAATACTTCAGAAATGTTGATCATCGAATGTTGACTATAAAAGCTCTCGTGTGATACCGGCTTAAGGGAGTGTCGTGTGGAAGATGGTGATGGGTAAATAGAAGGGGTATTTCTTAAGGGGGCCCACCTCGCTTTTTTTATCTTTCTCTTCCTCTCCCTTTGGCTTGTATACATTCGGCCCTATTCAGCCTACTGTTTTAAGACGTTTACCCTCATCCAGGTGTCAATATTTTCCTGGCGAGCGGTAGCGAGCCAGCATATATATATTTTTGTTTTGACAGCAAGTTAAATTTGCTGGCTCGCTATTGCTCGCGATGAAAAAATCGACACCTGGATGGGGATAAACGTCTTAAAACAGTTGGCTGAATGGGGCCGAGTGGATAATTTCCAGGGAAAGAGAGAAAAGGAGAGAAAGAGGTCTAGCGAGGAAACTCAAAAATAAAATTAATATATGAATAAATATATAGGCCAACAAACAACCACTACCCCCTTTAGCGGAGATGGGCCGGTTTTTCTGGATACCCTTCTCCCTCATGTTTAGCCCCCTTAGTTTTCAGATGTTAAGACGTTCGGTCCATTAGTTTGGCGATTTTAAGACCTTTCACCCAATTTCTTTGACAATATTAACACTTTTCGTGACATTTCTATCGAAAAATGTACAAATTTATCTTGAAGGAGGATCTTGGGCGGGTGTTTTTTGTTAGTCTTGATGGAGGTCTAGGGAGGAACTAATAAATACATAAAATTATACACATATGACCAAATAAATACGCCCACACCCCCTTAAAGAAAACGAAAGAAACCCTGAACCGAATCCACGAGATTTTGTTTTAATTAAAATAGTCTCAAACTCCAAGACTTTTCCAAGAATGCCTATTGGGGTAACTCCTTTAAGGGGGGATGGTTGCTTTTTAGGGCCCTCTTCTCCCTCATGTTTAGCAATATTCGTTTTCAAATTTTAAGACGTACGGTTCATTAGTTTGGCGATTTTTAAACCTTTCATCCCATTGCTTTGCCAATATTGAGGCCATTCATGCCATTTATAGGTGCCTATCCTGACGAGCGATAGCGAGCGATAGCCTGTAATTTGAGGAAGAACTTGCCTTCGGCCGGGACTTTTTTCTACGGAAAATACACAAACTTATCTTATGTCTAGGGGGCATAATTATTTTCAAGCTTGATGGACGTCTAGCGAGGAAACTAAAGAATAAGTAAATTAATAAATAAATAGACCAAACAATAGCCACTACCCCCATTAAACCCAATAGACCAAACAATAGCCACTACCCCCATTAAACCAAACAATAGACCAAACAATAGCCACTACCCCCATTAAACCAAACAATAGACCAAACAATAGCCACTACCCCCATTAAACCCAATAGACCAAACAATAGCCACTACCCCCATTAAACCCAACAATAGACCAAACAATAGCCACTACCCCCATTAAACCAAACAATAGACCAAACAATAGCCACTACCCCCATTAAACCCAATAGACCAAACAATAGCCACTACCCCCATTAAACCCAATAGACCAAACAATAGCCACTACCCCCATTAAACCCAACAATAGACCAAACAATAGCCACTACCCCCATTAAACCCAACAATAGACCAAACAATAGCCACTACCCCCATTAAACCCAACAATAGACCAAACAATAGCCACTACCCCCATTAAACCCTAGACATTGTGAGCATACATCTCTGGGCTCATAGGTTTAACTCTATTTGGGCCGAGGAGGGTGGGGGGGATTTTGGTCCTCCCCTGTTTCCCTGTTTCGCTCCATTAGTTTGGAGATTTTAAGATGTTTCGCCCCATTATGTTGGCGATAATAAGACGCTCAACCACATTAGTTTGGCGATACTAAGATGTTTCACCCCATTCAGGTGTTGATATTTTCTGGGCAAGCGATAGCGAGTCTGTAAGTTGGAAGAAATAGGCCTTCGTCCAAGACATTTATATATCGAAAAATTTACACATTTAGTTTGAAGGAAGTCTGGTTGAGATGTAATTTTGTATATATATATATATATATATATATATATATATATATATTATATATATATATATATATATATATATATATATATATATATATATAATATATATATATATATATATATATATATATATATATATATATATATATATATATATATATATATATATAAATCAACACCAGCGCTGGTACAAACATCTTTATTTTGGTAACGTTGATTTTTATCATCCGACTCCGATTCCCGCAACAAGAGAGTATTGCTTCTATATATATATATATATATATATATATATATATATATATATATATATTTCTAATCTCTCAGTGGGGATCGAACCATCAACCATCAGGACGATAGCCGACGCTTTAATCAATTACACCTCGGCAGTCTAATTGATTAAAGCGTCGGCTATCGTCCTGATGGTCGATGGTTCGATCCCCATTGAGAGATTAGAAACATTTAATGGCTCACGTGTATTTGTGATATATTCTCAATATATATATATATATATATATATATATATATATATACCGATATATATATATATATATATATATATATATATATAGTAATAATGAACCTCTCCCACAAAATACATATAAAATAAACGTAACAGAGACACACAGCCAAGCATTTCTACCGACTGCAAATTACACCCCCAGGATTCGGAGGTCTAAGCCGGAATTGATGAGGTATAATTATTGAGCCTGGTTGGGGGGAGGCTGGGGTGTTTATCCTACCCAGATGGTGCACTTCGGCTCTATAGCAAACCAAGGATTCATCAACTTAATCAAAATGAACTTAGTCGTATCTCTAAACTATCTAAATTAACGGTATTTGGTCCGAGGGCGATCATTCTGGACCTCCCCTGTTTCGCTCTAGAAGTGTTTTGTTTTAGACTTTAAGACGCATCACCCCATTATGATTGGTGATAATTAAACGGTTCACCCTATTCAGGTGTCGATTTTTTCGGGGCGAGCGAAAGCGAGCCTGTATCTTACGTTTTTCTATCGAAAAATGTACACATTTAGCTTTAGGTGGAATTGTTTAATTTGTAGGAAATCTGGGAAGGCGTTTTTGTTAGCCTCAAACTGAAATACTGACTGAAAATTACACATTGCGGATTCTGAGGTTCTAAGCCAGAATTGATGAGATATATTTATTGAGGCTGGGTTGCTTATCCTACGCAGATGGTGCAGTTGGTCTCTATAGCATACCCAGGATTCATCAACTTAAGGGGACACTGACTGTTAAGGGGACACTGACTGTTAAGGGGACACTGACTGTTAAGGGGACACTGATTGTTAAGGGGACACTGACTGTTAAGGGGACACTGATTGTTAAGGGGACACTGACTGTTAAGGGGACACTGACTGTTAAGGGGACACTGATTGTTAAGGGGACACTGACTGTTAAGGGGACACTGACTGTTAAGGGGACACTGACTGTTAAGGGGACACTGACTGTTAAGGGGACACTGACTGTTAAGGGGACACTGACTGTTAAGGGGACACTGACTGTTAAGGGGACACTGACTGTTAAGGGGACACTGACTGTTAAGGGGACACTGACTGTTAAGGGGACACTGACTGTTAAGGGGACACTGACTGTTTGTTTGGTCTATTAATTAATTTATTCATTTTTTTTTTTAGTTTCCTCCCTAGACCTCCATCAAGCTCAGAAAACCCCCCCCTAAACCCCCCTTCAAGATAGATGTGTACATTTTTCAGTAGAAAAATGTTCCGGCCAAAGGCTGATTCCTCCTAAAATTACAGGCTCGCTATCGCTCGCCAGGAAAAAATCGACACCTAAATGGCACGAAGGGTCCTAATATTGACAAAGAAATGGGGCGATAGGTCACAAAATCCCAAAACTAATGGAACCAACATCTTAAAATCTCAAAACTAGTGGGGCTAAACATTAGGGAGAAGGGGGTCCAGAAAAACAGTCTGCCTTCCCTTAATTGAAAAGAACTTTATCTTATCTCTGACCTATCTTAACCCGATTTGGGCCCAGGGGGGATATCTTGAAGCTTTACTGTTTCGCTCCATTACTTTAGAGATTTCAAAACGTCGCTATTAATTAGACACTTCATCTATACCAGGTGTCGATTTTCCTCTTGGCGATCGATAGCGAGCCTGTATCTTAGGAGAAATCGGCCTTCGGCTGGAACATTTGTCTATCGAAAAAATTTACAAACTTATCTTGAAAGAGGTCTGGGTGGGCAATTTTTGTTTTTTGTGTGTTTTTTTTTTTTAGTTTGAAGGAAGTTAGGGAAGGCGTTTTTGTTAGCCTAGGGGAAAAATAAAATACCGACTGAAAATTACACAGCTGATTCTGAGGTCTAAGCCGGAATTGATAAGGCATAATTGAGCCTGGTTGGGGGAGGCAGTTTTTTGTTATCCCTTCCCAGATGGTGCAGTTTGGTTGCATAGGATCCATAATATTCTTTAACTTAGTCAACATTAACCTAGCTTAATCTCTAACCTATCTTAATATTTATTTTGGTTTTCCAATTCAAAAGACTATATTATTACTATTGCATTCAGTAATACTAGACACAACATTCAACATTCAGTAATACTAGACACACCATTCAACATTCAGTAATACTAGACACAACATTCAATATTCAGTAATACTAGACACAACATTCAACATTCAGTAATACTAGACACAACATTCAACATTCAGTAATACTAGACACAACATTCAACATTCAGTAATACTAGACACAACATTCAACATTCAGTAATACTAGACACACCATTCAACATTCAGTAATACTAGACACAACATTCAACATTCAGTAATACTAGACACAACATTCAACATTCAGTAATACTAGACACAACATTCAACATTCAGTAATACTAGACACAACATTCAACATTCAGTAATACTAGACACAACATTCAACATTCAGTAATACTAGACACAACATTCAACATTCAGTAATACTAGACACAACATTCAACATTCAGTAATACTAGACACAACATTCAACATTCAGTAATACTAGACACAACATTCAACATTCAGTAATACTAGACACAACATTCAACATTCAGTAATACTAGACACAACATTCAACATTCAGTAATACTACACACCATTCAACATTCAGTAATACTAGACACAACATTCAACATTCAGTAATACTAGACACAACATTCAACATTCAGTAATACTAGACACAACATTCAACATTCAGTAATACTAGACACAACATTCAACATTCAGTAATACTAGACACAACATTCAACATTCAGTAATACTAGACACAACATTCAACATTCAGTAATACTAGACACAACATTCAACATTCAGTAATACTAGACACAACATTCAACATTTACAGCATATTTACATGGCGACAATGAGTATGTGATGCCATTTTATAGAATATTACACTAATGAAATAAGTCAACACAAACAGACAGGAGTGCACACAAAGATAAAATACAAATATACCAATTACAAAAAAGATACAAAAAGATACAAATACACCAAAAAGATACAAAAAGATACAAATATACCAAAAAGATACAAAAAAGATACAAATATACCAAAAAGATACAAAAAAAGATACAAAAAGATACAAATATACCAAAAAGTGTACAACAAAATCCAATATTACGAACAAAATATCAATGCTATTAAAGACTCTCCTTATACGCAAGTCAATAAACTGATCAAATTTAGTTACATAATTAAAAATTATGAACCCCAAGCTTCTAGTACTGTAAGGCGGCAGCATACGAACTCTTTTTCCGTAAATTGTTTAAGGGGAGGTATTTAGTTTGTTCCCTAGACCTCCATCAACCTTAAAATTACACCCCCTCGAGTCCCTTTCAAGATAAATTTGTACATTTTCGGCAGAAAAATGTCCCGGCCGAAGGCCGATTCCTCTTAAATTACAGGCTCGCTATCGCTCGCCAGGATAAAATAGACACCTGAATTGCACGAAAGGTCTTAATATGGGGTGAAAGTTCTTAAAATCGCTAAATAATGGGGCAAACGTTTTATAATATCAAAAGCAATGGGGCTAAACATGAGGGAGAAAGGGGTCAAGAAAACAATCCCTCAAGTGGAGACCTCCCCTTAAGGCCATTATAGTCTGCCAGCTTCAAGATATAGGTTGTATTATAATTCACCCACTTAACCACTTGAGGATTGTGACGTATTTCAACAGTTTATTTCGGCTATCATTAGGTGATTTTATTCAGATTAGGAAGGAAGTCAAAGGGATGATTGAGATAGTTTTTACCCAATTTGACTGGTAGAGGGCCTTCCAAAGCTGTATAAAATCGTCTAATAATAGCCAGAAGAAACTGGTGAAACACGTCATGATCCTCAAAGGGTTAAGGAGGGAGGGGCGCATTTATATTTCCTCAATTATGTATCTTTCTATCATTATTTTAGTTTCCTCCCTAGACCTCCATCCAACTTAAAAACAAAACATAAACACACCCACTAGATCCCCCTTCTAGATTAATCTGTACATTTTTCGGTAGACAAATTCGTTCTTCCAAAATTACAGGCTCACTATTCGTTAGCTAGGAAAAAAAATCGACACCTAAATAGCACATGAGGGAGAATGGGGACCAGAAAAACGACGCATCTCCCCTTAACCTGATCTACCCAAAGCATAGTTTCTGATTCCAATGCGATAGAGCCCCCCCCCCCCCCCCCCGCCCCCCCAACATAATGAGTGGACACATTGCTCGTAGAAAATTGCCTTGTGATGCTACGTGTATGATTTCCCTAACTTGGCTGAGAACAATAATGACTAGATAATGTAGGGTGGTGTGTGTGTGTGTGAGAGAGAGAGAGAGAGAGAGAGAGAGAGAGAGAGAGAGAGAGAGAGAGAGAGAGAGAGAGAGAGAGAGAGAGAGAGAGAGGATGATGATGATGATGGGGCGAGGGGAGTGCTGCAGGCTGAGGAGGGACTAATAAAATAAAGTGGTGGGGAACCGTTTTAGGGGCTGTGCAGTCATGAATAGCGAGCAATAGCGAGCCTGTATCTTTGAAATAATTGGCCTTAGGCCGTGATATTCTTATATCGAAAAATGTACAAATTTAGCTTGAAAGGAGCCTGTATGGGCATTTATTTATTTGAAGGAAGTCTGGAAAGGCATTTGTGATAGCCTAGGCGACAAACTAAGATACATTGCTCGAACATGGCAATAGCAAGGAATATCCTCAATTCCTCATTAATAATAAAAACAAACGTAATGATGCTTGTAGTAAGGAAGAGTGGCCATCTTTTCTTTGGTCGCCATTTTGGTGCCTCAAATGTCAAAGAACGAGGTTTTATATTATTTTTGATCAGGCAGAATGTACTGTATACCCAAAGACCAAACTAAATATGTTGTACCAGTATTTCCAATGGTTTATTATGGGTATGGGGACATTTCAGTACAAAGAGAGGCAAAAGACATCCAAAATGGCGGAGGTTGGCTGACTTCTGTTACCAAATGGGTCTCGAAGCTATTCACTACCTCTTCATTAAAATATTGTATGCCCGATAGTTTGGTGGACTGATATAATGAGGTGTGCTAGATACGGCGACGCTACATATATTTAATTATGTGTTCGTGTGTACTGTTCATCATTAGGGCTAAAACATATGTATGTATGTATGTATTTACTCAGGCCCATTCCCCACTTTTCCTATTTTTTTTTCTGGTGGTGGCCGACTCAAGACAGAGCCCGAATAGGGACAACACAACAAAAAACAATGAACACACAAAAACAAAATACAATAATAGTAGCAATTATAAGAGTAATAACAATAACAATGAAAATAATAATAATAATAATAATAATAATAATAATAATAATAATAATAATAATAATAATAAATTATAATAATAACGACGGGTACCCGACACATTCCTTCAGTAAATATTGTGCTCACATAATTATACAGTGCATCATTAGGGCAAAACATTAATTATACCTTTTGTTATGAAAGTTATATAAGCACTCCAAGCGTCCTATTGTACACTCGGGTACCATAGTCTCTAACCCCCTCATATTGTACACTCGGATACCATAGTCTCTGGCCCACTCATATATATTCGTGGACCTATTATTAATTATGGAAGTATATCTCTGGAAACGAATTTATGAATATACTTTCCCATACATCAAGTACAAAACTATATATACTATTAATTGGAAAGCAAGTTCTATCCACTAAGCAATCCAGATGGTTAGAATTGCACACAGACAAAACATAGAGGGTCCAGGAATTCTTATGAGTGGGTTATGGCAACCGAGCGTATCAGTTTGACCTGAAGAAGCTGTAAACTTCTGTGTAAAGCATAGTATCTGTGACCAGGTTAGGTTAGGTTAGGTTAGGTATAAATTATAATAGGCTTTTCACAATAAGTAGACGGAGATATATGTTATGTCTTATTTCATGTTCATAATTATTCGTTTATGCACTATTAACGTTTCAAGATCTAATTACCAGCATACTGTATATTTATCGTCTGAATTCGTTACATGACACCTACTAATTCCAATAAGTGGCGAGATATTATCGCAGAGCTTGATAATATTCATCTGTTGTTGCTTGCATTCCTTTGCCCTGACCCTTGTGCTATTACCTGATTAACCTGAGGGGGGCCGTGATCACCCCAAGGGCCCCCTCGCACACCTGAGCTGGTACCAGTTTTGTTTTTTATCCAACCCAGTTCCGACCTGTTCTGACACCCAAGCCTCTTTGACCCTATTTGGTCCGAGGGAAGTCTTTTCGGACCTACCCTGTTGGGCTCCATTAGTTTGAAGACATTTCATACGTTTTACGCCATTAGTTTGGCCATAATAAGACGCTTCGCCCCATTAGTTTGGCGATATTAACACGCTTCGCCCCAATCAGGTGTCGATTTTTTGTGTTCAGGAAGAGCGATAGAAAGCCTGTTACCAAGATGAAGTCGGCCTTTAGCCAGTAAATTTTCTATCGAAAAATGTATAAATATAGCTTGAAGGTGGCTGGGTGGGCATTATTTTATTTGAAAGACATTTGGGAAGGCGTTTTTGTTAGCCTAGAGAACACTGCGTCTCGTCTGGTTGACTCCCTACATACATACAAAGCTACAATGCTACTCCGATGCAATATTTATTGATAACATTAGGTATACTTAATAATCTCTCCGTGTTTTAAAGGAATGGAAGTAATACGTGTAAGTTTATTATACGGACCCCAAGCAATAAACTCTACGGGATTCAAACTCCAGTAAAAGTTTGGGTTAATACATATTTTTCATTTTGTTTTCGCTTACAATAATCGCTGATTTTCCCTGAGTACATAAGCCAAGTCTGATCTCCATATTCCTAAGTCAATCATGCTAATTATAAGTCCATACATAAAATAACTGAATGAAAAAAAAAAAAAAAAAAAAAAATGCGCGATTGTATAACCTGCTCCATCTCAGTTGCAGAAAATAAACTCGCGAACCTCTACACCCATTTAGCTTTCCTTTTATAACGCTAAGGAGGGTGGGCCATTTTACCAGACCCCATTTCTGCCCCTATTATAGCCGTTTCTTTCAGTTGGGTTGGTTTTATTGTTATATATATGCAGTAAGGAAGGATTTTCTCTTTCTTTAGTATTATTTATGCAGTAAGGAAGGATTACATATTTTTTTAGCGACTACAAGGAGGGCTAGCCAGTTTACCAGATCGTCTAATCTTCAATTGACCACTTGCGAGTTTCAGGCTACAAGGAAGTTGGAGCCGTGAACATCGATATACAACAGAAATGCAATAATGATGTACGTTTCTGATGGATAAAATATGGTATGTTGAATTGGGTTTTATGTATTTATATATGTACTACGGCCGTATTTTAGCTGTACATTATGTTAAATATATCGGTGTCTACGGCTCCAACTTCCTTATAGCCTGAAACTCGCCAGTGGTCAATTGTTTATCTGTCTATGTTCTATTATTTTGCTGTAATGAAAAACACTGATAACATTGTTAGTATTATTAACATTATTAGCTATATTATTATTAACCCTTTGAATACCAGCGACGTGTGTTATCTTTTAATCTAGCAATATTTAGACGATATTATGCAGCTTAGGAAGGATCTGTGGTAGTTAATAGGGTTGGTTGAGATGGTTTGAAGCCTTATTATTACTAAAGGCCCTTCCTAATCCGAATAAAATCGTCTAATGGGTGCCACAATATAAATAAAAGGACGTCACCGGTATTGTATGGGTTATTATTATTATTAACATTAGTATTTATATTAATATTAATAGTTAACCTCGTCTCTTCCCTTGTTTCCTATATTTCCCGTTTTCAAGTAATAATAATATTTTTTTGCAACTACGAATGCTTACAACTATGCTTTTCGACAACAAGGCCATTATACCGGCTCCCCTTTTCATGCTTAGAGACATTTACAAAGAGTTACAATGAATAGTTAGTATCTCAGAGACCTTACGGTCCATTCCGAGAAGATACTCGAAGTGGAAGGAGAGAGACTGTTCTGTGCAAAACACTCTTTCCAGAGTGTGCAAAATACTATCTACTCTATTCTTGAACTGCTCTACTGAAGAACTGCTTACAACTTCGGAGGGAAGTTTGTTCCAGGTAGAACAGATCTTATATGTGAAAAAGTTTCTACAAATACTAGTGCTGAACCTTTAACATTCTAATTTCCAGCCATGGTTGCGTGTTGTATTCATATTGAGGCTAAACATTTTGCTATAATCCACATTGTCATACCCATTAAGTATTTTAAATACTTCAATGAGCTAACCTCGTAGTCTGCGTGTCTCCAAAGGAAAGAGATCAACAGCTCTCAACCGGTCCTCCTAGCTCATTCTTCTAAGCGATGGAATAAACTCTAGCTTGTACTCCTCTAGTCGCTCTAGAGAGAGAGAGAGAGAGAGAGAGAGAGAGAGAGAGAGAGAAAGAGAGAGAGATAGAAAGAGAGAGAGAGAGAGAGAGAGAGAGAGAGAGAGAGAGAGAGAGAGAGAGAGAGAGAGAGAGAGAGAGAGAGAGAGAGAGAGAGAGAGAGAGAGAGAGAGCGAGAGAAAGAGAGCGAGAGCGAGCAAGGGAGTACCAGGGATCTTATAGCTATATCGTGACCAGAGGTGCATTAAGGTAATGAAACGGAATAAACGAAACACGGTATTACAGTCTGAGGTTGGGGGGGGGGGGGGGCTTTTATTTCTATCATGGTGGGCTTGGGGTGTTTGGGTGTTTTGTATTATATATCTATTTTTATTGTATTATTATCTGTGTTTGTATCTTATTTGTATCTGCATTTGTATCTATATTTGTATTGTATTAACCCTTTCAAGATTCATGACGCATTTCTTTTCTGTGTTCTGGTAATTATTAGACGATTTTATTCAGATTGGGAGAGGTTTATGGAAGTCAGAGAGTTGACTGATATAGCCTTTACCTATTTAATACCCGTAAATCCTTCCTAAGCTGTATACAATCGTCTAATGATAGCCAAAATAAACTGTTGAAACGCGTCAGAGCTTCAAAAGTTTAATATATGTGCTTGTATATGTATTAATATAGGTGCTTGTATATGTATTAATATATGTGCTTGTATATGTATTAATATAGGTGCTTGTATATGTATTAATACATGTGCTTGTATATGTATTAATACATGTGCTTGTATATGTATTAATATATGTGCTTGTATATGTATTAATATATGTGCTTGTATATGTATTAATATATGTGCTTGTATATGTATTAATATATGTGCTTGTATATGTATTAATACATGTGCTTGTATATGTATTAATATATGTGCTTGTATATGTATTAATATATGTGTTTGTATATGTATTAATATATGTGTTTGTATATGTATTAATATATGTGTTTGTATATGTATTAATATATGTGCTTGTATATGTATTAATATATGTGTTTGTATATGTATTAATATATGTGTTTGTATATGTATTAATATATGTGTTTGTATATGTATTAATATATGTGTTTGTATATGTATTAATATATGTGCTTGTATATGTATTAATATATGTGCTTGTATATGTATTAATATATGTGCTTGTATATGTATTAATATATGTGCTTGTATATGTATTAATATATGTGTTTGTATATGTATTAATATATGTGCTTGTATATGTATTAATATATGTGCTTGTATATGTATTAATATGTGCTTGTATATGTATTAATATATGTGTTTGTATATGTATTAATATATGTGCTTGTATATGTATTAATATATGTGTTTGTATATGTATTAATATATGTGTTTGTATATGTATTAATATATGTGTTTGTATATGTATTAATATATGTGTTTGTATATGTATTAATATATGTGCTTGTATATGTATTAATATATGTGTTTGTATATGTATTAATATATGTGTTTGTATATGTATTAATATATGTGTTTGTATATGTATTAATATATGTGTTTGTATATGTATTAATATATGTGCTTGTATATGTATTAATATATGTGTTTGTATATGTATTAATATATGTGTTTGTATATGTATTAATATATGTGCTTGTATATGTATTAATATATGTGCTTGTATATGTATTAATATATGTGCTTGTATATGTATTAATATATGTGCTTGTATATGTATTAATATATGTGCTTGTATATGTATTAATATATGTGCTTGTATATGTATTAATATATGTGCTTGTATATGTATTAATATATGTGTTTGTATATACACATATTCTATATGCCATAGAACTCTTAAATTCTGATCTAAATAATATTTCCAATTGGGGCAGAGAAAACCTTGTTAACTTTAATGCTTCCAAAACCCAATTTCTCCATCTATCTACCCGTCAGGATCTCCCAGCGGACTATCCCTTATTCTTCAACAATACAAAAATCAACCCTTCATCTTCTCTCAATATTCTTGGTGTCTCTTCTTCTTCTGCTCTTATTTGGAAGGTCCATATTACCAGTCTTGCTAAGGCAGCCTCCCAGAAGCTGGGTGTGCTCAACCGCCTTAGGGGGTTCTTTTCCCCTGCACAGCTTCTTGCTCTGTACAGGGGCATAGTGCGCCCTTGTATTGAGTATTGTTCACATGTGTGGGGAGGTTCCTCTCACACCGCTCTCCTAGACAAAGTTGAAAGGAAGGCCTTTCGTATCATTAACTCCCGTCCACTCACCAACTCTCTGCAATCTCTCTCTCTCCGCCGCAATGTTGCATCTCTCTCGCTATTCTATCGCTACTATAATAATCAGTGTTCCTCAGAGCTATCCCAGTGCATACCACCTCCTTTACGTAGGGCACGTGGTACCCGTCTTGCAACTCAATCCCACCCCTACTCTGTGCAACTCTCCAACCCAAGAGTGAAACGTTACTCTCAAACTTTCTTCTACTCAACATCTGAGCTCTGGAACTCTCTCCCAGAATCAGTCTTTCCCTCTTCCTATGACTTAAATTGCTTCAAACTCCGTGTGTCCAGGCATTTTGGCTCGAACGTCCCTTGATTTTGGCCCTGTCACTCTTTCAACTATGGGGGAGGCACTCGCTATAGGCAGTTATGCCTTTTGCCTCCCTCAATCACATAGAAAAAAAAAAAAAAAATATGTATTAATATAATATTATGTGCTTGTATATGTATTTGTATCTTATGTGTATCTGTAATTTGATGTACTTTTATGTGCTTGTATCAGATATATGCATATTTGTATTTGCATTTGTATCTGTAATGAAACGGAATAAATAAAAGACGGTATTACAGTTAGAGGTTGTGGGCATATATTTATCTGATGGTGGGGTTGGGGTAGGGTGTTCAGGCAGTGTTAAATATTTGCCGGCAGAGAGTATAATAATGTTACAGCAAAATATGAAACAGGAATGTTTACAAATATATCTACCATTGTATCAGTCAATGAAAATACACTCTTTCTCAGCTATATATATATATATATATATATATATATATATATTCTTTGGATCCTCCCTATTTAATTCCATAAGTTTGGAGATGTTATGGTGTTTCACCGCATTAGTAAGGCTTCACCCGCTTCAGGAATCGATTTTAATAAATTACACAATTAAACATATTAATAAATACATAAATAAATAAAGATATAAATATATAAATATAGTAATAAAATCCTCCCCTTAGCAATAGGTACCGTATTTCGTGATGCAACCTTCACTACTGCTCAACCATCGAGTTCAGACGAAGCAAACTCCTCCCCCCCCCCCCCCCCCCGCCTACAAACATTGAACATTCTATAGTTTAGTCAACTTGAGCATAATAACCCCCGCTGTCACCAACGATAGACAGCCGGGGAACTAATAAACAGCTGACTCTAACTCTCTCTCTCTCTCATGTATTTTATCTAACTCTGCCATTTCCCAGCCCCTTTCATTTCCTGCATTTTCCTCCACCCCCACTCACTCTCTCTCTCTCTCTCTCTAATTCAGTTAACTTGAGCCTAATAACCCCCCCTGTCAGCACCGACCGACAGCCGGGGAGATACTATAAACAGCTCTGGCCCCCGCTGTCTAGTACAAATGATAGGTTAGAAGAGGGAGTGAGTGAAAGGTGGGGAAGAGAGTGCCTTTATATAAAGAATACGTAGAGAGTAGCGGGATTCAGCAACAACATGGCGCCCGGCCATTTAAATCCCTTCCTATTATAAATTCATGAATTGCAAATTAATCGAAGTATAGAATTATATAAGGTATTAATATGGTTTTTCCCCACCAACCAACTTCACCTCTAAACTCAATTAATCTATATATCTATCTATTGCCTGACGCCGTGATCCCCGAAGGGGTGGCCACGAACGAACCGCCCCCATGCACCTCTGTTCCCAGTCAGTCGACGCCCCTCCCCCCAACCAGCACCGCCCTCGTTCATGTACTTCCTCACTCCATCCTTCCACCTCATATTCGGTCTACCTCTCCCTCTCTGTCCCTCGACCTCGCTCTCGTACACCTTCTTAGTCATTCTCTCGCTTTCCATACGTTCCATATGGCCGAACCATCTCAAGTTGTTCCTTTTCACACTTTCCAGCACATCTACCTCCACACCACACCTCCTTCTTACTTCCTCATTAGTCTGTCTATCCCTCCATGTAACTCCGCACGCACTCCTTAAGTAATTCATTTCCACTGCTCTCACTCTTGGTCTGAGTCTCTCAACCAACGTCCATGCTTCGCTTCCGTAAGTCAATTAATGATATCAACAAATAAATATGGCACTCCAAGGACTCGAACCTAGGATACTCACATCTAAACTCCGCGCGTTACGCTATCAAGACAGAGAGCGGACAAACTGTTATAACAATTTAATTTATTCCTTTCACTACTATTCTCTGGAATTCACCTCCTTAGAGCTGCTTTCCACAATGAAAAGCAAATATTATTGTCCGCTATGGGGTAAAGCGTGAAACAAGATGGCGTCCATAAGTTAACACTACCCTTTCATACAGGAACCCTAGTGGAGAAACGTGTAATAGTATATAGAATAAAAGTTTTGGTTTAGTTTAACATGCACGGTTCCTCACTTCACAAAATAGAACACTGGAATACGTAACGATCAGTAAGCGAACATAAATGACATCTAGGAGTACAATAATTGGCCTCACATCCACAGTTACTACACTCACATTTAAAAGTTAGTACACCCTCTATGGTATTCCTTATATAACCCCTTCTGTACCGGCGACGTCATATTTATTTCATTGTAGCTATATTTAGACGATTGTGTGAACTTTAAGAAGGATCTGTGGTTGTAAAAAGGGTTAAGTGAAATAGTTGATAGTCTGTTAAATGCTGGAGGCCCTTTATAAACAGGATAACATCGTCCAATAATAATAATACACATAATAATATTCAGGTTAATTATATAGCGCCATTTCTCTCTAACCCTCGCTCCGAGATTCAATAGCGCTCGACCAAAGTTGATTACCAGACACTATTACCCATTTCCTTGCTCAAGGGCAACGGTAACGGCTACCAGTGTATGCAAAATACCTACATGCCTGAGCGGGGGATTGAACTCGGGTCACCCGAGGGGGGGGGGGGGGGGGGGTCCGAGACGTTCTCCACTACACTACCGAGGCGGGCAGAACAACAACAACAACAACAACAACAACAACAACAACAACAATAACATCAACAACAGCCAGGAGGAAGGCATCGCCGAGAACAACAACACAAACAATATCAACAACACAAACAACAGCAGCAACAACAACAACAGCAGCAACAACAACAGCAGCAGCAAGCAGGAAGTGACAACCGAGAACACCAGCCAGAAGAAGAAGAACAGCAGCAGCAACAACAACAACAACAATGGCACACAAAACAAAGACAGAGAAACCAAACCCACAGCCAAGACAAAGAGAAACTACATGAACAGGAAGCTGACCTATGATAAATATAATATAAGATAAATAATATACAAATACTATACAAATACTATAATATAATAATATAATAATAATAATATAATAATAATATAATAATAATATAGTAATAATATATAAATGATATAAGATTAATATAAAACTAATAAAGGAAAAATAAAAAATATATATAAGATAGTGGCAGATCATGGACAAATTGGGTCGATAAGGTTTGGAGTCAGAACGGCCACACTCCGAAACAGCCGTGATGGTCGAGTGGAGAGCGCGCTCAAATGAGAATCTGCTTGACCTGGGTTCAATCCCAGCCAAGGCGGACATTTAGTGGGTGTGGTAGTACGTCCTAGCGTGCTTCACATGCTCGCACCCAGTCGGGGGACACATCGATGACGTATACAGACTAAATCCAAACACAATAAAGCCACTCCAACAGCTTCCTCTCTCTCCAACACCCCTTCTCCCCTCTACACTTTTCAGAAAATAAGAAATTAGACAGTAGCTACGAGGTGCCGTTGTAAAGGCTTTGACTTTGACTTTGAAGTAATTAAGGGGGAAGGGTGTATTTTTTGGTCAAGTTTTTCATTTATTTATTACTGTTTTAGTTTCCTCCTTAGACATCCATCAAACTTAAAACAAATCTCTCAGATGGGGGCCTTCTAGATATATCTCTCAGATGGGGGCCTTCTAGATATATCTCTCAGATGGGGGCCTTCTAGATATATCTCTCAGATGGGGGCCTTCTAGATATATCTCTCAGATGGGGGCCTTCTAGATATATCTCTCAGATGGGGGCCTTCTAGATATATCTCTCAGATGGGGGCCTTCTAGATATATCTCTAAGATGGGGGCCTTCTAGATATCTCTCTCAGATGGGGGCCTTCTAGACATATCTCTCAGATGGGGGCCTTCTAGATATATTTGTAATTTTTTCTGTAGGAAAATGTCCCAGCCCCAGAACGGTCCTTCCTTAATTACAGGCCCGCTATCGCTCGTCAGGAAAAAAATCGACACATAAATGACACGAAATGTCTTTAGAATGTCTCGCAGTTGCAACAAATAAGTTAATAAATACAAGCATAAATAAGTTGTAGATGAAAATTGGTCGATTCAGCTCTCGTATTAATTTTGTGATCATGTTTAATTGTGAAAGATATACACTGAATATATTGTGAAAGATATACACTGAATATATTGTGAAAGATATACACTGAATATATTGTGAAAGATATACACTGAATATAAAGATATACACTGAATATATTGTGAAAGATATACACTGAATATATTGTGAAAGATATACACTGAATATAAAGATATACACTGAATATAAAGATATACACTGAATATATTGTGAAAGATATACACTGAATATAAAGATATACACTGAATATAAAGATATACACTGAATATAAAGATATACACTGAATATAAAGATATACACTGAATATATTGTGAAAGATATACACTGAATATAAAGATATACACTGAATATAAAGATATACACTGAATATAAAGATATACACTGAATATAAAGATATACACTGAATATAAAGATATACACTGAATATATTGTGAAAGATATACACTGAATATAAAGATATACACTGAATATAAAGATATACACTGAATATAAAGATACACTGAATATAAAGATATACACTGAATATAAGATATACACTGAATATAAAGATATACACTGAATATAAAGATATACACTGAATATAAAGATATACACTGAATATAAAGATATACACTGAATATAAAGATATACACTGAATATACAGATATACACTGAATATAAAGATATACACTGAATATATTGTGAAAGATATACACTGAATATAAAGATATACACTGAATATAAAGATATACACTGAATATATTGTGAAAGATATACACTGAATATAAAGATATACACTGAATATAAAGATATACACTGAATATAAAGATATACACTGAATATAAAGATATACACTGAATATAAAGATATACACTGAATATATTGTGAAGATATACACTGAATATAAAGATATACACTGAATATAAAGATATACACTGAATATAAAGATATACACTGAATATAAAGATATACACTGAATATAAAGATATACACTGAATATATTGTGAAAGATATACACTGAATATAAAGATATACACTGAATATAAAGATATACTGAATATAAAGATATACACTGAATATAAAGATATACACTGAATATAAAGATATACACTGAATATATTGTGAAAGATATACACTGAATATAAAGATATACACTGAATATAAAGATATACACTGAATATATTGTGAAAGATATACACTGAATATAAAGATATACACTGAATATAAAGATATACACTGAATATACAGATATACACTGAATATAAAGATATACACTGAATATATTGTGAAAGATATACACTGAATATAAAGATATACACTGAATATAAAGATATACACTGAATATACAGATATACACTGAATATAAAGATATACACTGAATATATTGTGAAAGATATACACTGAATATAAAGATATACACTGAATATAAAGATATACACTGAATATATTGTGAAAGATATACACTGAATATAAAGATACACTGAATATAAAGATATACACTGAATATAATGATATACACTGAATATAAAGATATACACTGAATAAAGATATACACTGAATATATTGTGAAAGATATACACTGAATATAAAGATATACACTGAATATAAAGATATACACTGAATATAAAGATATACACTGAATATATTGTGAAAGATATACACTGAATATAAAGATATACACTGAATATAAAGATATACACTGAATATAAAGATATACACTGAATATAAAGATATACACTGAATATAAAGATATACACTGAATATATTGTGAAAGATATACACTGAATATAAAGATATACACTGAATATAAAGATATACACTGAATATAAAGATATACACTGAATATAAAGATATACACTGAATATAAAGATACACTGAATATAAAGATATACACTGAATATACAGATATACACTGAATATAAAGATATACACTGAATATATTGTGAAAGATATACACTGAATATAAAGATATACACTGAATATAAAGATATACACTGAATATATTGTGAAAGATATACACTGAATATAAAGATATACACTGAATATAAAGATATACACTGAATATATTGTGAAAGATATACACTGAATATAAAGATATACACTGAATATAAAGATATACACTGAATATAAAGATATACACTGAATATAAAGATATACACTGAATATATTGTGAAAGATATACACTGAATATAAAGATATACACTGAATATAAAGATATACACTGAATATAAAGATATACACTGAATATAAAGATATACACTGAATATAAAGATATACACTGAATATAAAGATATACACTGAATATAAAGATATACACTGAATATAAAGATATACACTGAATATAAAGATATACACTGAATATAAAGATATACACTGAATATACAGATATACACTGAATATAAAGATATACACTGAATATACAGATATACACTGAATATACAGATATACACTGAATATAAACACCGTATGAGGAGGAGCACTTTATTGACAACGTTTCGCACATTGTTTCGTCATTGACCTGGTGAAGCTGTATGTGAAATGTCGTTAATAAAGTGCTCCTTCTCAAATGGTGTATATATTTAGTCTGTATTTTTTGTTTCTTTATTTCTTTATATATATACTGTATATATATTTATATATATACTGTATATATATTTAATTTAATTCAATATATACACTCACACCCACAGACACTCACAAACACATATACATTCCAAATACTTGCAGCTTTAACGTAAATATCAAAACATGAGATCATTTTATTAGTATGCATACTGCGCCAAGATGTGCAATATTGTAATAGGTGGTGTCACACGAGCGATTTTTTGGATATTTTGTAAGGCAATTGCTGTCTGACTGCTTACAAATTTAAGCGTTATCAGAATTCAGCCACCTAACAAACTACATTCGTGCTAGTTTACAATCCCAGTGCAAAAGAGACCCAAAATATTGCGAGAAATAAAGTGCTTGTCGATAATTGCTGGAAATTGCGCTCGTGTGACACCGGTTTGAATTTAATAAGTCAGGGGAAAAACAAAGCAATTTCCCCCAGCTCAAGTCTAAGAGTACCTTTATATAGTGAGTAGCGAGGGGGGGGGGGGTGTTAGAAACAAGATGGCGGCCGGCTAAAAAAGCCCTTGAGGAAAGATGCCGTATTATGACAATTTATTCTGGCTATCACTAGAAGATTATAATCAGTTTAGACAATATTGTGAGTCAGTGGGTTTATTGAGATAGTTATGACCCCTTTGACTGCCAGAAGGCATACAAAGTATATACAAATGAAGTGTAATAGTTATGGTATTGTCAGGAGCAAGGCGTAAATTAGACACAAAATGGCGTCTACAATTCCAGCTAAAGGTACTCTCTTATTCAGGGTACCCAATTCAAGTCTTAGAAAAACAGAAGACACCCGCTATTTGCCAAGACGCCTCCTCCTTCCCTGTTCAGACCACCAGGCACTTTGTCTCTGTCTTTTCTTGCTGCCCACACACACACTCACACACTCTCTCTCTTCTTGTCACCCTTAACCTCGCTCTCTCCCACTCACTCTCTCTCTCTCTCTTCCACTCACTGTCTTTCTTTCTCTCTCACACATTTTCTCTCTCTCTCTCTCTCTCTCTCTCTACCCATTCTCTCACACTCCCTCTCATTTTTGTCTTGCCATCCCCCCCCCCTCTCTCTCTCTCTCTCTCTCTCTCTCTCTCTCTCTCTCTGTAAACAGAGAAACCGATCTGGGAGTAACAATATCGAGTAACCTAAAACCGAGTCAACAATGTTCAGAAGTTGTTAAGAAGGCAAACAAAATAATTGGCTTTATAGGCAGGTCATTTGAGCATAAATCTAAAGAAGTTTTCCTAACCCTTTACAATTCCTTAGTCCGCCCTCTTCTGGAGTACTGCGTTCAATCCTGGTGCCCTTATTACCAAAAAGATATAAACAAGCTGGAACGAGTTCAGCGTAGAGTTACCAAAATGATACCTAGCCTAAAGAACAAACCATACGAAGAGCGTCTTAGAGAATTAAATCTATTTCCTTTAACCCAGCGCAGATTAAGAGGCGACTTAATTCAAGTGTTCAAAATCATCAAAGGCATCGACAATATGAACTGTAGTAAGTACTTCACTATCGACCAATCTAATTACACGCGGGGAAAGGTTGCAAAATTACTGGTAAATCTTTTAACTCACACGAATCTAAGAATTTCTTCTTCAATCGAGTTGTCAACTTGTGGAATGGGCTTCCCCGAGACGTTATAGACTGCAGCACCGTTGATTCATTTAAACTCCGCCTAGACAAATATCTCGCATCAAACCCGCGACTGACTGCGTTTGTAAATGAATAACTTTATTTTATCCCCCCCTCAGTTACTAACCCATCTGTC
>CM064496.1:55486160-55526160 GCA_032716605.1 Paralithodes platypus | reverse complement strand
AAGGTTTTCCGTGGACAAGCTTTCATCTTAAGGGGGGGGGGGGGGGGGTTACGGGACCCCCTTCTCCCTCATGTTTATCCCCATTACTTTTCAGGTTTTAAGACGTTAGGCCCATTAGCTTGGCGATTTAAAGACCTTTCACCCAATTTTGCTCTCAATAGTAAGACCTTTCGTACCATTTAGGTGTCAATATTATTTCTGGGGAGCGATAGCGAGCCTGTACCGAAATAATGTACACATTTATCTCGAAGGGGGTCTCGAGGGTATTTTCTAAAGCTTGATGGAGGCCTTGGGAGGAATGTAAAAATAATACATATATAAATAACGAGTATATCTCACAAATACACGTGTATATATATATATATATATATATATATATATATATATATATGAACAAATAAATACTAACCCATACAGATCTCCCTTGGTGGTGTTACAGGGAGCACAGCAGGAAAGGCTTCGTGGAACACAGAAGACTCATGAATTATTATTACCCCCGCCAGTGCAGTTGGAGGAGGTTACGTATTGCCTTCGTGTGTCTGTTTGTAAATCTGTAAATAAGATATCTCTATATGTTATGGACCAAGATATCTCAAAATATTACGGACCAATGTTCACGAAATTTGGTGGATAGATAGGATATGTGCCACGGAAGAAGTGGTTCGATTGAAAAAGGTAATCGGTAGAGCGCATACCTCCGCCAGCGTAGGCGAAGGTATGCGCTAACCCAGAAAAAAACAAAATCGACACCACAGTGGGGTGAAGCATCTTATCACCAAACTAATGGGGTGAATCGCCTTAAGATCTCCAAACTTATAAAGCGAGAAAACGGAAGGAGATCCAAAAATGACCGGCCTCGGACCAAATAGGGTTAATGTCTTTCCCATAATAGTATACACAAGATTTAAGTGCATTAACCCCTTCAGTACCGGCGACGTGTTTTAAGTGCATTAACCCCTTCAGTACCGGCGACGTGTTTTAAGTGCATTAACCCCTTCAGTACCGGCGACGTGTTTTAAGTGCATTAACCCCTTCAGTACCGGCGACGTGTTTTAAGTGCATTAACCCCTTCAGTACCGGCGACGTGTTTTAAGTGCATTAACCCCTTCAGTACCGGCGACGTGTTTTAAGTGTAACCCCTTCTATACCGGCGACGTGTTTTAAATGTAACCCCTTCTATACCGGCGACGTGTTTTAAATGTAACCCCTTCTATACCGGCGACGTGTTTTAAATGTAACCCCTTCTATACCGGCGACGTGTTTTAAGTGCATTAACCCCTTCAGTACCGGCGACGTGTTTTAAGTGCATTAACCCCTTCAGTACCGGCGACGTGTTTTAAGTGCATTAACCCCTTCAGTACCGGCGACGTGTTTTAAGTGCATTAACCCCTTCAGTACCGGCGACGTGTTTTAAGTGCATTAACCCCTTCAGTACCGGCGACGTGTTTTAAGTGCATTAACCCCTTCAGTACCGGCGACGTGTTTTCATTATTATTCTAGCTATACTTACACGATTGTCTGCAGTTTAAGGGGAGATCTCCACTTCAGGGATTTTTTTCTTGATCCCTTTCTCCCTCATGTTTAGCCCCATTGCTTTTGATATTATAAAACGTTTGCCCCATTAGTTTAGCGATTTTAAGAACTTTCACCCCATATTAAGACCTTTCGTGCAATTCAGGTGTCGATTTTATCCTGGCGAGCGATAGCGAGCCTGTAATTTAAGAGGAACCGGCCTTTGGCCGGGACATTTTTCTACCGAAAAATTTACAAATTTATCTTGAAAGGGGGTCAAGGGGGTGACATTTTTAGATTGCTGGAGGAGTAGGAAACAAAGTAAACACCTCCCCTTAAGTATCAGTGGTAGTAAAAAGGGTTAAGTGAGATAGCTTGAAGCCTGTCAAAAGGGTTAAGTGAGATAGCTTGAAGCCTGTCAAAAGCTATAGGCCCTCTTTAAACTGAATACAATCGTCTAATAGTAGCCAGAATAAAATATAAAAGACGTTGCCGGTACAGAAGAGGTCAAATCTGAACGAAGAGAAGCAATATATATTTTGCTTTCTCCTAACAACATTAATCCTGTCAAGATACGATGACGCATTTCTTTTCTGGTTTCTGGCTATTATTAGACGATTTTATTCAGCTTAGGAAGGATATATGGGAAGTCAGAAGGTTCACCGAGATAGTTTTTAACCCTTTTTAATTCCCACAGATCCTTCTTAAGCTGCATAAAATCGTCTAATGATAGCCAAAGTATCTGGCAAAAATGCGTCTAAATCATGAAAGGGTTAGAGCGATATGCATTCCCATAGCCCTCATTTAGTATAGGGAAAGGCCACACACAACGCCCATGCAACAGAATACGCAAATACGCCCCTACGACCCTGTACGCCCACCCCAGCCCCGACACAGACTCCGCCCAATTCATCTTCCACCCCGTCAAAAACCTGTCGGGAAACGGGACTATAAATTTTACGCACTATTTCATTTTTTGCGCGAGTGGGTCCGCGCGTACAGTTTATTGGTGTTATATATTGTTGTGCAGTTCACCCTTGTTCAATCCCCTCCCCCCTTCACCCTCTTCACCCCTGCCTCCCCCCTTCACTCCACCCCTTTACTCACCCTCCATCACTCCCATGCCTTCACTCTCCCCTTTTCAATACCGACCCCTTCACTTAACCTCTACTGTTGGCGATGGGCTGGTCTATCAGAGTGAGACCTGAACGATCTCTGCCATACCCATAGCTTACTCTGACTGTTCCTTTTACTTATATATTTTCTAAATCTCAAGTGACGGCGTCTCTTCCGTGGATTGACCTCCCAATCTACCAAGATTGGAAGCTAAAGCGTCACATTATTCCTTTGCCCCTCAACTTTCTCTTCATAATTGCTGAGGGGCACAGGGCCCTGGGTGGGGCTTTGGTTTCCCGGGCGTTTACGCACCCTCTCGGCTCCCCGCCATGGAGTGGCTTCGGTCACCCAGGCTTTGTTGTGGTCGGCAGGGGGAGGTTCTGTGGGGGCGCTCGTTTATGGCCTTGGCCTTGCTCGGGGCCTTGGGGCTGTTCGGCCAGGCAGCTTGGGGAACAACAACAACAACAACAACCTCTACTGTACCGATTTTATTCTAGCTATATTTAGACGATTTTGTGCAACTTAAGAAGGATCTGTGGTGGTTACAAGGGTTGATTGAGATAGTTCGAAGCCTTATAATTGATTGAGATAGTTCGAAGCCTTATAATTGATTGAGATAGTTCGAAGCCTTATAATTGATTGAGATAGTTCGAAGCTTTATAATTGATTGAGATAGTTCGAAGCCTTATAATTGATTGAGATAGTTCGAAGCCTTATAATTGATTGAGATAGTTCGAAGCCTTATAATTGATTGAGATAGTTCGAAGCCTTATAATTGCTAGAGATCCTTCCTAAACTGAACTAAAACGATTAGTAGTAGCCAGAATTAAACATAAAAGACGTCGCCGGTACAGAAGGGGTTAACTCCCCCGCCTTTCACTCCCCTCCACCATCACGTCCCCCCCCCTCCCCCTCCCCCCCACACACACACTAGGGAAACTCCGTGATTCAAGGGACTGGAGTTCTCGAAAAGGGGCTCCAGTCCTGACGATATTCTTGACTTACAGTGTGCTGGCTTAATAATCCACAAGGGTTAATAGCCTGTAAAGTCCTTATTCTTGACTTACAGTGTGCTGGCATAATAATCCACAAGGGTTGATAGCCTGTAAAGTCCTTATTCTTGACTTACAGTGTGCTGGCATAATAATCCACAAGGGTTGATAGCCTGTAAAGTCCTTATTCTTGACTTACAGTGTGCTGGCTTAATAATCCAGAAGGGTTGGTAGCCTCTGAAGTCCTTATTCTTGACTTACAGTGTGCTGGCTTAATAATCCAGAAGGGTTGGTAGCCTCTGAAGTCCTTATTCTTGACTTACAGTGTGCTGGCTTAATAATCCACAAGGGTTGATAGCCTGTAAAGTCCTTATTCTTGACTTACAGTGTGTTGGCATAATAATCCAGAAGGATTAATAGCCTCTAAAGTCCTTATTCTTGACTTACAGTGTGCTGGCTTAATAATCCAGAAGGGTTGATAGCCTGTAAAGTCCTTATTCTTGACTTACAGTGTGCTGGCATAATAATCCAGAAGGGTTAATAGCCTGTAAAGTCCTTATTCTTGACTTACAGTTTGCTGGCATAATAATCCAGAAGGATTAATAGCCTGTAAAGTCCTTATTCTTGACTTACAGTGTGCTGGCTTAATAATCCAGAAGGGTTGATAGCCTGTAAAGTCCTTATTCTTGACTTACAGTGTGCTGGCTTAATAATCCAGAAGGGTTGGTAGCCTGTAAAGTCCTTATTCTTGACTTACAGTGTGCTGGCTTAATAATCCACAAGGGTTGATAGCCTGTAAAGTCCTTATTCTTGACTTACAGTGTGCTGGCTTAATAATCCACAAGGGTTGGTAGCCTGTAAAGTCCTTATTCTTGACTTACAGTGTGCTGGCTTAATAATCCACAAGGGTTGATAGCCTGTAAAGTCCTTATTCTTGACTTACAGTGTGCTGGCTTAATAATCCACAAGGGTTTGTATACTCCCTAGACCTCTATCAAGGTTTAAGGGGAGATGGGTCGTTTTTCTGGTCTCCCTTTCTCCTCATGTTTAGCCCTATCAGTTTTTTTTTTTAGATTTTAAGACGTTCGGCCCATTAGTTTGGCGATTTTGAGACCTTTCGCTCCATTCCTTTCTCAAAATGTAGACTTTTTGCGATTTGTTTTCCCCTGGCGGCCGGGATATTTTTATATCAAAATGTTTACAAATTCATGTTATAAAAAAGGTCTTGGGGGAGAGGGGGGGGGGGGGGGGGGGGGGGGGGGGGGGGGGTTAAGCTTGATGGAGGTCTAGGGAGGAAACTAAAAAAACATAATAACTAGATACATAAATGAACAAAGAAATACGCCCATCCTTCCTTACAAACCCCCCCCCCATACTTCGAGATAAACTTGTACGTACATGGGCTGGTTCCTCCTAAACTTGTACGTACATGGGCTGGTTCCTCCTAAACTTGTACGTACATGGGCTGGTTCCTCCTAAACTTGTACGTACATGGGCTGGTTCCTCCTAAACTTGTACGTACATGGGCTGGTTCCTCCTAAACTTGTACGTACATGGGCTGGTTCCTCCTAAACTTGTACGTACATGGGCTGGTTCCTCCTAAACTTGTACGTACATGGGCTGGTTCCTCCTAAACTTGTACGTACATGGGCTGGTTCCTCCTAAACTTGTACGTACATGGGCTGGTTCCTCCTAAATTACAGGTTAGTTCTTGCTTGCCAGGAAACAATCGACATCTAAGTGGCACGAAAGCTCTAAATATTAGCAAAGAAATGGGTCGAAAGGTCTTAAAATCGTCAAAATAAGGGGGCGAAGGTATTAGAATCTCAAATCGAATGGAGATAAGTAGGAGGTAGAAGGGGGTCCAGAAAAAAACAAAAAACCTCCCCTTAAGTCACCCAAAACATTACTATATATATTTATTGATTGATAGCAGTGTGTCTGTTTGTGTGTGTGTGTGTGTGTGTGTATGTATGTATGTATGCACGCCAATGTCGTCGTACGGAGTTCCGCAGGAAATTAGTTTGGCGAGAAAGGGTTGCGAATACTGCTTCTAAAATTCTTCCCCGGGCCCCAAGCCAAGCCAACTTCTGCCTGGGATGTCTACGTCGATACCGGGGCGTACACACACACACACACACACACAAACACACACTTTCGCACATACTCTCACACACACACCCACACACACACACACACACGTACACTATATAGTTAAACTTTATCATAAAGGTAGTACTCTGTTATGCTGATCATGACAAACTTTATCATAAAGGTAGTACTCTGTTATGCTGATCATGACAAACTTGAAAGACTCAGAGCTCAAACTTAATTATTTGTGTATGTGTTTGAAGACGACTCTACTGTTAACTACCGAGTAATTATGATAACCTAGAATTACTCCATTTATGTCTGTGTCTTTTCCTGTGCTATATTTCCTTCTAGATCCCCTCCCCCGCTGCCCTCTCAGAGACAGATCTCATCTCACCCTGGCCCCTTTGGGAGCCCGAGCATCTGGATGGTTTCGGTCTACCAGACTCGGGACTGTTCGTCAGACATTCTGGGGAACTATAACAACAACAACAACAACAACAACAACTCCAGTCAGGCCATGGACGTCTGGTTAGTCCAAGTTAAGGGGACAATTGGTCTATTTATATATATTTAAATATATATCTATAATAAGATATATATATTCTTCACTCTTTGTTTATATTCTAATATCATTCCAAGTCTGTGTTTTGTTACTGGCCTTAGTTTTATAATATTTTACCAACGCAGTAAAACAAAATAAAAAGGTATATATTTTCTTCGCTGCATGTTTTTCTCCTAACATTTTTCCAACGTCTTATGTCGTTACAGCATTAACAAGCGCTAACGATATTGCGTTTTTTTTCTTCTTCCGGCGCGACATTTTGCGAAAAAATTGAGTCTTATCCTCCGCTCTAAAACTGATTCTGTAATTATAAATGTCACAATCAAATTATTTTGTATTTGTTCAAGGATTTTCAAGCGGAGAAAATCTAAAATGGTAGAATGATAGTGAAGGCAACTCAATATCTATCTATCTATTCAATACCTACCTACCTATCCACCTGTCTGCTTATTTATTTCTCTACCTACCTACCTCCCTACCTACCTACCTCTCTCTACCTCTCTCTCTCTCTCTCTCTTTCTCTCTCTCTCTCTCTCTCTATATATATATATATATATTATATGTATATATATATACATGCAGCATATATGTATATATATATATATATATATATATATATATATATATATATATATATATATATATTATATATATATATACATATATATAAAACAAAAATTGATATTCAGTAAAAGCAATGAAAGAATTATGAAAATGAGTAAACAAGAAAGAGGTGATGAAAGAGAGATACGAAGAGTAAAGCTGGTAGAGTTAAACGAAGGAAACGAAAGAGAACCTATAAAAGAGGAAGGAAAATATACGATAACAGGGAGACGTAAATGCGAGAGAGTAAAGCACGGAATATGTAATTAACCCTTAGCAAATCCGATTACGCATTATTTTTCTATTTCTGGCTGTCAAAATGCGTCAAAAGCTTCAAAGGGTTAAGCCGTTCAAAATGTCTTCACATTATTTTGGTTATTTGATCAGTTTATGGGGAGGTGTATCGTTTTACTATACCCCTTTCTCCCTCATGCTTAGCCCCATTAGTTTTTGAGATTTTAAGACGTTCGCCCCATTAGTTTGTCGATTTTAAGACCTTTCGTCCCATGTATGTATTAATATCAAGACCTTTTGTGCTATTTAATTGTCGATATTTTCCTGGCGAGCGATAGCAAGCCATTCATTTTGGAGGAACCGGCCCTTGGCCGTGACAGTTTTCTACTGAAAAATATACAAATTTATCTCAAAGGGGGATCTTGAGGATAATTGATTAAGCTTGATGGAGGTCTAGGGAGGAAACAAAAACAAAAGTAAATGAACCAAAAATAGCAGTACTAAATAAATCCTACCCATTTAATATGCACAAAGACTATAAAGAAGCCAAACAGATAAACAAAGCAACACGCAAGTAAACAACGACAAAGAGTAATGAGAATATATAGTAAGTACAGACATTATTAAGTATAGACAGACGAATGAAAAGTAAACAACAACAATAACGACACCGATTAATAAGACATTTAGGGAATAACTCGAGGCTAGAAAGTAAAAATGGAAGAAGATGAATGAGAGTAAACAGCGACACAGATTAATACGAATGAATAACTAGAGAATATAAAGTAAAGATGGAAGAAGAAGAATGAGAGTAAACAACGACACAGATTAATACGAATGAATAACTAGAGAATATAAAGTAAAGATGGAAGAAGAATGAGTAAAACACAACACAGATTAATAAAAGAAAGTAAAGAGAGACGAGAACTAAAGATAAAATAATGACGAAGCCATTGTTGTTTAAACCATTGTTTTTATTATTTACTGATTAAGTAAATACTTTAGCCTATTTAATTTACTATCTCAAAAATATTATCACAGTTTGCCCATTATTCATTATCGTACTCTATGGTTGGGACCACTCATGGGACCTGAGAAGCACCGCCTAGCCAAGCACTCCTTTAATGTTCTTGTCGACTCGGGAGTGAGTCCAGAGCTCTATATTTTACCTATTTGTTGTAAAAGATTAGCAGAGGCCAAGATAAAGGTCCCGAGTAAAGTCAGCTTCAAATTTGAAAAAGGAAAATATATAAAAAGTCAAGTGACCCAATTTAATGCTAGTCCAAATTGTCCGGTCGATAATGATATGGTAATAGGCATCGACACCCTATTCAAACACAATGCCATAATTGATTACCAAAAAGGTACTCTAGCTATCAGTATTAAGAGCAAAACATACTTAGTTCAACTTAAATTTTAACCATAGCAAACCCTTCCCGTATATCCGGGAATGGGGTTAGGTTGTGTTTCTGACATTTTGTAGGCGTTTTTGGCCTGTCAGCCTCAAAATTATAGCTTTATAGTATTTCTATAATTTATGTTAATCTCTCTAAAATTTAGTTTCCAAAAATCAGTGTCTTAGAAAGATGACTGGCTTTGACCTTGTTGACCGGCTTTGGCCTGGTTGACGGGCTTTGGCCTGGTTGACCGGCTTTGGTCTGGTTGACCGGCTTTGGCCCGGTTGACCGGCTTTGGCCCGGTTGACCGGCTTTGGCCTGGTTGACCGGCTTTGCCCCGGTTGACCGGCTTTGCCCCGGTTGACCGGCTTTGCCCTGGTTGACTGCGGCTTCACCCTATATATTTGATATCACTTTATGTTGTATTTTAGGTTTCTTCTAAAATGTTATCCTGGCTAGGCCTATTATTAGACTGTTTTATTCAGATTAGGAAGGTATTATGGAAGTCAGAAGGTTAATAATGATTATGTACCCTTTTGAGGCCCACAGATCCTTCCTTGGCTGTATAAAATAATCTAATAGTTAGCCAGGGAAAAAACAACACCTAAATGGCACGCAAAATCTTAATATTGACAAAGAAATGGGGCGAAAGGTTTCAAAATCGCCAAACAAATGTGCCGAACGTCTTTTAATCTGTAAACTAATATAGCTAAACACGAGGGAGAAGGGGGGGGGGGGGTCCAGAAAAAAACGACTAGTTCCTCCTTAATGGGACATGGGTCGTTTGTCTGGTCACTTTTCTCCCTCATGTTTAGCCCCATTAGTTTTCAGATTTTATGACGTTCGGCCCATTAGTTTGGCGATTTTAATACCTTTTGCTCCATTTCGTTGTCAATTTTAAGACCTTTCGTGCCATTTAAGTGTCGATATTTTCCTGGCGAGCGATAGCGAGCCTGTAATCTTAAGAGTAACCGGCCTTTGGCCGGGACAGTTTTCAACCGAAAAATGTCCCAATTAACCTAGAAAGGGGATCTGATGGATGTTTCCTTAAGTTTGATGGAGGTCTAGGGGGGAAACTAACAAAAATAATAAATAAATTAAAAAATCTACCAAAACGTGAACCATCCCCCCTTAACCCCTTCTATACCGGTGATGTACTTATAATTTTATTATAGCTATATTGATATGAGTTTGTGCAGTTTAAGAAGGATCTATGGTAGTATGAAAGGATAAGTGAGATAGTACGAAGCCTGTTAATTACTGGAGGCCTTTTTTAAGCTGAATAAAATCGTCTAATAGTAGCCAGAATAAAGTAAGTAAAACAACGTCTCGGGTACAGAAGGGGTTACATTCATTTAAACTATCTATTGTACAACTAATTACATGTATAATTCAACCCTTCTATACCGGCGACGTCCTATTACATGTATAATTCAACCCTTCTATACCGGCGACGTCCTATTACATGTATAATTCAACCCTTCTATACCGGCGACGTCCTATTACATGTATAATTCAACCCTTCTATACCGGCGACGTCCTATTACATGTATAATTCAACCCTTCTATACCGGCGACGTCCTATTACATGTATAATTCAACCCTTCTATACCGGCGACGTCCTATTACATGTATAATTCAACCCTTCTATACCGGCGACGTCCTATTACATGTATAATTCAACCCTTCTATACCGGCGACGTCCTATTACATGTATAATTCAACCCTTCTATACCGGCGACGTCCTATTACATGTATAATTCAACCCTTCTATACCGGCGACGTCCTATTACATGTATAATTCAACCCTTCTATACCGGCGACGTCCTATTACATGTATAATTCAACCCTTCTATACCGGCGACGTCCTATTACATGTATAATTCAACCCTTCTATACCGGCGACGTCCTATTACATGTATAATTCAACCCTTCTATACCGGCGACGTCCTATTACATGTATAATTCAACCCTTCTATACCGGCGACGTCCTATTACATGTATAATTCAACCCTTCTATACCGGCGACGTCCTATTACATGTATAATTCAACCCTTCTATACCGGCGACGTCCTATTACATGTATAATTCAACCCTTCTATACCGGCGACGTCCTATTACATGTATAATTCAACCCTTCTATACCGGCGACGTCCTATTACATGTATAATTCAACCCTTCTATACCGGCGACGTCCTATTACATGTATAATTCAACCCTTCTATACCGGCGACGTCCTATTACATGTATAATTCAACCCTTCTATACCGGCGACGTCCTATTACATGTATAATTCAACCCTTCTATACCGGCGACGTCCTATTACATGTATAATTCAACCCTTCTATACCGGCGACGTCCTATTACATGTATAATTCAACCCTTCTATACCGGCGACGTCCTATTACATGTATAATTCAACCCTTCTATACCGGCGACGTCCTATTCACTTTATATTGGCTACTATTAGACCATTTTATTCAGGTTAGGAAGGATGTCTCCCAATTAAAAGAATATAGACTATTTCACTTAATCCTTTTAGATACCATATAGGCCTATACTTCCTAAGCTACATAAAATCGTCTAAATCTAGCTGAAGTCAAATACAAAAGACGTCACCGGTACAGAAGAAGTTAAAACTCAATGTTGCGATAACCGGCCGGGAATTTTTTCTACCAAAAATTTTACAAATTAATCTAGAAGGGGGATCTAATGGATGTGTGTTTTTTTTTTTAAATTTGATGGAGGTCTAGGGAGGAAACTAGAAAAATAATGAATACATGCAAAAATCGCCCAAAAAGTGAACCATCCCCCCTTCAGTTTGATGGAAGTCTAGGGAGCAAACTAAAAACCTCCCCTTATGGAGTACCAATAGAATAGAATATGAACATAGACAAAATAGAAAAGAGGATAATAACTGGACTAACAAAACTAAGAATCCAAATGTATGACGAAGTGGTATCGTATTTTAAAAAGTAGAAAATTATACAATATAATGAGGACTAAAGTCGGTATCACACGAGAGCTTTTATAGTCAACATTTGATGATAAAAAAAAATCTGGCAACATTTCTGGAATAGTTTGCACTGTTATCGGAAACTAGACTGATGATAGATGAATTTAGGCAACCGATGTTGACCGATGTTGACCAAATAAGCTTCCAGACCAGTGTTGAGCATAAATGTTGAGTGAAAAAGTGCTCGTGTGATACCGGCTTAAGAGGAAAACACGCCTACAATAGAAAGAATGCCCAGAAGCCTGAGGAACTTTACAGGAGATGAGCGACATTAAATTAAATTAAAAGTGCGAAAAAATGAAGGTCAAGATGAAAAAAATATATATATATATAAATAAATAAATACATAATTAAATAATACATTATTTAATTAATAAACATATTAAACAAATACAAAACAACTACTATACGTAATTAAGTTACTCTATCTATCTATCTATCTATCTATCTATCTATCTATTATATATATACAGGGTGTTCAGAAAACATGTGTACAAAATGAAATGGGTGATAGGGAACACAGAATTAAACATTTTGTACTCCATGGAGGTATGTCCATAAATGCTTCCTTGCGGTGCTACAGGGTAGACAGTTTCAACGTAATTTCCCTAAATTTGTACCCTAACTTCTCTGTGAGTAATCTGTTTACATACAAACATGGTAATTTAATGTACACAACAGTATGAACATTACTTTATTAATGTCAGTACACTGCAAAAACAAAAGAACATTAAATTGAAGAGAAGATTAACAATCATTAATCATCAGTCAGAACTGTTTACTGAACGAAGATGTCTTATGTCATACTGTTGTGTACATTAAATTACCATGTTTGTATGTAAACGGATTACTCACAGAGAAGTTAGGGTACAAATTTAGGGAAATTACGTTGAAACTGTCTACCCTGTAGCACCGCAAGGAAGCATTTATGGACATACCTCCATAGAGTACAAAATGTTTAATTCTGTGTTCCCTATCACCCATTCATTTTGTACACATGTTTTCTGAACACCCTGTATATATATATATATATATATATATATGCAGCCACAATGTATGTGTAAGTCGCCCGCAGGGTGGGCCCTTTTTATGTAGGCTGCAGTGAAAGGGTTAATTCCATAACATGCCTACTATATCATGACATTGTCATTTTGAGTTTCTCTAAATTGCGTAAGGAAGCCGTCAACATTTTGTAAATACAGTATATATATATATATATATATATATATATATATATATCACTGCACCCACCGGATACAGCATAATAATAAACACAGATAATCACACTGTCAAACCAGTACAATATAGTTTCAAGACTGGAATGAAGACGAGAAGAAATACTGGGAAATTAACAGGAAATTGCTTTGTTTTTACCATGTTATCACTTCCAAAGACATATGAAGAACTGCGAAGCATAATATTTATTTTGAATAATAATAATAATAATAATAATAATAATAATAATAATAACAACAATACAAAAAATAAAGTTTATATATAATTGCACCGGTGTGTGTGTGTGTGTGTGTGTGTGTGTGTGTGTGTGTGTGTGTGTGTGTGTGTGTGTGTGTATTGTGTTCTGTTATGGTTATGGTTGTTGTTGTTGTTGTTGTTCCCTAAGCTGCCTGGCCGAACAGCCCCGAGTCCCTAAGGAAGGCCATGGCCACGGTCGGGCTCTCCCACAGAGCTCTCAAAGAGTGTAAATTGTGTTGTTGGCGTAAGTGGTTGTGTGAAATGCAGTCTTCTATGATGTGTTTAATGGTATGGGGTGCTGTGTTACAACCCGGGCAGGTGTCGACGACGGAGTCATCCAGTCTCTTCTGATAGCTCAGAAGAGCCGGATGGTGTCCGCATCTCAGCCTGGCCAGGTGGACTCTGTCCTCGCGAGGAAGGGAGGATTCAGAAGGATGGATTTCGGGAGGTCGTGCTTGCAGCTGCGTGTTGTCTGTGAGTGAGTGGATGGATCGGTGAGAGATATGAGTATGGATGTGCTTCCGGAAATTGGTTTGGGGTGGGTATGGTTATGTGTATGTGTATGTGTATATGTATGTGTGTGTATGTGTGTGTATGTGTGTGTGTATGTGTGTGTATGTGTGTGTATGTATTCAGAACACAATTAACTATAACAACCTGAGCACCCCACCTGAACACATCGTACCAGAACCCACTATAACTTATATATTGAGTTATAAGCCGATTAGAAGGCAGGGGCGGGCAATTATGTTTATGATGGCCAACTAGGAAATTATGGGTCACAGCAATTATGGCCGTCTGAATAAACACACACATAGCACACACACACACACACACACAATATATAAGCACATATACTGTATACAGGTGCATACATTATCGTACACACACATAGCACACACACACGCACACACACACAATATAAGCACATATACTGTATACAGGTGCATACATTATCGTACACACACACACACACACACACACACACACACACACACACACAACCACACAGCCCGTAGCCTAGTTGGTAGAACTCTCGTCTCACACACGAGGGGTCGGGGGTTCAATCCCCGGCCGGGCGGAGACAAATTGGGCTTGTCTCCTTTCATGTGTTAGCCTCAGTTCACCTAGCTGTAAATAGGTAACTGGAATAAGTGGACGACGTTGTGACGTCCCATCTGGGGTTGGCAAAAATGGTACAAGGCGAGATGGGTATCATATGGTTCACCTAAGCTGATGGCTACCTAAGCCTTCGGGCGAGACGGTACCGTCTATAGTGAGAATGGTACCATCCAGATCCACCCTAAGCCTTCGTTTCCGATGTCGCCAATTGGCTAAAATACAGACTACACACACATCCACAGCCATTCCAACAGTACATAAAACACTTAACATGCATTTCACGCAATACATTCCCAGTTAAGGAGGCGCGATAATAATGAGCTTAGCTCGCATTGCGTGGATTCCCCTTGACGAACAAGTAACTGAGTAACTGAGTAACACACACACACACACACACTCACACACACACACACACACACACAATATAAACACATATACTGTATACAGGTGCATACATTATCGTACACACACACAGATAAACACACAAAACACGCAGACACATGTACGCACAAACACAAAACCGCACACATTCGCATACACACACAATGAACGCACAACCATACACACACAATGAACGCACACCCATACACACAGATACACAACACACAACTAATGTCCACTAGTTTCGATATTTTAAGACGTTTCACCCCGTAAGTTTGGCGATAATAACACGCTTCACCATATTTAGGTGTCGATATCGATATCGAGCCTGTAAATTGGAAAAATTCGGCCTTTGGCTGCCACATTTTTCTATCGAAAAATTTACAAATATCTACCTTGCAGGGGATCTGGGTGGGGATTTTTTTTATTTGAAAGCAGTTTGGGAAGGCGGCTTTTTCTTTGCCTAAGAGACAAACTAAAATACATCGCTCGAAACTGGCAAAAGTCTGTGCTTAAAGAATAACTGTGCCTGCCTGATTACTTCAATAATGGCTGGCTACCGAATGTCTTATTATCGTTACCGGTACCTGTAATCTATGTGCTGGCGACTCCATCATTATGTTAACCCTTTCAATACCGGTCATATCTCTTTGTTGGATTTCAGCAGCATTTAGACGATTTTGCATAGCTTAGCAAAGATTAATTCTAGCCGAAAGGATTAATTGAGATAGTCTGTAAGCCTTTAATGGGTAGACGTCCTCCGTAACCTGATTATAATTGCGTAACACTTGGCAGAGTATAATGAAGAGGATGTCACCGGTTCTGAATGGGCAAATACCCACAGACTTAATACGATTTCTTGTAAGTTACAGGTTCGCTATCGCTCGCCCAGAGAAAATAAAAATCTGAATGGGTTGAAGCGTCTTATTATCGTCATATAATGGGGTGAAACGTCTTAAAATGTCTAAACTACTGAAGCATAACAGGGGAGTCCAAAAAAGACCTCCCTCGGGCCGAATACAAGTTACTCACAATCCTCGATAATACATATGACATGAATGACATTCAAAGGTACCAAAAATCACCCCAAAAGTTAAATATGACTCGAAGAAAACGTTTTACAATTACTCTGACCTTTATCTGTTTCTATATATATGTGTGTGTGACCTTTAGAGAGAGAGAGAGAGAGAGAGAGAGAGAGAGAGTATACCCTTTATCAAGTTGGTAAAGACGGTCTCTATCAAAACCCTCTGACTGGCATATACCCTTCCTAATCTGCATAAAATCGTCTAATGAGAGCCAGAAATAAAAACAGTATTACGTCATGAGAAACTGCAGTGTCAGAATCTTCACACACGGGTCTTGTCATCAAAAGGTTCCACTCTCTAGTTATTTGTAGGAGAGAGAGAGAGAGAGAGAGAGAGAGAGAGAGAGAGAGAGAGAGAGAGAGAGAGAGAGAGAGAGAGAGAGAGAGAGAGAGAGAGAGAGAGCAATCAACATAATGGCGCCTAAGTTTTTTCTTCGCGAATTTCTTATCTCTCGCCTTCCCCCATCCTCACCTCTCTCTCTCTCTCTCTCTCTCTCTCTCTCTCTCTCTCTCTCTCTCTCTCTCAAAAATAAAAGCACTAATCGATGTTTTATGGCTTAACTAGTTTTTCAAATTGTTTCGTGTGCATCGTTGCTCTTACTATTTTAGTGATATATCATGCATTCAGAAACTAGTGCAAACACACAGAAGCATACACACACCCATTTGACACATACTTATATTTGCCACTCTCTCTCTCTCACACACACACACACACAACATTTGATACACACACATACACATTTCGATTCACACATTACACACATACACATTTCGATTCACACATTACACACACACACACACATACACATATTTTGACACACATACACACACACACACATACACATATTTTGACACACATACACACACGCACATACACATATTTTGACACACATACACATATTTTGACACACATACAGCTTGACACACAAAAGCATACTTTTGCCTCACACACACACACACTACACAAGCACACACACACACACCGGTATTATCCGACCAGCAACGGGAAGGTCTATACAGTATATCACTCACGGAATCTCCTTATAAACGACCGATATAAGCCTCTCTCTCAAAGCCGTTTATGGGGAACGTATTATACCCCTTTCAGTACCGGTGACGCCCTTTTTATTATACTCTGCCAACTAACAGACGATTTTATTCAGCTTAAGAAGGACGTCTACCAATTAAAAGGCAACAGACTAATTCAGTTAATCCTTTTAGCTGCTATGTATCCTTCCTAAACTTCATAAAATCTTCTAAATGCAGCTGAAATAAAAAACAAAAAGACGTCATCGGTACTGACAGAGATGGATATTATACGAACTCTGTCGGGATTTTTCAAGCCGAGTAGTACTGTCAGGCTCTCCGTGTAATTTCGAATTATATAAACGCCTTTAAAGCCAATCTATGTCATCTCAACTTGAGTAACACCATGTTTATTGTATCTTATTGGTAATTTCTAACTTTTTAAAAGCCTTTGTGGCCTTACAAGGTTATCTCAAACCTTTCAAGATCCGATGACGCATTTCTTTTCTATTTTCTGGCTATTATTAGACGATTTAATTCTAATTAGGAAGGTATATGGGAGTCAGAGGGCTAATCGAGATAGTCTTTACCCTTATCATTCCCACAGATCCCTCTGAAACTGCATACAATCGTCTAATGATATCCACAATGAACTGTCAAAATGCGTCATGATCTTCAGAGGGTAAACTGTTTAGATTATATTTCACCTGCATTTTCTTTCTCGTGAAGTCTCGTGAAGTCTCGTGAAGTCTCGTGAAGTCTCGTGAAGTCTTATACTGTATAGTCTATCAAGAATGATATTTGATCTATAATTAAGGGGATTTTTCTTCTTCTGAACCCCCTACTCCCTCATGCTTAGCCCTATTAGATTCGAGATTCTAAGACGTTCGCCCCATTAGTTTGTCGATTTTAAGACCTTTCGCTCCATTTCTTTATTATTAGTATTAAGACCTTTCGTACTATATTGCAGTCAAATTTATCCTGACAAGCGTTATTCCAACTCAAGATAGTTTGAGTTTCTCTCTCTTTCTCTCTCTCTCTCTCTCTCTCTCTCTCTCTCTCTTTCCCTCTCTCCTTTCTGACCTTTTACCTGTCTTTCAAACTTGTACGTTGACTGACGGGTAAACCAAAGTAACTGAAGGGAGAGCATACCAAATTACTGGCAACTGTTTTACATGGATTTTTGTGTCATACTATGTACCATTAGTCTCTCTCTCTCTCTCTCTCTCTCTCTCTCTCTCTCTCCTCTCTCTCTCTCTCTCTCTCTCTCTCTCTACCAGGGACGTCCTTTTCATCATATTCTGGCAACAATTAGACGATTTTATTCAGCATAGAAAGGGATGAAAACAATAAGACGTCGTCGGGGCTGTAAGGGTTAATATCCATCAAGTTACCGGCCCATTATCTTGTCTGTGACCTACTTTATCTATTTACCCCCTCAGCCGTCTGTCACCACACACACACACACGCACACACACACTTAGCTGTCTATCACCACTTAAACACACAGTCAAGGTCGGAATGATTAGGGATAAATACTTGATGCAGAAATCGTGGACGGGTGCTTCATGCTCTTTCCAATGATGTCTTTGTTGTTGTTGTTGTTGTTGTTGTTGTGTGTGTGTCGATGGACCACGAGACTTTGGTTGTGTAGTTTATCCTACTATTTGTTTACGAAACATACCCGATATCCTCAATCTGGTTTGTTTACACGCAATCGACCACAACGTTATAAACTATTCATGGAACTGAATATACACACCTTCATGATAGTAAGTTAGTGTGTCGACGATAATACCAAAATATATTACGTAAATTACATAATATGGTTACAATCTTAATTTTGTCCAATATATCAAATGAATACACATAATAAATGAATACACATAATAAATGAATACACATAATAAATGAATACACATAATAAATGAATACACATAATGTTAGGTTGAGGTCCCCTAGCCTTCGCTTCATATGGCTGTACTCAGATATTGCATATCGATTTTATTTACTACGTATAAATATGCTACAGCTCTTTAATCCAAGTGTCTTAATATAATATGCATCTATCTATATGTCTATCTATATATATATCTATTTATATCTATCTATCTAGTCTCTTCTGTTGCTCTATTACGTGTTTTACTTATATTTGTTTATACTTGTATTTTGTTCCAATAACTTTCACCTTCACTCAGTTGGCTAGGGCGTCACCAACACACCACCCGAACTGTCTACCTGAGGATACGAGAGCCACTGTGTTTCAATAAATAATGACCTATTGCTTGCTTCGTGGCATTTCGGCCGATATAAACAGTACAGGCTTGTTTCACTCTAGACTGTTTTAACGTTTGTTTTCACTGTTTGGACGATAACGGTAAATCATTTGTTTTCATATTTACAGGTTAACTAATTAGTACAAATTTATTATAAGGTTAGAAAACGGGCGAGATGCTAGGGGGCCGTGTCACATCTCTATAATGAAATGAATAATCAAAACACACACACATCACATGGAAATATAGCAAAAACAAATCATGTTTACTAATGAAAACTAATGATGGTGCACATATTGAAATTGACCAATATTTAACCTCTTGAAACAGCAAACTGCCATCACCCCTGACACTAACAAACCCTTCACTACCCAGCCTAATTAACCAACACGAAGGTACTAACTGGCTGGGACATCAAACAACCCTCGAAACGACCATTACGGTAAATGAGAGAGTCGGAATAATACAGACGGGTTATCTAAATGGGGGTATATCGGTTGTTTGGGCCACACAGATCATGAAAGTATAAAGGCATGCTAATCTTATACAACACTACTGCAGCGCTATTAGACACAATTTATCAGGGAAAATCGGGACCAATAGACTCGCCATATTTTTTTCATTATAGTCCGCATGGAAGAATTTCGTTATTGACAACTCGAAAAAACCCGATTTCACCGAAAAATAGCACCAACAATAATCAAAGTCCCGACCGTAAACAAGGCATTCCGTCGACCGTAAACAAAGCATTCCGTCGACCGTAAACAAAGCATTCCGTCGACCGTAAACAAGGCATTCCGTCGACTTGACCTCCTTCTCATTCTGTCTGCTGCGATGCGTCAGGCTTTTTCAAAAGTGCGAATCACCCAATATATGGCGTGAGCGTTCCTCGCCAAACCAAAAAAAAAAGGCAACCTGTTTTTGCCCCCTTACAGATCAATATACTGTATATGAGGATGACATTAAGTCAAAGGGGGTGAGGGGGGGGGTGGGGGCTACCGATCTATATATACCTCGATGGAGGTCTGGCCGGGGAGAAAACTAAAGAAACTAATATACATATATATATATATATATACAACTCAAGAGTGAAACGTTACTCTCAAACTTTCTTCTATTCAACAGCTGAGCTCTGGAATTCTCTCCCAGAATCAGTCTTTCCCTCTTCCTATGACTTGAATTGCTTCAAACTCCGCGTGTCCAGGCATTTTGGCTCGAACGTCCCTTGATTTTGGCCCTGTCGCTCTTTCAACTATGGGGGAGGCACTCGCTATAGGCAGTTCTGCCTTTTGCCTCCCTCACTCACAAGAAGAAAACAAAATATATATACTGTATATATATATATATATATATATATATATATATATATAGCCTATATATATACATATATATACAGTATATATATATATATATATATATATATATATATATATATATATATATATATATATATATATATATATATATATATATATATATATATATATATATAATATATATATATATAATATTATTCATATACCGGTATATATAAAATAACTAAACAAATAAACAAATACATAATACTCTCCCAACTTTCACAACAAAATATAATATAGAATTATTCAGTATTTTCCCGTTAGCCTCAAACAGCAACACCAACGCTCTTTACATCAAAATAACCCTTTCATGTTTCTCTTGCGTCAAATATCGGTAAGCGAGTGAGGTGGATGCGGATATTTTGTGATATATGCATGTTCACACCAAGCCTATCCCTCAATAATACTCTGTTGGAATTGAGAGCAGTGGAGAGAATGGATGGGACGAATGTGAATGTGACAGAAGAGAGAACACAGGAGAGGCAAAAAGAGAGAAGAGGAAACGATATGAGTGAAAATGAAAGGAGGAGAGAAGAAACAGAAAATACAAGAACACCATTGAAGCTCAAAAACGTACACTTCAAGACAAAAATCCTGCTCCTAAATTGAAGGCTCGCTATCTCTCGCCAGGAAATAATTGACACCTAAATGGCACGAAAGGTCATAACATTGATAAATAAATGGGGCAACAGTTCTTAAAATAGCAAAACAAAAATGTGGCGAACGTCTTAAAATGTCAAAACTAATGGAGCTAAACATGAGGGAGAAGGGAGTCCAGAAAAAAATAATCCTTAAGTGGAAATTTCCCCTTCAGTGCCTCCTTCAGCGACCCCACCGTAACACACCCCTAATAAAAGCCACTCTCCAATCATCCTCTCTACAACAACATACCTTCAGTGCCTTCAGCGCTCCCTCCACCATAACAACACATTGGTAACCCTGAACCATCCATTCAGTGCCTCCTTCAGCGCCCCCAGCATAACAGACATTGATGCCCCCTGTCTATACCCCTTCAGTGCCTCCTACGGCGCCTCCTCCATAACATCCATTGGTAACCCTGCACCACCCCTTCAGCGACCCCACCATAACACAGCCCTAATACAAGCCACTCTCTAATCATTCTCTCTACAACATCCCTTCAGTGCCTCCTTCAGTGCCCCCAGTACAAGCCGCCCTCCAGTAACAGTGTCTGGAAGGGGATCATTACTGCGGCGCTCACTGTTCGTAATACCCACTGGAGGCGTGTCCCTACGACCCCTGCAGGACCAGTTACGTATATAAAGAGCCTTAGGGACGTCTTGGAGTTCATAAGAGTCGTGGAAGGAACAGGCACCGAGGTCTATGTGTTTTAACTTGTATATATACACACACACACACACACACACACACGCACACGCACACACATACACGTTACACTCGTTACAGGCAACCTGCCTTTTGTCTCCTTACCCATAGGAAAACACACACACACAAACACTCGTTACACGCAACCTTCCTTTTGTCTCCTTCTTACACATAGAAAACACACACATGTCATATCATAGTTTGCCCCCATCTCCCTACAGACGGCCCCGGTAATACCGACACAGACGCCGCCCTTACGACTCCCTGGTGGGGGCGCTGAAGAGGGCCCCCGAGTACTGAGTAGTCTTACCCACCCTCGTCCTTGCTATCACAGTTAGAGATACTTGGAGATATCTGGAGACACTGGGAGATACTTGGAGACATTTGGAGTTAATGGGAGCAAATGGGACAGCAAAGATACTTAGAGACCTTGGAGACACTAGCAGAGAGACTTGGAGACACTAACAGAGAGGTGGAGACAGCAATACTGAACAGATAGATAGATAGATAGTTAACTGACCAAAGCATTTGCCTATATACGATAATTAGTTAAATTCAAATAACATAATTACAGTAGTTTAACTCTGATAACATAATACAGTCCACTAATCTTCGTAACTGCAAAATACATAATACAGTCCACTAATATTCGTAACTTCAATATGCATAATTTTCTCTGTAGTTTAAACCTAAATTTCAAGTACAAAACAATATGGATACAAACAATTTACATCGAACAAAATTTCTTGCTCGTTAGTAATGTAAAGCCAAAGTGAAGCGACACACCTAAAAAAAACCACACACACACAGACACTCAAACCCTTCAACACACAATCATTCCCTTCAAAACACACACACTCTCTCCTTCTCACACACACAATATCTCTCTCTCTCTCTCTCTCACACATTCACATATCACAGTGTAGAACATACGTAAGGCTACCACTGCATAATACATAGACACTCCAACATTGTGAAGCTACAACTACTGCTACAGATTTAAGAGGAGTATAAAGGCAAGGATGATTTATGTATGTGTGAGAGAGTGTGTCCTAGAGTGTGTGTGTGTGTGTGTGTGTGTGTGTGTGTGTGTGTGTAACTTAGAAGAAATCGGAATTCGGCCGGAAATTTGTTCTATTGAAAAGTGTACAAATTTATCTTGAACGGGGGTCTGGGTGGGCATTATTTAGTTTGAAGGAAGTCTGGGAAGGTGTTTTTGTTAGCCTCGGGGGTAATCTAAAATACATTGGTCGAAAATATCCGCATATTTCAGGGCGGCTCAAGATCCACTGTTTTCCATTATAATACAAATCCCACCCGCGGCCTGAGCAACAGACGTACACGCATATACACATACATATACGTACACATACACACGCACATATACTGTGCACACACACACACACACATATTTTGTTTCCTCAATTATTGTTTTTTCATGTTTTCTTATGTAATGTGTTTTCATATATTTTGTCTAATCATATATTGTTTTCTCATAATATATATTGTTTTCGCATATATTGTTTTCGCATATATTGTTTTCTCATATATTGTTTTGCCTTCGCTCTTCACTCCGAACAACTTACATATTCTCCTTGTGGCGTGTTTTCCATTTTTTGACTTGAAATAAACGCTCTTTCAAATTATCCCTCATAATTTCCTCACTTGTTGTTTTGGTTGGTTCTGAAGTCTATGTATTTTCGGTCCCATTCCACCACCACTACTACCACTGCCGCCACTGCCATCACCACACCCACTACGTATTATCATCACCAGCTCTACTGCTACTACCACCATCACCAGATTCACCACTGCCACCACTGCCATCACCACACCCACTACGTATTGTCATCACCAGCTCTACTGCTACTACCACCATCACCAGATTCACCACTAACACCACCCTCATTCCCACCACTTCCACCACCACTACTACTACTGTCACCACCACCACAATCACCCCCACTACCATAACCACCACTGCCATCACCACACCCACTACACATCATCATTACCACTACTGCTACCACCACCATCACCACTAACACCACCACCACCACAACCACCTCCGGACACCTGCTGGCTCCCGTAATGTAGCAGCATTTTGAAGTGGTTTATCCGAGCCTCGTATCATTTATTATTTCACCGTGTACAGTACTTTCCCACCTTCAACCTCCCCACCACCACCATAACTACCCTCACAAACACCACCTTTATCACCATCAGCAAAGCCCTTACCCTCCCCCCCCCCTCACCACCATAATCCCCCCCCCCCCATCACCACCACCACCCTCGCATTCTTCCTCCGGCCCCCCCCCCCCCCTCCCCCTGATTTATCCCCCCCCCTTCCCCCCCCCCCCCCAGGACGTCATTCTTTGTCTCACATATTTCTTTCCCTGTCTTCTTTCTTGGCACTTTTTTTTTCGATAACTGGAATGTCGCTCATGTTCTTTCTCTCTAAAATTGGTCCTTCAATTGCTCTCTCTCTCTCTCTCTCTCTCTCTCTCTCTCTCTCTCTCTCTCTCTCTCTCTCTCTCTCTCTCTCTCTCTGTCACAATACTAGAAACCACAGGCCGGACCATACGCAATCTGTATGGTGTCTAATCTTAATTAAGAGGGGTCAATTGTTTTTTTTTCTTCTTCCTTTTCTCTCTTTCTCTGGCTTGTATCCATTCGGCCTCATTCAGCCTACTGTTTTAAGACGTGTTTGTTTTCTAGCTACTCCCTCTCGGGCATAGGCTGAGAGCCTGTACATTCAATCGTTATGCATTGAACGGTGAAGCCCGTGAGATCTCGTTCCAGTCTAGGGGGTGAGACATGTGAAGCACTTTTAGATGCAACCAGACCCTGCCATCTAGCCTTCGCAGGATGCATGGGGCTTAGTTGCTCACTCATGACTCGAAGCAGCCCCATCTCTGAAGCTGCCTCGCTCCAGTGATTCACTGTCTCACCTCCTAGACTTGGACCCTTACTCTCAGAATGCCACCTATTGAGCAATGAACTCACTAGGGATTGTCTCCCTGTAGCATATTTTGAATATGAGAATATTCATATAGTGGTATATTTAATCAGGGAACAATGAGGGTATTTATTTGGCGTTTCGGTGGGCATTGTGGTAATGCACTGATACTAGGTACAGCACAAATTCCATCTATATAATATCTTCCCATAGACATATCGGGATTCGTACCTGGGTCCATTGGATTGCCAGTCCAATGGCAAGACCACTCCACCACACCTCCCCTACAATATATATATACAGTATACTGTATATACAGTATATACTGTATGTATATATATATATATATATATATATACTATATTATATATTATTTAATTATATTTTACAATCGAGTAGGTTCGCCACAATACAATATGATTTTCTTAATTTTCAGTGAGGTCAATGTGTCACCAAGAGAGGTCATGTTCAGCTTGTACTGGAGGTCAAACGTGTAACTCCTGGTGGTGGTCAGAAATATCTCCTTCTATAACCCTATTTCGTCGGAGGGGGGTCTTTGTGGACTCCCCTTGTTTCGTTCCATTGGTTTGGCGATAATAAGACGCTTCACCTCATGCATGTGTCCACTTTTTATGGGTGAGCGATAACTAGCCTTTAGAAGTTGACCTTTAACCTTGACATTTGTCTATCAAAAACGGTACAAATTTAGCTTAAATATCATAAGCCCCAAGACATCAGACCAGATAGTGTTAATATGTCGTCGTTCGTGAGTGTGTACAGTATATCAAGCACACACCCACACACACACATACTACACTACACTACACTACACACACAGACACACACACACATACATGCACATTTTTACTTTTCATACGCTCACAACCTTTTATTTGGGTCTGTGTTTTTGCATATTAAAGTCAAGAAAGAATGGCCCTTACTCACGAATTAAGTACACATAGCCTCATTCAGGTACATATACACACGTACACGAATTTACACATACACATACATAGACGGTCATGCACACACATACCCTCTTTTTCACATACTAAAATTGAGTCACACATATATTTAGACATAATATTAATACGAAAATATGCTAACACACACACACACACACACACACACACATTCACTGCGTTGCCCCAGGTCTCTTTTACCTACAATATATTCTCTATGTGACCAGCATTCTCGCTTTTCTCCAGTTACCCCTTAAATTACTCTTTATACTTAGGCTGCCCTCCCACCATTTTCTCACAATTTTCCAGTCAGAGAGAGAGAGAGAGAGAGAGAGAGATATTTACATAGATACACTGACCACGGAAACCTTACGATCCCAGCGAGGTGGTCAAGACTTAATTCTAGTAAGAAGAGCTAACCCGAGAGTAAGGGACAGTGGAAGGAAAGGATAGCAAGGCGAGAGAGAGAGAGAGAGAGAGAGAGATTTACATAGATACACTGACCACACAGACCTTACGATCCCAGCGAGGTGGTCAGGAATTAATTTTAGTAGAGATAGCTAACCCGAGAGTAAGGGACAGTGGAAGGAAAGGATAGCAAAGAGAGAGAGAGAGAGAGAGAGAGAGAGAGAGAGAGAGAGAGAGAGAGAGAGCACAGGGGAGATCGGACATCGCGTTTATGAAGTGGAACCCAAAGACCGAGGGAGGACCCAGTGGCAGTGGCAGCTAGTCTGTGGTGGAGGGTGAACGTGCGTGACACCAGGCTCCAGTAGTCAGTCAGGTGGCGACCTTCGTCCTGTGATGGTGTGGGGGATAATAATTATGCTCTAGTTTTTTCGATTCAATTGTATTTTCCTGATGGTGGCTGTCAATAAAGAGTGCAATTATGGCGATGATAATTAGACCATCTGAGTGTTTCTTTTTTAGGACTTTTGAAAACTTTACCTAAGCCTGCCACGTCTTAATTAATTTGTTTTGCGAAGGTGACAATGTTTAATAACTGAACAAAAGGTAATTATTGTACTTGGCCATAATTAAAGCGCATACACAGTTTTACGATAAATTATACGTATCACAATTATGGATACCCTGTCGTATCTTTAGTTCTTTGTGATTGTAAAACATGATTGATGTCTGAACAAACAATGAACAAACAATGAACACAATGATCACAACAGAGCTATAAGTTAAATTATAGTCTTGCTATAAATCTATAGTAACATCCTTACTTCTAGTCACAGGCTAGCAATGTACAGCCACCCAGAAAACTTCGTGGACCTAGTATACTTATATATATATATATATATATATATATATATATATATATATATATATATAACATGAATATATAATATATTAGTCAATACCTAAAGTATAGCCAATAATTATGTAAACTGACTAAACTTTCAGGCAATATTTCAATTATTCCACTATTACGAATAGATTGGAGCGAAGGTTAGGTTAGGAAAAGTTAGGTTATATATATATATATACCGGTATATATATATATGTGAATGAGGGAGACAAAGGGCAAAACTGCCTGTAACGAGTGCCTCCCCCAGATGTGAAAGAGTGACAGGGCCAAAATCAAGGAATGTTTAAGCCAAAATGTCTGGACACACGGAGTTTGAAACAATTTAAGAGGATAACCTAACCTAACCTAATGATCGAGGGATTTCTTGAACAGGTTAACTTGATTGTAATTAATCGAGGACCTCATTGAACCGGTGACAAGAATTCATTTATTGAGTGTTTTCTGTAACTGGTGAAAATATATATAATTTATCGAGGACTTTTTGGAACTGGTGACAATATTAAATGTATCCAAAACTCTCTGGAACCGGTGAGTATAATTGTAATTTATCGAGGAATTTGTTGAAGAGGCTAATGTGACTGAAATTGATCAAGGTCCTTCTTGAACCAGTGAAAAGAATTTAATTTATCGGAGTCTTGCTTGAACCGGTAAACATAATTGTAATTTATTGAGTACGGTACTTTCTTGAACTGGGAAAAATCCATATAATTTCTCGAGGACATTCTTGAACCGGTGAAAATCATTGTTATTTTTCGAGGACTTTCTTGAACCGGTGAGAACACGTGTCATTTTTGAAGACTTTCTTGAACCGGTGAGCATAATTGAAATTTACTGAGGATTTTCTTAAACCGATGCAAATAATTGTAATGTATTGAGGACTTTGTAGAACCCGTGAAAATAATTGTAAGGTATCGATAAATATTTGTAATCTGTGAAAATAACTGTAATTTATCGAGGACTTTCTTGAACTTGTCAATATAACTGTAATTTATCGAGGACTTTCTTGAACTTGTCAATATAACTGTAATTTATCGAGGACTTTCTTGAACTTGTCAATATAACTGTAATTTATCGAGGACTTTCTTGAACTTGTCAATATAACTGTAATTTATCGAGGACTTTCTTGAACTTGTCAATATAACTGTAATTTATCGAGGACTTTCTTGAACTTGTCAATATAACTATAATTTATGAAGGTCTTTCATGTACCGGTCAAAATAAATTGTAATTTATCGATAACCTTGAATTTAATTTTATTTATCGAGAACTGTATTAAACCGCTGAAGATAATTGTAATTTATCCATGACTTTCTGTAACTGTGAAAATTATTGTAATTTATCGATGACTTTCTTGGACTGGTGAAAATATTTGATGTTTCTATATGTAACCTAACCTCGCCTAAACCTCACCTAACCTAACCTAACCTACCTAACCTAAAGTTTTTAAACTTTAAAATAGGCCTAGGGGGCCTAAAAATAGGTCAAAATTAAAAAAAATATATACCGTTGAATCCGCAACGGCGAGACGAATCCAAATATGTAATAATATTGACAAGTCAAAATTAGGTACCAAAATCACCGATTTGCCTGGGCCCAAGGTTTTTTGAGATTTTTTTTTCGATTCTGGGCGAATGGCTGGGCGGAAATGAAATCTAAGACCATGTCTAGAAGCAGCTCGGCGAGAAAAATCGAATGCCACCAAGTAGAATTCCCTAGGACTAATAGTTTGGGCTACAGAGGACTTTTAAAGTCCAAAAAACGGTCCCCTGGGCCCTCCAGGAAGGCCAGTCAAAATCTAAATCCTAAACTAATGGTCCGATTTTAATTCTGTTTGCTCCATTCGATTCGGCTTGCCAAAGTGTACTTATGGTATAAATTTAAACAAAATCGGTTCATAAATAACTCGTCTATGGAGTTTTTAAACTTTAAAATAGGACTAGGGGCCTAAAAAAGGCTATACGTGTTTTATGGGGGGCGGAGGGGGGGGGCGGAGCTGGGAGGGGGGGGGGAGGGAAGGAGGGGGGTGGGGGGATAGGGAGGGGGTGGTAGGGAGGGGGTGGGGGGCGGGAGGGGGCAGGGGTGAAGGGAAGGAAGGAGGGTAGGGAGGGGAGGGTAGGGTGGTAGGGGGGCTCATTGTTGGTTAACCCCCCCCCCCCCCCCCCCACCCTCCTTTCCACCCCGCACCCCCTGCCCCCTCCCGCCCCCACCCCCTCCCTACCCCCCCCTCCCTACCACCCCTACCCCCTTCCTTCCCTCCCGCCCCCCCCATTAAAAACGTTGCTAACGCAACGTTAGTTTTATAGCCTTTTATAGGCAAAGCTGATGGTAACAAATGTCTCCTCAAAAGTTAAAAGAGTGAGATTTATTTTATTTTGTGATGTATTGGAAAGAAGTGTGGTGTGCATGGTTAGTGTAGTGCAATGAATGGGTGTTTGTGAGAGCTAGCTGAATTACTCTCTGTGTAGCTGAAACAGAAACTTATCACCACTTAAGGAGAGGTTTTTAGTTGATTCCCTAGACTTCCATCAAGCTTAAAATTACTCCCCCTAGACCCCCTTTCAAGATAAATTTGTACATTTTTCGGTAGAAAAATGTCCCGGCTGAAAGCCGGTTCCTCTTATATTACAGGCTCGCTATCGCTCGCCAGGATAAAATCGACACCTAAATGGCACGAAAGGTCTTAAAATTGACAGAAATGGGTCGAAAGTTCTTAAAATCGTCAAAATAATGGGGCGAACGTCTTAAAATTAGAAAAGCAATGGGGCTAAACATGAGGGAGAAAGGAGTCAAGAAAAAAATCCCTCAAGTGGATATCTCCCCTTAAAAGACTGTAAATTGGTGTAAATTGCCATGGCGTTCCAGCACGTCTCCCGCAGCCAATGGGTTAAGCGAATATATAAAGCTTAGGAGGGATCTGTGGGAATTACAAGGGCTAAGACTATCTCCAATAACCATATACCCTTTCAAATTTGAATAACATCGTCCAATAATATTGTTTTAAAACTTCGTTCTTAAGGGGTGATCTCCACTCGAGGGATTTTTTTCTTGACCCCTTTCTCCCTCATGCTTTCTCCCCCATTGCTTTTGATATTATAAAACGTTTGCCCCATTAGTTTAGCGATTTTAAGAACTTTCACCCCATATTAAGACCTTTCGTACCATTCAGGTGTCAATTTTATCCTGGCGAGCGATAGCGAGCCTGTAATCTAAGAGGAATCGGCCTTCGGCCGGGACATTTTTCTACCGAAAAATGTAAAAATTTATCTTGAAAGGGACTCAAGGGGGTGTAATTTTAAGCTTGATGGAGGTCTAGGGAATCAACTAAAAACCTCCCCTTAACACCAATAACCCCAAAAATAAATTAATGAAAGCATGTGATTCTCCCAGGATTCGAACCTAGGATATCTCATACAGAACTTACACGCTCTAACCATTACACCATCAAGACAGAAAACAAATGCGTCATCTTATCTTGAGAGGGTTAAGATGGTCATAACTTACACTGCTCAGTTGGTAAAAAGGGTTATAAATCATGTTCATCATGTATTATGCACGGAGAGGTGAATTACTGTGAGCTATGAATCATGTTCATCATGTATTATGCACGGAGAGGTGAATTACTGTGAGCTATGAATCATGTTCATCATGTATTATGCACGGAGAGGTGAATTACTGTGAGCTATGAATCATGTTCATCATGTATTATGCACGGAGAGGTGAATTACTGTGAGCTATGAATCATGTTCATCATGTATTATGCACGGAGAGGTGAATTACTGTGAGCTATGAATCATGTTCATCATGTATTATGCACGGAGAGGTGAATTACTGTGAGCTATGAATCATGTTCATCATGTATTATGCACGGAGAGGTGAATTACTGAGAGCTATGAATCATGTTCATCATGTATTATGCACGGAGAGGTGAATTACTGTGAGCTATGAATCACTCTTAAGCGGTTGCGCGTGAGGGAGTTTTTCTGGAATTTATTTACTCAAAGGAACTTTCTCTAATTAGGTAACATTTTAATGTTAATTGTTATCGACGACGGGAAAAAGGCTGTTTAAGGTGACAAATGCTAGTATGTGAGTCATCTGTATATAGATTCGTCATTTCCAGAGCAGCTATATAATATAAATAAAATAAGGTTACATTTTTGGTACACTAGACGGTGTAATCAGTTTGATTCTTTACAAGTAGTACGGTTTATGAATTATATATATATATATATATATATATATATATATATATATATATATATATATATATATATATATATATACAGTATATACAGTATATATATATATATATACACACACACACACACTCACACACACCTATCTATCTATCTATCTATCTCTCTCTCTATATATATATATATGTATATATGATCTATAAGATACTTGAATTAAAGGTCACTAATCCCACCAGCTCACGATCCACAGTCCACTGATATCCATATTGACGTTCTTTATGCTCTGTGGTCGATGGTGGCTGGGTCCTGGGGGGGTTAGTTATAGATAGATAGATATATAGATACATAGATAGACAGACAGACAGACAGTTAGGTAACTAGACAGACAGACAGCTAGATAGATATATAGATAAATGGATAAAATATATAAATAGATAGATATAGATAGATATATTGATAGATAGATAGACAGACAGGCAGGTGGACAGACAGCTAAACAGTTAGATAGATAGACAAATAAATATACATAGACAGACAGACAGATATATAGATACATAGACAGACAGACAGATATATAGATACATAGACAGATTGATAGATAATTACATACATAGATAGACGGATATATACCATAGTAATTTTTATTAATAATCATCGTAGTATTATATTACAACGACCAACTGGAAATATTTAATACACTTTTTCTTTACGCCTCTATTGGTGCTGCATAATTACTAATTAACTGGAACATATAATTAATGATCAATCTGCATCCAATTACAGCCCCAGATTTAAATATATGATTGGACCAGCGCTAAAATATTTGACTGTGAATAAGTTGGCCAATATTTCGAACTTATATTTTCTGTACGCTTCGTGAAATATAAAATCTTGTAATAGTGCAAATGACAGAAAGTGCAATATTTAGAAAAATATCTAAAAGTGTGAACAAATAGAAAGTGCAATATTTAGACAGAGTTATAGAAGAGTAGTGAAAGGAATGCTAATAATTAGACAATAAATAAACTACGCTAAATTTCTAACTATGGCAATTCGAGGGTGACTGTGACAAATCGGAATGAAATATTAACAAGGACTATATTAGCCTAACAAAAAACAAAACTATCCAAGGAGTGACGAGGGAGAATGTGCTAAAAGACAAGACAATCAAAGAAACAACATGGATAGAGAAACAAGACAAGACGATTAACAGACACAAAGAAAAGAAGAAAGTATGATTATGCGAGCGAAGAGAAAACGGGTGATGATGAACAGGGGTAACATTTAAGGGCAAGTATCAACAAACACGAGCACAAACGCAAATATAACCAAGACAAATAGGAAAGATAACCTAGAATGATATAAGCAATATCCTCAAACCTAAATCTCAAACTTTACCCGGAGGTGCCGATTCATAGGCAAGTTTTGAGCCTCAATTAGTCAGGTTAGGTCAGGTGAAGGTATCAGAATAGGAAAATAGGTCAGGTGAAGGTATTGCGGGATAAGCCTTTACAACGGCACCTCTTCTCTACTTTCGAAGAGTGTTGAAAGGGGGCAAGGAGTGTTGGAAAGAGAGGAAGCTGTTGGAGTGGCTTTGATTGTGTGTTACATTACTCTAATTCCGTCAGGTGAAGGTATTGAGGGATAATCCTTGACAACGGCACCTCTTCTCTACTTTCGAAGAGTGTTGAAAGGGGAGAAGGAGTGTTGGAGAGAGTGGAAGCTGTAGGAGTGGCTTTGTTGTGTGGGTTGAATTGCAAAACGACGACTCCAAAAGAAGATGTAGAAGCATAAGAAAAAGAAAGAGAACAAGAAAAAGAAAGAGAACAAGAACAAGAACGTGAAAAACAAGAACCAGAACAAAAAGAAGAAGAAGAAGAGTAAAGACAAATAACAAGATGGAGAGCTGTGTGTTTTTACCTCTATTCACGCTACTGCTTCTGACGCCTAAAGGTGAGTGTATCTTATTGTTATCCATACATAATAATATATATATATATATATATATATACAGGGTGTCCCAGGAGGAAAGGGCATAACTTTGGGAAATGATAAAACAAAATATTCTAAGCCTAAAATGTTCTATACAAAATATTCCAAATCTCAACCAGTAATGAGATATTGCATGTTGAAAATGGCATTTTCTTAAGTATTTCCCCATAAGGGTGGCCTAGCTGTCCTAGTACCTACCACACCTCTATCTAACTGCAATTATTTTACCATGTTATTGTAAAGATATATTCTGAAAGTTGCAAAATGATTATAGATATAATAGCTCACTTTGAACCAGTTGGAAACTATCTGACATGGAAGAGTCCATTACAGTGAGGCGGGGAAGGACACTAATTAAAACCTTCAGTATCTTTTTAACGGTTGAGATTTGGACTTTTTGTTATAGAACATTTTAGGCTTAGAATACCTTGTTTTATCATTTCCCAAAGTTATGCCCTTTCCTCCTGGGACACCCTGTATATACTGTATATACCGGTATATATATATATATTTTTTTTTTTCATTAATACATACGAGGTTGAAAGAAATGGTAATTTCTGCATTGGAAATTTTATTATTCAAAGTTTCCAGGTCTCTGATGAGTTTTCGCTGGGTAATATAATATATATATACGGTATATATATATATATATATATATATATATATATATATATATATATACTGTATATATATGTGTGTGTGTGTGTGTGTGTAATATAATACAGGTATATTGTAAGGGCGCTCCCAGGATAACACACACACACTACCTACACTACCGAGGATTAACCTCCCATTGTAGTACCTGCACCCTCTTTACCTGACCTTACCAAAACAGTTTCTGTATGTATGTATGTTTGTGTGCATACGTGAGCGTTTGTGTATACGGACATGTGCACACTTACTGCATGTTCTTATGTTCCTATATATGTATGTATATGTATGTGCGCACGTACGTGTATATACATATGTTCTGTATATGAGTAAGTAAATAAATGTGTATATGTACTGTATATCACTTACTCTCATGGTTATTTTATGATAATTTGTATTCTGCACATGCATCATTATTGTATTTATTTATTTTGTTTGTAAACTAAGCTTACCATCCTCATATCTGTACATCTCATGTTCATCCACTAAATTGTAAAATGTGTATTTTCAGCTCATGAGGCTGCCATTCTTTAATAAACCGTTTATTATTATTATTATTATTATTATTATTTACAATGTTTAGTTATCGATTTATATATATATATATAAAATAATTAATTAATACATACAGGATATGCTTTTTTCCCTATATACTTATATTTTGACTCGACATCATTTAATTCACAATGACAACAAAACTGCCTGATTATGCTCGGGAGGTATAGTCTATTCGCTGTAAGTAGGCGAGAAATCATGACCTCTATCCTCTGTAACTCAAAAAGGGCTAGAGCAAATTGGTTGTAAATTTCCACATCTATTCCTTGACCGACTCTTCCCAAATGGTAGACATATTAGCTTGATTACTCTAGTAGTGTTTTAGGTACAGAGGTTAGAGGTCATGATTTCTTGCCTACTTACAGCGAATAGACCATAGCTGTATTTGCATATGTATTGCTCTCGTACCTGCAAATTTCTCCAAGCTTATATATATATATATATATATATATATATATATATATATATATATATATATATATATTTATATATATATTTAAAACAAAAAATATGTATTTTTTTTTCTTCGATGGTGGCTACTTTATTAACCCTTTCAGCCTACGATGACGCGTGTCTTTATTTGTTCTGGCTATAATTAGACGAGTTTAGGTATAATAGGAAGGATCTATATATATCAAAGGGTTTAAAGCCCTTTCAATAAACCCTCTAACGACCAAAACCTCTTCCTATCTATCCTATCTATCTATCTATCTATATGCTCAGGCCCAATCCCCATTTTGGGGGTAACCGACTCAAGACAGAGCAAGAACAGGGAAAACACAAAAACAACATAAAACAAAAAATAAACACAGATAAAAAACACACCTTCCTAAATTGAATAAAATTGTCTAATAAAAGCCTGCATAGAGTGAAAGAATGCGTATTGGTTTGTTGAGAGGATGAGCCCTTTGAGGAATGTAACGTATTTTGACAATTTATTCTGGTTATTAGTACACTATTTTGTTTTGTTTTAGTTAGCACCCTAGGTCAACAATAAATATCAAATATTAACGAGATAATACGTGTATACATAACCCATTGCTGGAGGTTGCCGACTCGAGACAGAGCCCGAACTGAAACACTTAGGGTCCGGGATCACATTCGCGTTACCTCACCCCTTTCTCAGTCTCGTCTAGCAGGTGAAGTCTACAAGGGGAGGATGATTCCTAGCCCCTTGCCCCCAGAAGGAAAAGTAGGACAGTAAAAGACAGATAGAAACGGCTAAGGTTGGGTAGAGGATGCCAAACCTCACTCTGGATAGGACCAGCCCTCACCTAATACTTGCTCGTCGAAAATTGCCGGAAAAAGTGCTCGTGGTGTGACACGGCGATGCGGCGATGGATGAAACTTGGTCTAAAACTATCCGCATTAAAAAAAAACTTGAACAGGCGAGCCAAAGTTATTCGCGAATAATTGAGGGGAAGGGTTAATTTATTGGTAGATTTAATCATGTATATATATTTATAATGATTTGTTATTTGTTTCCTCCCGAGACTTCCATCAAGCTTAAAAAACCTCCATTTAACTAAAGAGCTTGGTGAATGGTGGTGCGGAGGTGGACACAACTTAATTGGTCTAAAACTATCCGCATTAAAAACAAAAACATTGTCTAAAACTATCCGCATTAAAGAAGTTCAACAGGTGAGCCAAAGTTATTCGTGAATAATTAAGGGGGAAGCGTATATTTATTGGTAGATTTATTTATTCATGTATTATTATTTATTCATGTATTATTATTTATTCATGTATTATTATTTATTCATGTATTATTATTTATTCATGTATTATTATTTATTCATGTATTATTATTTATTCATGTATTATTATTTATTCATGTATTATTATTATGTTTTTGGTTTCCTCTTTAGACTTCCATCAAGCTTAAGAAACCATCGTCAAGATCCTCCTTTTAGATAAATTTGTACATTTTTCGGTAGAAAAATTTCCCGGCCAAAGGCCGGTTCCTTCTATACTACAGGCTCGCTATCCCTCGCCAGGGTAAAATCGACAACTAAATGACACAAAAGGTCTTAACATCGCCAAACTATTGAAGCGTAGATTTTATAACATCAAAGCTTAATGGGGCTAAACATGAGGGAGAAGGGGGTCCAAAAAACCAACAAACCTCCTCATAATTAAAGAACGCGGTGGGTGGCGGTGCGGCGATGGACGTAACTTTCCTCATTAACCCCTTAGGTACCGGCGACGTCTTTTTTTCTCACTCTATTCTGGCTATATTTAGACGATTGTGTGGTGCAGTTGAAGAAGGATTTGTGGTACTGGTAGTTAAGAAAGATAGTTCGAAGCCTGTTTATTGCTGGATGCCCGTTACAAAAACAAAAACAAAACAAAACTGAATAACATCGTCGAATAGTAGCCAGAATAGTTAAAAAGACGTCGCTGGTACAGAAGGGGTTAAGAGTGTTCAACGGGCGAGGCAGAGCCATTCGTCAATAACAATAGGGGAAGGGTTTATTTATTCGTGAACAATTATTAACCCTCTCAGTACCGGCGACGTCTTTTTAACTATATCCTGACTACGATTAGACGATTATATTAAATTTCAAAAGGGTCTCCAGCAATTAACAGGCTTCGAACTATCTCCCTTGACCCTTTTTACCACCACGGATCCTTCTTAAACTGCACAAAATCGTCTAAGTATAGCCAGAATAAAGTTAAAAAGACGTCCTCGGTACAGAAGGGGTTAAAGGGCAGACTCTACGTGCCTCCCTCAAACCGGTGTCACACGAACAATTTTTCCGGCAATATTGTGGAGCAATTTTCGTCTGTAGCTGATATTTTGTTTACTAAATATTGAGGATTTTGCTTGCTATTGACATTTTTGAGTAATGTATTCTAGTTTGTCCCCTAGGCTAACAAAAACACCCTCCCAGACTTCCTGTGTGTGTGTGTGTGTGTGTGTGTACTTACTCTAGTTGTACTTACTCTAGTTGTATTGCGGGAGTGAGCATGCTCGTTATTTCCCGCCTCCTATATGTGTAGGTGTTATATGTATCGTTGGAATGGCTGTGGATGTGTGTGTAGTCTGTATTTTTAGCCAATTGGCGACATCGGAAACGAAGGCTTAGGTTGGATCTGTATGGTACCATTCTCACTATAGACAGTACCGTCTCGCCCGAAGGCTTAGGTAGCCATCAGCTTAGGTGAACCATATGATACCCATCTCGCCTTGTACCATTTTTGCCAACCCCAGATGGGACGTCACAACGTCGTCCACTTATTCCAGGTACCTATTTACAGCTAGGTGAACTGAGGCTAACACATGAAAGGAGACAAGCCCAATTTGTCTCCGCCCGGCCGGGGATTGAACCCCCGACCCCTCGTGTGTGAGACGAGAGCTCTACCTACTAGGCTACGGGCTGTGTGTGTGTGTGTGTGTGTGTAAGTAAGTATTTGTGTGGTGTGTGTGTGTGTGTAAGTATTTGTGTGTGTGGTGTGTGAAAGTGAATTTGTGTGTGTGTGTGAGTGTATGTGAGTAAATGTCTGAGTGTGAGTAAATGTGAGTGAGTGTGTGTATGTGTTATAACCCCAACACAGTAAAGCACCTCACAACTTGAACTATAAACAAGTGTCGTTAAAGTTGAGAGTCGAGGCACCAGGTGGAGAGAGGTCCAGGATTTGTAAGGATAATGAATAAGTGTGTATTTGTGAGTGTGAGTGTGTACGTTTGTGCAGTTTTATGATTATCTGTGTGTGTGTGTGTGTGTGTGTGTGTGTGTGCGTGTGTGTGTGTGTGTGTGTAATAGAGTGTGTGTGTGTGTGTGTTTGTGTGTGTGAGTGTGTACGTTTGTGCAGTTTTATGATTATCTGTGTGCGTGTGTGTGTGTGTGTGTGTGTGTGTGTGTAATATAGTGCATGTTGTTGTTTTGTGTTTATATGTGTGTTAACGTCTGTGTATGTGTGTGTATGTAGTTTTTACGTGTGTCTATGTGCGTATACGTCTGTGTGAGTGTGTGTATGTAGTTGTTTTGTGTATATCTATGTGTATGAGTCTCTGTGTATGTAGTTATGTTATGTGTAACTGTGTGTGTGCGTCTCTGCGCATGTGTGTACGCAGTTGTTTTATGTGTATCTGTGTGGTTACGTCTGTGCATGTGTGTACGCAGTTGTTTTATGAGTACCTATATGTGTGCGTCTCTATGCATGTGTGTACGCAGTTGTTTTATGAGTACCTATATGTGTGAGTCTCTATGCATGTGTGTACGCAGTTGTTTTATGAGTACCTATATGTGTGCGTCTCTATGTATGTATGTACAGTATATGTCTCTGTCTACGGCCAACTTCGACACAATTTCGTTTACTCGATGATATAAAAGATATATTTGACACATTCCCAATTTTTGTTGTAGAAGTGAGGCCATTATTTCAAACGAGCATTATGAAGCGAACATTAATAGGTTAAAATACAGCCCGTTTCAAATAATATATATATATAGATTGATATATAAATAGATAGATAGTATTTGGAGCTTTGCTATAACGATGTAAAACTTAACCCTATTTATATAAATATATAGAAGTTCTTGAGGGAAAGTATTATATTTGAAAAGGCTACTTGCCTTACTCTAAGGATAATTTTGGACCGGTTGGGGATGAGATATCTTGACCAGGATTCGAACCCACGCACTCCAGCTATTTTTTAGAGAGTTGGGCACCGTAACCACTCGACCATGATAGAAAGAGAAGCTACCTTTGTTTTTGAAGAACCAGGTTATAGTTTTGTGGAGGACTGTCTTTATACACGTAGTGAGCTTTTTATAATTATACCATGTCTAGTTAATTACACATTGTACAATTATGGAATTTCTCTGATGACAAATCTCATGACCAGGATTCGAACCCACTTCCTCCAATATTATCCTTAGATTTGTCAAGACGTTAATCATGTAAGAAAAGACATAAATAATACAACAGTTATCTCGAATTAATTAATTAAACTGTTTTGAAAGCAAGCAGTAAAATATACCAAATTCGTAGTAGCGGGATTCTAACACATTTTCTAGGAGTTATGAGGGACCAGCAATTTGCCAACTTTTTCTCCAAAGTTTAGTCGCCGAGTTAGACACTTGGAAAAACTTTATTGTATTTTTTATGAGGACGTGAGAGAGAGAGAGAGAGAGAGAGAGTGAGAGTGAGAGAGAGAGAGAGAGAGAGAGCGAGAGAGAGAGAGAGTGAGAGTGAGAGAGAGAGAGAGAGCGAGAGAGAGTGAGAGAGAGATAGCAACCCTAAGATAAAGTGGAAGGAAAGGATTACAAAGATGAAGGCTCTCTCTCCACCCTCCGCTAATTTAGAGAGAGAGAGAGAGAGAGAGAGAGAGAGAGAGAGAGAGAGAGAGAGAGAGAGAGAGAGAGACGCCATTGCATCGAAAGTGTTGGCAAGTTAACATCTCTCTCGCGTGATGTTAGCTTACTTAATTGCGAAGACAAAAGAAAGGAACAAAAAAAAGGATAATCTCGTGAGCTAATAATAGAGTGAAAACAGCCATGCACGGAATCATCATTATACCTTCACTTGCTAAATATAGTTGTGGTTATTATATTTTCTTTTATGTATGTATTCATTTATATTTATATTCCAGTCATGCCATTCGCTTCCATGCACGAGCGAACGAGCGAGTGTAGATGAAGGAGGATTACGTTCACCTGTGTTTAGTCTATGGCAAAAACTCCTTAACTTAATTTAGCCTTAACCCTATTTGGACCGAGGGGGATTTTTTTGGAGGTACCCTGTTTTTATCCAGTAGTTTTGAAATT
>CM064496.1:55436160-55481160 GCA_032716605.1 Paralithodes platypus | reverse complement strand
TCTATCTATCTATCTATGCAGTTTAAGAAGGATCTGTGGTAGTCTATCTATCTATCTATCTATCTATCTATGCATTTTAAGAAGGATCTGTGGTAGTCTATCTATCTATCTATCTATCTATCTATGCAGTTTAAGAAGGATCTATGGTAGTCTATCTATCTATCTATCTATCTATCTATGCAGTTTAAGAAGGATCTATGGTAGTCTATCTATCTATCCATCTATCTAGTTTAAGAAGGATCTATGGTAGTCTATCTATCTATCTATCTATCTATCTATGCAGTTTAAGAAGGATCTGTGGTAGTCTATCTATCTATCTATCTATCTATCTATGCAGTTTAAGAAGGATCTGTGGTAGTCTATCTATCTATCTATCTATCTATCTATGCAGTTTAAGAAGGATCTATGGTAGTCTATCTATCTATCTATCTATCTAGTTTAAGAAGGATCTATGGTAGTCTATCTATCTATCTATCTATGCAGTTTAAGAAGGATCTGTGGTAGTCTATCTATCTATCTATCTATCTATCTATGCAATTTAAGAAGGATCTGTGGTAGTCTATCTATCTATCTATCTATCTATCTATGCAGTTTAAGAAGGATCTGTGGTAGTCTATCTATCTATCTATCTATCTATCTATGCAGTTTAAGAAGGATCTGTGGTAGTCTATCTATCTATCTATCTATGCAGTTTAAGAAGGATCTGTGGTAGTCTATCTATCTATCTATCTATGCAGTTTAAGAAGGATCTATGGTAGTCTATCTATCTATCTATCTATCTAGTTTAAGAAGGATCTATGGTAGTCTATCTATCTATCTATCTATCTATCTATCTATCTATCTATGCAGTTTAAGAAGGATCCGTGGTAGTGAAAAGGGTTAAATCAGATGTTTCAAAGTCTGTTAATTGTGGGAGACTTTTTTTAAGCTGAATAAAATGGCGTAAAAGTAGCCCGAATATGATAAAAACAAAAAACGGCGCCGGTACTGAAGGGGTTAACGAGAGAGAGAGAGAGAGAGAGAGAGAGAGGGACGAGCATGGAAGAGGAGACATATAGCAAGAGATAAAATGAAGAAAACTTTTTTTGTTATATGTGAGTGGGGGAGACAAAAAGCCGAATTGTCTGTGACGAGTGCCTCTCCCAGAGTTGAAAGAGTGACAGGGCCAATATCAAGAGACGTTCGAGCCAAAATCAAGAGACGTTCGAGCCAAAATCAAGAGACGTTCGAACCAAAATCAAGAGACGTTCGAGCCAAAATCAAGAGACGTTCGAGCCAAAATGCCTGGATACACGGAGTTACTATGAATACCGGTACCCTTGTTCTTACCAGGGGAGATTTCCACTCGAGGGATTTTTTTCTGGACCCCTTTCTCCCTCATGCTTAGCCCCATTACTTTAGAGATAAGTGCGCCCCATTAGTTTGGGGATTTTAAGAACTTTCGCCACATTTTATGTCGATTTTAAGATCTCCTGCCATTTAGGTGTCAATCTGTTCCTGGCGAGCGATAGCGAGCCTGTAATTTATGAGGAACCGGCTTTCGGTCGGGACATTTTTTACCGAAAAATGTACACATTTATCTTGAAAGGGAGTCTAGGGAGGTGGTTTTTCTAAGCTTGATGGAGGTCGAGCGAGGAAACTCAAAAATATATGAATAAATAAATATATAGACCGAAAACCCAGCACTAGCCCCTTAAGGGTTGTTACTCTGATTGGTCGGTGTGTTCCCTCTCATTCCAAGCCGGGGGAGTGTAAAAGGTCGACAACAATTTTCTCATCCAAAGTTTAATCCAACTTTTTGTCGTTGAACGTGAAATACACACACGGGAGAGAGAGAGAGAGAGAGAGAGAGAGAGAGAGAGAGAGAGAGAGAGAGACAGACAGCGTGTGTGTGAGTAATAGAGTGTGAGAGTGTAAGAGTGTGTGAATGGGAGGGTGAGAGAGAGAGAGAGAATGTGTGTGTGTGTGTGTGTGAGAGTTTGTATATGAATAATATCTCCACGAATTACTTCTCTACAAAAAGAATAAAATATAATCTCACCTTACTTAACTATTACCATCTTGTCACCAGAATCACGAAAAAACATTATCCAACCTGGCATATAAACACACACACACACACTCACTCTCGCTCTCCCTGTCTCTCACACACACACATAATCTTCACGTCTGACAGAAAAAGTGGGTCAATCTAGATACATTTTATGTTTAGTCGTGGAGCAGAAGTGGTTGTGAATTGTGAAATTGGTGGGTTGGTATAACTTCTTGGGGTATATTCTCGCTCTCTCTCTCTCTCTCTCTCTCTCTCTCTCTCTCTCTCTCTCTCTCTCTCTCTCTCTCTCTCTCTCTCTCTCTCTCTCCTCTCTCTCTCTCTTTCTCTCTCTTCTCTCTCTCTCTCTCTCTCTCTCTCTCTCTCTCTCTCTCTCTCTCTCTCTCTCTCTCTCTCTCTCTCTCTCTCTCTCTCTCTCTCTCTATAAATTGTGTTTGCAATTGGAGGTGGGGATCATTGTTTTGCATGTGATCTCCGACCAGTGAACAAACAAACAAACTTATATATTTGTAGAGCCAGAAACGTTTAGCTAACCTTTCTGTCATTTCAGCAATACAGTCACATACTGAATGTTTTTGAAAATGAGACCTCTGTTTACGACTACCAGCAAGATATAATTTGTTGTTTTCATGTGCTTGCAAGATATAATTTGTTGTTTTCATGTGCCTTGCAAGATATAATTTGTTGTTTTCATGTGCCTTGCAAGATATAATTTGTTGTTTTCATGTGCCTTGCAAGATATAATTTGTTGTTTTCATGTGCCTTGCAAGATATAATTTGTTGTTTTCATGTGCCTTGCAAGATATAATTTGTTGTTTTCATGTGCCTTGCAAGATATAATTTGTTGTTTTCATGTGCCTTGCTGGTAGTCTTACAGAAAGGTCAATTATATATATACAGTATATCTACTATATAAAGTATATCTACTATATATCTACTATATACAGTATATCTACTATATAAAGGGCACTTTCTGTGAGTCTGTCGTGAGTCTGTTTACGAACTACTCCCTCAGTTTTCAACATGGAGAGCCCATACTTGGCATGCATACTAATGGGGTGCCAGAATAGGTTTTAAGCTCTAGAAGAATATAACAAAAGACGTCGCCGGTACAGACGTCGCCGGTACAGACGTCGCCGGTACAGACGTCGCCGGTACAGACGTCGCCGGTACAGACGTCGCCGGTACAGACGTCGCCGGTACAGACGTCGCCGGTACAGACGTCGCCGGTACAGAAGGGGCATGTTCTCGAAAAAGGGGCTCCACTCCTCCAGTTATTCTTGACTTAAGGGGAGATATCCACTTGAGGGATTTTTTTCTTGACCTCTTTCTCCCTCATGTTTAGCCCCATTGCTTTTGAGATTTTAAGACGTTTGCCCCATTAGTTTGGCGATTTTAAGAACTTTCATCCCATTTCTGTCAATTTTAAGATCTTTCGTGTCATTTAGGTGTCGATTTTTTCCTGGCGAGCGATAGCGAGCCTGTAATATAAGAGGAACCGGCCTTCGGCCGGGACATTTTTCTACCGAAAAATGTACAAATATGTCTTGAAAAGGGGTCAAGGGAGTGGAATTTTAAGCTTGGGGGAAGGATAGGAAACAAACTGAAAACCTCCCCTTAAGTGTGCTGGCTTAATAAGTGTGCTGGCTTAATAAGTGTGCTGGCTTAATAAGTGTGCTGGCTTAATAAGTGTGCTGGCTTAATAAGTCAATAGGGTTGATACCTCTGAATTCCTATTTTAACTAACCAACTAACAGAAAGGGTTATTTGAAAAGGCCATCATCCCGTCAGCACTGAAGGTCTGGAAAAGAGGATCTTAACTTGTGCTGGCTTAATAATCCTGAAGGGTTGGTAGCCTCTGAAGTCCTATTTTAACTAAGATAAAATAAAATGTCGGACATACAACTTCAGACGGATCTGCAGCATTCCAATCATCCTGTACCAGAACGAGACCTTTGAGCATACACTTTATAAACTAACTAACTCTCTCTCTCTCTCTCTCTCTCTCTCTCTCTCTCTCTCTCTCTCTCTCTCTCTCTCTACTACGGCATACAGTTTGGGGCAAATCTCAGTGTTTCAGTACCCTAATGGAGATTAATTGAAAATGGGCTGCCAAAGCCAACATGGTTAAACCTATGATGGTTCCATGTCTAATGTTGATTGTATTGCGTGTGACAATTTTGACACTTTCAAGAAACGCACAATTCCCACAAATTCTCTCGCTTGGCTGAAATTGATTAATCACGTGTATTTGTGATTAATTCTCCCAATGCTGTATATACAATTATCTGGATTTCCCTTCCTGCAATCTGTCAGCACCTGGGACCAATGAAATGTTGCAATGTGATTAACAGAAGCTGCATCTAACTTGCAAATGAGGTGCTGAATTGTTGTTCTCTCTCTCTCTCTCTCTCTCTCTCTCTCTCTCTCTCTCTCTCTCTCTCTCTCTCTCTCTCTCTCTCTCTCTCTCTCTCTCTCTCTCTCTCTCTCTCTCTCTCTCTCTCGCTCTCTCTCTCTCTCTCTCTCTCTCTCTCTCTCTCTCTCTCTCTCTCTCTCTCTCTCTCTCTCTCTCTCTCTCTCTCTCTCTCTCTGATTTACGGTCACTATCGACACGGGAGGCACTTCAAGCTTCTGTATACACCACCTCCTAAGCTGTTTACATACCATTACCAATTTATTGCACAGAGTCGTTTTAGCTTTTAGGCAATGATGAAAAATAGCTACATATGAAAAACACAAGGGACAATTTTTTTATAGACTTTCGTATATATTGAATGTATATAAACACCTTTCCTATATATTGAATGTATATAAACACCTTTCCTATATATTGAATGTATATAAACACCTTTCGTATATATTGTATGTATATAAACACCTTTCGTATATATTGAATGTATATAAACACCTTTCGTATATATTGAATGTATATAAACACCTTTCCTATATATTGAATGTATATAAACACCTTTCGTATATATTGAATGTATATAAACACCTTTCCTATATATTGAATGTATATAAACACCTTTCGTATATATTGAATGTATATAAACACCTTTCGTATATATCGAATGTATATAAACACCTTTCGTATATATTGAATGTATATAAACACCTTTCGTATATATTGTATGTATATAAACACCTTTCGTATATATTGAATGTATATAAACACCTTTCGTATATATTGAATGTATATAAACACCTTTCGTATATATTGAATGTATATAAACACCTTTCATATATATTGAATGTATATAAACACCTTTCGTATATATTGAATGTATATAAACACCTTTCGTATATATTGAATGTATTATAAACACCTTTCCTATATATTGAATGTATATAAACACCTTTCGTATATATTGAATGTATATAAACACCTTTCCTATATATTGAATGTATATAAACACCTTTCCTATATATTGAATGTATATAAACACCTTTCCTATATATTGAATGTATATAAACACCTTTCGTATATATTGAATGCATATAAACACCTTTTTCCTATTCACCATCGTGTAGGAAATTAGTAAAAATAAAATATATACGATTTTCATGTATTATAGAATATGTATGTATTTCCTCCTAATCCATTATTCTTTTTAGTTTATATCTTATTTTATATAGTAGTTTTTTTTATGAAACAATACATAGAGAAAGACGTAACAAAGATAACACAATAAAGGTCAAAGGAAAGGGTTCAGTTGAAGGTTATGCTGTAATTTGTATTCTTGAATTGAGTGATGTTTGAAGATGTGTATTCCTTTGATACTGTTATATTATATTTCCTGAACCGAGTGATTTCCGAGAATTTATGGCACGAACTTGACACTTTTAAATCGATGGCGATGTTTATTTTATTGCATCTACTACAAAGTCATTCTATAGAACTCACGATGTGTTCATTTAACACTCTTTGATCCGACGTCTTGCGGTTATTATGGTATTGTGTTGTATTGTTATGGAAGATTTTGCTTGCTTTTGACATTTCCGAGCAATTTATCTTAGTTTGTCCCCTAGGATAATAAAAACACCTTCCAAAACTTCACAAACACTAATAAATTGCCCACCCAGACCACCTTCAAGCTTAATTTGTAAATTTTTCGATACAAAAGAGTCCTGGCTGAAAGCCGATTTATTCTAAGTTATATGGTCGCCATCGCTCGGCCAGAAAAAAATACACCTGAATAGGTTGAAGCTTCTTATTATCGCTAAACTAATGGAGTTTGGCGATCCCTGTACTGTAACAGCCAAGGATGTGTGATGGGCGATCAGTGGAACTGTTATTTATGGCTTAGTGAACATGCCACGGGCGGGCACCATGGTAATACTGTCAATATAATAGATTGTTGACCCTTTACCCTTCTCTTCTATCTGTAGGACTGTCCAAGGGCAACTTTAACACCTACAACAGATACTAATAAGACCATGTTAACACTCGATGATCAGAATGTTTACCCTTTCCCATTCTTTTCTTTCCCTAGGACTGTCAAAGGATCACTCCAACAGCTATAAATATATCAGACTGTTGACCCTTTCCCTATCTCTTCTGTTCCCAGTACTATCGAGGGAACAATTCAATACCTATCAATATATCAGATTTATGTTACCTTTTGCTCTTCTCTTCTTTCCCCAGGACTGTCAAAGGGTTATTTCAATACCTATCAATGTTACAGCTTCTTCTTCTTCTTCTTCTTCGTTTTGTTTTCTCTGTGTATAACCCTTTCCCCGTCTCTTCTTCCCCCAGGACTATCCAAGGGGCACTTCAACACGTATAGCAGCCACTACTACTACGACTATGAAGAAGGTCGGGAGGAGGATCCCCCGATCTTCCAGGCCCGCTCCCAGACCTTCACGGTGGAGGTGGGACAGTCAGTCATCATACCCTGTGATGTGGACAATGCAGGTAGGTCGAGTGGCTAGAGCGTGTGATAATGAGAATGTATGAGGGGTCACGGGCAGCAGTTAGAGTGAATGGGGACCTGAGCGAAGAGTTCCCAGTGAAAGTTGGAGTTCACCAAGGTTCAGTGCTGAGCCCATTACTGTTTGTTTTGGTCCTGGAGGCTCTGTCAAGGGACTTTAGGACAGGAATCCAATGGGAGCTGTTATATGCAGATGATTTAGTTCTTTTCGCAGATAGTGCGCAGGAAGCAGAGGCAAAGTTGAAAAGATGGAGGGAGGGTATGGCAAATAAGGGTCTAAGAGTTAATATAGATAAAACAAAGGTCATGATTAGTGGAGTAGGGCGTGGAACTATGGAAAGAAGTGGCGACTATCCATGCGCAGTATGTGGAAAGGGGGTGGGACGTAACTCAGTTGTGTAGTGTGCAAGGGAGATCTTGTGTTAAATGACCTGCCTGTTAGTGTTGATTTCGACAGTGTGACGCTGGAGTGTGTGAATAAATTCTGCTACCTGGGTGATGCGGTTTCCGCCGGAGGTGGCGCTGAAGCTGGCTCCATTGCTAGAGTCAGAAGTGGCTGGCAGAAAGTTTAGAAAGCTGTTGCCTATCCTGACCATGAGTGGGCTCCCAGGTGTATACTTCGTGGGTTAGGAGCGCAATGACCTATGCCTCGGAGACGTGGCCGGTTAAAGCAGAAGATATCAATAAAATGGAACGGAATGAGAAGAGAATGGGGAGATGGATATGTGAAGTTAATCTCAGGGACTGGGTATTGAGCGAGGAATTAAGAAGGTGTCTGGGCATTAGGAGTATCAGTGAAGTGATGCGCACGAGCCAACTTGGTTGGTTTGAACACGTGGAGAGAATGGATGATCAGAACTGAGTGAAAAATGCCGAACTGTGAACGTGGGGGGAGCTTCACGTAGGGGTAGACCTAGAATGACGTGGGATCAGGTACTCTGGTCCGATCTCAAAATATAGAACTTGACAACAGAGGCAGGGCCGCCTGGAATGCCGCCACTTAGGACGTGAGACTGTAACCACATTCTCTGTGGACAAAACGGTCTTTCAACTTGTACGTATGTATGTATGTATGTACTAGATATATACAGAAAACACGGTGGCAGGGGGACAGTCAGTTATCATACCCTGTGATGTTGATAATGCAGGTGGGTACAGTATTTTACCCCTTCAGCACGGTGTCGTAATTGTTATCATATTCAGGTTACAATTAGATAATTTTCATTATCTCACAATCTACCTCTAGGACTCAAAGGGGTAAATACGAGCTCACTAAACCCTCTGAATAACACAGGTCCTTCTTGAACTGCATCAAATCGTCTGACACACTAGTCAGAGTCACACAGGCATTTACTTCTGAACAAAATTATGAATATGGGTCTTGCTTTCCTTTCTCCCAGGCACCAACAAGCTAATCATGAAGAAGGTGCCTCCCCACGGCGGGAAGGACAAGTTACTCGCGGTCGGTGACGAAAAGGTGACCCGAGACCCACGCATCTCCATCGAGGGCGCCCGGCTCACCATATCCCATGCCCGCCCTCGCGACGCAGGCACCTTCCTCTGTGAGTTTGAGTTGGAACCGCCCGTGGAATTAAAACACTCCCTAGATGTACAGTTCCCGCCCACTGTGAGATCTGAGGCCCCTCCTGAACAGTATGTCCCCAAGGTAAGGAACTAACCACTTGCGAGTTTCGTTCTGCGAGGAAGTTGGAGCTGTAGATATCAATATTTAGCAAAATTACCAGCTAAGATACGGATGTAGTACATATATATATACATGAAAGCAAATGATACTACTTTCTGACTTCCCCCAGGGCAGTTCCGTGACTCTGGCGTGTAAGGCGCATGGCAACCCAGAGCCCATCATCCGCTGGTCACGGCAGGAAGGACCTCTACCCTCAGGACATAGAACTGAAGAGGTAATAGGGGGGTTTTGAGTGTTTTTGTTATTGTAGTAGTATAGTAGTAGTAGTAGTAGTAGTAGTAGTAGTATAGTAGTAGTAGTAGTAGTAGTAGTAGTAGTATGCTAGACATATGGAAAGCCTTCGAGTCTGGCACATATCTCTAAATTCCAAACTACCCTCCTTCGGTTTCTGTCCCTCTATCGGTGCCTTTGTCTCTAATTTCTTGTCTGACCATTCCATAGCTTCATTTGTGGATGGCCACCGCTCACTTCCTCAACCTATCAACTCTGGTGTTACTCAGGGTTCTGTCCTGTCTCCAGTTCTCTTTCTAATATTCATTAACGATTTCCTCAACTGTACCTCACTAGTCCTATCCACTCATATGCTGATTACTCTACCCTACACTATTCAACTAATTTTTCACATCAACCCAGAATGCAATCACTCCAAAAGTCACATAACAAGGCCATAGAACGCCCATCTTGTGATTGGGGCAGAGAGCATCTTGTTATCTTCAATACCTCCAAGACCCAATTTCTCCATTTAACTAACCACCACAATCTTCCACAAGAATATCAGTTATTTTTCATCAATACATAAATTCAATCCTTCATCTTCTCTCAATATTTTTGGTGGATCTTTTATCATCCAACCTCTCATGGAAAGATCATATTACCACTCTCCCTAATACAGTTTCCCAGAAGTTAGGTGAGCTCAACCATCTCCGTGGGTTCTTCGACCCCACAAAGCTACTTGCTCTGTATAGGGGCACAGTGCGCCCATGTATCGAGTATTATTCACATGTGTGGGGAAGTTCCACCCATACCACACTTCTCGAAAGAGTAGAGTCAAAGGTTTTTCGCCTCATCAACTAATTTCCTCTTACTAGTTCCCTATAATTTCTTTATACACGCCACAGTGTTGCATATCTTTCACTCTTCTATTGCTATACAACAACCAGTGTTCCTGAGAGCAATCTCAGTGCATACCCCCTCCCTTGCGGCAAGTGCGAGGCACCCACCTTTCAACACAGTCCCAATCCTATTCTGTCCAGCTCTCCAACTCAACAAGTGAACTCTGAAACTCTCTCCCTCAATTTATCTTTCCTTGATCCTAGGACTTAGACGGCTTTAAAGTTCGTGTGTCCAGGTATTTTGACCCCACCGTCCCTTGAATTTGGCTCTCTGTCACTCTTTGGGCTTTGGGAAAGACACTTGTTACAGGCAGCCTGCCTTCTGTCTCCTTCACACACATAGGAAAAAAAGTAGTAGTTGTCTTATTTTATTGGAAAATAGTATGTACTAGAATGAAAGGCATTTACAAGTTTCCCACCATTCATCAACAGCGAGAAAATCTTCATGTCAAAAGTTGTTTGAGAAAGCGTGAGAGCAGAGGGCAGCACTAGTCATCCTCAAGGGAGATACGTACCACAAACAAGACCAATCACAGACCAGGGATCCTCGTTTGCAACAGATCAACATATTCTAATTTCAGTCTAGTTCCCGATACCAATGTAAAAGAGCCCAGAACATTGCGAGAAAAAACTTGCTCATATTTGCCTGAGAAAACGCTCGTGTGACACCTTCCCTAAAGTTAGCAGACCAAATTCCACGGTAGTCACTCTGGGCCATAACCCCCACAATCCACGACCATTTTTAGGAATATTAGAGGGACCACTTTGGCTCAAATGCTCACACCAGGAATTTTCATGCACTGGGAGTTTTCTGAGCAGCCCACGACTGGCACAATTTGTTTTAATGGTTTAGTTTAGCTTAACCTCTTTAGTACCGGTGCCGTCCTTTAAACATTATTCTGGCTATTATTAGACGATTTTTAGTCAGTTTAAAAAGGGCCTCCAGCAATTAACAAGCTTCGAACTATCCCACTTTACCTTTTTTATTACCACATATCCTTCTGAAACTCCACAAAATCGTCTATATATAACTCGAATAATATATACAAGATGTCGCCGGTACGGAAGAGGTTTATTATGTGTGTGCGTGTGTGTGTTTTGTGTGTCTAGCTGTCTCTTTTCTTCGTAATGTAAGTGCAAAGGTATGTGTTGTGTTACATCCTATACCTGGTTCATTATAAATAGGCCAATAATCGTGACCTTTATTCTCTGTAACTCAAACAGGGCTAGAACAAATGGGCTGCAAATGTCCACACCTATTCCCTGACCTAATAATTGAATAAAATCGTCCAATAATATCCAGAATAAGCTGTCAAAACACGCCATAATCCTCAAGGGGTTAACCCAAGCCATCTATCAATCCATTACTCCATCTGTTTAGACTGGTGGGTATGATCTTTTTTGTCCATCCACCCAACCATCTATCTATCTATCTATTCAGGTCAGCATTAACCCGTTGAGCCCCATCCGAAAAGTAACTTAATGTAACTCCCAGTCCCAGGCATCATAATTATTCACATTTGTTCTTATTTTTAATAGTGAACAAAATGGGGTGACCCAAGGTCTCTGTTGGTTGCCAACTTTAACCCACACATGGTAATGTGTACAAATTTGAGATCCCTACGAGGCTTTTGGGATGTCTAAATATATTTTAATAAGGCGTTGGACGTCGCTGGGGCTGTGCGTTACATAAGTAGGCGTCGGCTAATGGGCGTCGCTGGGGCTCGATGGGTTAATCCTTATATCATGACTTGTGGGTTTAACCCTTTGAGTACCAGTGATGTGTGTTATATTTTATTCTAGCTATATTTAGACAATATTATGTAGCTTAGGAAGGATCTGTGGTAGTTAAAACAGGTTGGTTGAGATAGTTTGAAGCCTTATAATTGCTAGAGGTTCGTCCTAAGCTGAATACATTCATCTAATAGTTGCCACAATCTGAGAAAAACAATGACGTCCCTGGTACTGAATGGGTTAATATTTTCTGTCCATCCATCAACTTATCCATCAATCCACAGGGCCAGAGTATAACCCTGGAGGGAGTGGACAGACACGTGGAAGGCACCTATCTCTGTACTGCGGACAATGGTATCGGGGAATCCGCTTCGGCCGCCATGACCATCACTGTCGAGTACCCGCCGGAAATTACCACGGAGAAGGTTGGTGTGAATTGTTTGCGATTTGTGTGTGTCTGATTATGTTTGTTTGGTTATTTGAGTTTAGATAGCTAGGTACTTCTGAGTCTTTCTAGATGTATATGTCTGTCATAAAATGTATCTAGCTATCTATCTAGCAATAACTGTACATTTGTTTATTATTCTAACTTTGACAATATACTGTACATGGTTCCTATATGTGGACTTTGTGTGTGTGTGAAATTATGAAACCTTCATCCCATACGAACAAGTACAATGGATCCATCTTACAAAGGCATTCTGCTGAGAAGACAAGCGGGATGGATCTGGCCGGCATTTAGCGACAACAATAAAAAACACGGAACAGAAAAGTTTTACCATCACTTTCTCCTACTTATAATATTATTTTTATTAATCTCACCACCACACCCCCAATGAAATTAATTAAAGTATATATGATCCACCGGAAATGAGTCGGAACTCGTGATACAGGCCTCACTCTATCTAATTAAACCCCTCCCCTCTGTCTTGCTTGCTCCAGAGAGATCATTCTCACCAGCAATTCATATGTGTTAGTCATGTGGCGTGACTGTCTCCCTCCACTCCTTTTCTCAGATGTATGATTTTGAGGATTGTGAATATTGATTGTGACAGTGAATATGAAGAAGGTCGAGTATGTGAAGAATGGAATCATACTTCAAGTATATGTTACAATTAATGTAGAGAGAATGTGTGGAATTACAGATGGAGATGGTGTACCTTGTCCTCCACTAACCAGTCACTTTTTTTTTTTTTTTTTTTTTTTTTAAAGAGACAATGAACGGAGGAAGGAAAAACACAGATAAAACAAAAAGGTCCATGTGCCTAAAGGCATCCTCCATTCATAAAATGTTTGTAACAACTGGATTTAAACATTTGTATATACAGAAGGTGGTACGTACCGGTGAGGGGGACCAGGTGGAGCTAGTGTGTCTGGTCCATGGACGACCTGCCCCGGACGTGATCTGGACCCGTGACGGACACCCACTCCCAGACACGGACATGGACACCCAGCTCCACCTCCCAGACGCACGGACACACGACACCCACGGACGCCACCACGTCAGCCTCCTCCATATTGCCCACCGCCACACGCTCACCATCAACAATGTTACCGAGAAGGACTTTGGAGCCTATGTCTGTATTGCTGAGAACTCCCACGGACAGAAGGACGCCGTTATACAAATGACAGGTTAGTGTACAATCTCTCATATCCCATATTATGATGGTAGTAGTGATGATGGTGAAAGTAGTAGTGATGGTGGTGACAGTAGTAGCAAAGTCCTCAACATCTAATAATGCACAAGACGTCGGAGAAGATAGATTTAATACACTAAAATATCCCCACCATATAGTTGAATCTTCCTGACCACCGTGTGTTTCTCCATCTGACCAGGCCTGCCCAAGCCACCCCTCGTGACCAGCAGCCCCCATGGTGGTGAGAGCAGCTCCTACACCATAACCTGGGAGACAGAAAGCTACTACCCCATCACAGAGTTCCTCATCAAATACAGAAAGGCCCATATGAGCGCTTGGCAGGTAAGGACGTATTTTTCATGACGTATAAACTATCAGCGGCAAAAGTCCTGTCACCTCCCCTGCGTAACAGCTCTAGTCCCTTCTCTCCTCCATCACCCTACGCCCTCACAACCACACACCTCACATTGTGCCATCTGGTGGTAGAAATGTGCACATTTTGTACACCTAACATTTTCGAGTCTATAAATATCGCTTGTGACGGTGAGGCAGGAGAGACGACAGGACTTTTGCCGCCGACTGTACATTCAAAACCAGATTTCTTGGTAGGTTTAACAGTTAACCCTTTGAGGATGATGACGCATATTGACAGTTTATCCAGGCTATCATTAGACGATTTTATACAGCTTATGACGGATCTGTGAGAATCAAAAGGGTAAAGACTGTCTCAATTAACCCCCTGACATCCATAAACCCTTCATAATCTAGATAATATCGTCTAGAACGTTTTTGGCAGTTCATTCTGACTATTATTTGATGATTATATTTAAATTATGAAGAGTATTTGGAAGTCAGAGGGTTATAATCGACACCTAAATGGTACGAAAAGTATTGATATTGATAAAGAAATGATACGAATTAGGTCGTAACATCGACAAACTAATGGGGGTGAACGTCTTAAAATATCAAAGTTAGTGGGGCTAAACAAGAGGGAGAAGGGGTTCCAGAAAAAGCAACTACCTTCCCCTTAAGCCACCCTAACTCAAACAGCCCTCGAAGCGGTCCCTGATGATGGCGGGATACTGGGAGAGTGTTTTACCTATTATTAGACAATTGTATTGAGATTAGAAAGGGCATACGGAAGTCAGAGAGTTAATCGAGACAACTTTACACTTTTAATCCACACAGATACCTCTTAAGCTGTATAAAATCTTCTAATGGCAGCCAGAATAAATTGCTGAAACGTGTTATAACCCTCAAGGAGTTAAGAGTGTGTGTAATTTCTCGTCATCACACCAACTATACTCTGTTCCAAATAGGTAGGCCAGAAATCGTGAACCCTAACCTCTATAGCTTGAAAAAGGCTAACCCAGAACCTTTATCTCTTTACCCCACACAGCCCTCGAACCGGACGATGGTGATGGCTGGGTCCTGGGAGAGCGTATCAGAGGCCGTGCGACCGATAGTGATGGGTCGGCCAGGTGGTTCTCGACACTCTATGGCCCACACTCTCCATCACCTGGATGTGGCCACTGACTACCTGGCCATCATTCGGGTCAGGAACAAGTACGGATGGTCCTCGGAGTCTAAACACTTCGCGTTCTCCACCAAGAAAGGTATTTTGGCTTTAACAATGTATTACACAATCATAATCTACGGCAAAAAACTGTTCTTTTATAATTGGGCAAGAATTCTTGATGATGATGATAGTAGAGGTGATGAGGGTGATATTAGTAGTGATTGTCTTAACCCGGTAGCTCCGACGTCACTCTCGGAATGTTTTACTGGGCGAATGCGACGTCCCTTCTGGAAGATGGCCCTTAAAACAACAGCAAAAAATGCACCAGTGTCGGTGAAATGGAAGTAATATGTAATTAGGTGGGATGTCTAATGTCTATTAGGGGAGGTGTGGTGGAGTGGTCTTGCCACTGGCCTGGTAATCCAAAGGTCCCGGGTTCAAATCCCGATGTATCAATGGGAAGATATTATTGGGATGGAATTTGTGCTGTACCTAGTATCAGTGCATTACCACAAGCCCACCGAAACGTCAATAAAATACCCTCATTGTTCCCTGATTAAATAGCACTGTATGAATATTCCCATATTCAAAATATGCTATAGGGGTGCAATGCCTGGTGAGTTATCTGCTCAACAGGTGGCGTTGTGTATGTGTAAGTGTGAGAGTCCGAGTGTAGGGGGTGAGACAGTGAAGCACGGGAACGAGGTGGCTTCAGAGATGGGGTCGTTTCGGGCCATGAGTGAGCACCGTGCCTCATGTGAAGGCAAGATGGCAGGTGCTCGTTGTACTCTACTGGCTTCACATGTCTCACTCCCTAGACTGGAACAAGACCTCACAGGCTTCACTGTTCATTGTAAAGCGGTGAATGTTAAGGCTCTCAGCCTATGCCCGAGAGGAAGTAAGTTGGAATATAGAAAAAAAAAAAAAAAAAAAAACACCACTTGCTCTCTTTCTCTTACATATGTTTCCCTCCCTCCCTCTCCTCCCACCCCCATTCTCCCTCAACTTCCCCCCCCACTCCCTACCATATAAATCCTCCCTCCTGCCTCAAATATGTTCAGGCATCCTCCTCTACACCTTCTCTACCTCCCCCCTCCCTCATATGTGAGTGAGACAACCACTGGTTAAAGCCACCAAAGAGAGAAAATCTATATCACTCTGCCTAGTATGCACTCGTCACCACCTCGTCACAATAATACGTTTTTTCACTGGATATTTACACCTATTTTGTGGTTTGTCAATGTTCACATGTTCATTAAACAAGTAACATATATGCATATGGTTCAGTAATATTGCTTTATATGGTAAATATATATTTTTTTGTCAGAATCGAAGCTAATTCTTTTGCACTGGCAGACCTTTCAAAAACATACCTAACGCAGCCCCCGGGTTAACAAGCCCCAACATTTTGTAGCAGTCTCCGACTGCACGGCGGGGGGCAACATATGCCATCTCCAGTTACCTTCTTTCCATTGTTCTTTGTTTATGCAGAAATTCACACAGCTGTTAAATAATACGTTAACATTTTTCCATGGTTTCCTTGCAGCAGCGATGGCGATCTTGCAGTCGACGAGCAGCGGGATGCGAACCCCTGCTTCAATTCCCGTCCTCCTCCTCATGTCGGCCCTCACTGTCTGTCGGATGTAGCTATGATGACGGAGGAGAGTATATGAGTACATGGATCGAGTTCTGACCAATAGTACAGGCACGGTCACCATTTGTGATACAGTTTGAGCATACGGCGGCTTTCGGGCTATAAGGACATTAAGGCGTAAACATCGATCCTTAGCTGGAAGGTAAAGTTGATGTGAGTTTATGATGGACTAGAAAGTTTATTGCATATCATTTTATGTACTTATATTTGCATAACATCCGAAATATAACTGGCAATTCTGTTATATATCCATGTCTACAGATCCAAATTCCTTTTAGCCCGAAATTCTGTAAACTCTTTGGAGTAAGCTTTAACGGATTGATTAATACCGGCGTTACTATATGCATTAACCCGTACAGCCCCAGTGACGCGCCTGACGCGTCGGCGATGTATGTAACGCACAGCCCCAGAGACGCGCCTGGCGCATCACCCTAATCGCGCCGACCGTAACCTCAGGTGTAGCCACTCAAGAGAGCTCAGATTTGTATGGGAACTGTGTACGTATCCCACGTAACCATGCCGATGGTTGAAAACTCTCAAAGTCCACGTGCGTGCGCGTGAGCGCGCAATAACCTGTTTTTTTGGGGTAATTGCCTTCAATTTTTTACTCTTGTAATATACGTTTTCGGGGGCTCTGTAGGACCATTCTTTAAGCTTTTTGAGCGGTTTTTCGTGGCTTTTCCTTCATTCCTAACCCACTCGCTATTGTTTCTGGAATAAAACCATTTTTTGAAAACCGGCCGGGTTCTGGTGAACAAACATTACAAAACTAGCCGGGGCTGGATGGGTTAATGGCCAGAACTCAACTGAATTAAATTAGTTTGTGAAAAATATACATAATTTTTTTTTTTTTACAAAATATAATATAAGAAACAGACATACAAAAGAGGAAAACAAACAGAACGACATTAGGAAGAAAGTTCTCGTACAGGATTATTTATATACAATGGATAGGGCAAATTTTGTTGTTGAAAAAGACTTATGAGGAGAGGCCAAAATACATATATATATATATATATTCCTTTCAATAAATATATTACGAAGGGAGGTCTTGGGGATGTTTTGTTTTATGTATATATATATATATATATACCGTATATATATATATAATATTTGATATACCGGTATATATATACGATTATTAAGTGAAAGAACAAAGACGGACTGGACCTAAAACTGACCGTGCTGTGAGAATGGATTTCCGACAATAAATTTTCGGGAACACCTCTTAACCGAATATAAATTTTCGGGAACACCTCTTAACCGAATATAAATTTTCGGGAACACCTCTTAACCGAATATAAATTTTCGGGAACACCTCTTAACCGAATATACTTGCAGTCTAGGCGCAACAGTCTATAGGAAAGATAATATAGCAACATTAAATAATAAAACTGAATATAACATTACAATTCTTTACTTCGAAGTGATGGCATGATTACGTTGTTGATCGAAATATTGCCAAAATGGTGTGTGTTAATTCGATTTACTGATTAGTATCAACAAACTGTAACAACAACAACATTACAACCATACAAGATACAAAACTAGGTCTTAGTTGGGTTTTCACTTTATGTTAGCTGTGTTACTTAAGGTTTCTGGTTTTTGTTTTGTTTTCAGTTTGCTCCCTAGCCTACTGCGAGACATAAAAAAAAAAAAAAAAAAAAAAAAATATACCGTATATATATATATATATATATATGATATATAATATGGTATATATATATATATATATATATATATATATATATATATATATATATATATATATATATACTGTATATATATTGTATATATATAAAATAAAACATCCCCAAGACCTCCCTTCGTAATATATTTATTGGAAGGAATACAACAAATCTTTATGGAAGTTACATTGTTCTCGTACCCCCTTTGCCTAACTAGATAATTATACAGTATACATGCTGCCTTATGGGGAGGTTTCTGGTTTGCTGGACCCCCTTCTCCCTCATGTTAAACCCCGTTACTCTTAGAATTTTAAGACGTTCGTTATTAAGACCTTTTTGCCCCATTTCTTTGGAAATTGTAAGTCCTTTCGTGCCATTTCGGTCTCGAGTTTTTCATGGCTAGCGTTTGCGACCTTGTAATCTAGGAGGAACCGGTCTTTGGCTGGGGCCATTTTTCTATCGATAAATGTACAAATATATCTCGAAAGGGGGTTTTGGGAGTGTTTTCTTAAGCTTGATGGAGGTCTAGGGAGGAAACTAAATAAGATCTATATATATACAGTATATATATAAAACAAAATAAGTCAAAAGTACCATATAATAATACAAAAAAACAAACGATATAATTATGTGGTAATACTTTCAATATTTTTCTTAAGTGTGAACTTGCTTACAGAGTTTAGTGGTTCAATAATAATTGCCATAGGTTTATAACTTTATAGGGTAAATTGAGATAGTATTTCGGTGCCAACAGATCCTCCCTACGTTGTTTAAAATCGTCTAATGATAGCCAGAATAAGCTGTCATATTGCATCATTATCCTCAAGGGGTTAATAAGGTTCTGTGTTACTTTATATATCCACACATTATGATTCCAAGTACCTGCACATTCCCCAGTCCAAGATTCCCTCAACTCTTCACAGCACATTCCTAGTTGTATTATGCATTCGCACATATTGTGTATTAAACGGATAAATAAGTTGAACAGCTAATATTTAGACTGAAATATGAAGGAGACAAAAGGCAAACTGCCAGTAATAAGTGTCTCCCCAAAGTTGCAAGAGTGATAGTCGCTACTTTAGACTATTTTGTTGTGATTGTGTGTATTGGAAAGACGTGTGGTGTGCTTATTAAGTGTAGTAAAATTAATAGGAGGAGGAGGAGGTCAACGTGAGAGGTAGCTGGATTACTCTGTGTAGACAAGACACAAACAGAAACAGTGAGGGAAGCCAGACAAATGAAACAGTAGTTCCAGCAACTCCTGATCACATGCCTAACGTTGGCAAATAGGGTGTGAACTGAGATAATGATGGAACGATCGACAGGAGAAAATACCAAATATTTCAAGATGTAAGAAAGTCTGAAAATTGAAAATATGTACAAAATCCCTTGAACCAATGATATATATATATATATATATATATATATATATATATATAAAGGAAAAACAACAAACATACATTATCACTATGGTATTCTAAATTCCTTGGCACTTTATTCTGGCAATTATTAGATTATTTTTTTGAGATTAGAGAGGGTATATGGAAGTCAGAGGGTTAATTGAGACAGTCTTTACCGTTTTAATTCCCACAGATCCTTCCTAAGTTGTATACAATCTTCTAGTGATAGCCAGAATAAATTGTCAAAACGCGTCATGATCCTCAAGGGGTTAAGCAATTCTTTCCCTTCGCAGCCCTTGATAACGAACGATTCATTTGGGAATGAGTGTTATTTATAGAGATTTGACGGATCACCATTTCCATTTCTAAAGGTAACGTCCTTTTTCAAGTTATTTCGTTCACTAACAGCGCTCCGAAGGGAAAGCATCGTTGAACTCTTTGACGATTATTACGTATTTTGATAGCTATAATTAGAAGATTTCATACAGCTTAGAAAGGATCCGTGAGAATTATGAGGGTAAAGCCTATCTCCCTCAACCCTCTGACGTCCATATACCCTTCCTAACCTGAATAAAATCGTCTAAAAGTACCCAGAAAACAGAAAAGAAATGCGTCACCGGATCTTCAAATGATCAAGAATACAAACATTTCTCACTGATGATCTTTATATAGGGTGTGTTTTGCCAGGCCATTATTATAGTCCATTCATTGCAGGTAAACCAGCAATCGTGACTCCTAACCTCTGTAACTTAAAAAGGGCTAGAGCAAATGGACTGTAAATGTCCACACCTATTCCCTGGCTGTCGCTTCCCATATGATAAAAAATGGGCTGTAAATTTCCACACCTTTTTCCAGGTAGATCCTTCCCAAATGGTAAAAATACCAGTTTGATTACAAAAGTCATGAGAGATTGGAGTCGGATTTTCTGGCCTACCTATAGTGGACAGAGTATACATGCCATTCATTTTAGTCCAATAAGAAACCTCCTTCCCGTAGGTCGTGTTCTGAGACCATCAATTGCAATCCAAACAATGTACAGTCACTCATGAAAACTCGTGGACCTTATCTAATTCTAATTATGGAAGTATATCTGTGGAATTGAATGTATGGATATCATTTTCTATACATCAGCTACAAAACTATATGCACAATGTATTGATAAACAAGTTTCATCCAAAAATCAACCCAGATAGTTATAATTGCATATGGAAAAACATAGGGGGTCCACACATTTTATGACATTACACCTGGCAAGATATCCAACTGGCCCAGTGCTAATTGTAGGACATTACACCTGGCAAGATATCCAACTGGCCCAGTGCTAATTGTAGGACATTACACCTGGCAAGATATCCAACTGGCCCAGTGTTAATTGTAGAACATTACACCTGGCAAGATATCCAACTGGTCCAGTGCTAATTGTAGGACATTACACCTGGCAAGATATCCAACTGGCCCAGTGTTAATTGTAGAACATTACACCTGGCAAGATATCCAACTGGCCCAGTGCTAATTGTAGGACATTACACCTGGCAAGATATCCAACTGGCCCAGTGCTAATTGTAGAACATTACACCTGGCAAGATATCCAACTGGCCCAGTGCTAATTGTAGGACATTACACCTGGCAAGATATCCAACTGGCCCAGTGCTAATTGTAGGACATTACACCTGGCAAGATATCCAACTGGCCCAGTGCTAATTGTAGGACATTACACCTGGCAAGATATCCAACTGGCCCAGTGCTAATTGTATTTATGCTATTGTAGTGGAACAAAATAGAGTATTGGCAAAACATACAGACTTAAGGGGAGATTTCCACTTGAGGGATTTTTTTCTTGACCCCTTTCTCCCTCATGTCTAGCCCCATTGCTTTTGAGATTGTAAGACGTTCGCCCCATTAGTTTGGCGATTTTAAGAATTTCCGCCCCATTCTGTCACTTTTAAGACCTTTCGTGCCATTTAGGTGTCGATTTGATCCTGGCAAGCGATAGCGAGCCTGTAACTTAAGGGCCTTCAACCGCTACATTTTTCTACCGAAAAATGTACAAATTTATCTTGAAAGAGGGTTAAGGGGGTGAAATTTTAAGATTGCTGGAGGAGTAGGAAACAAACTAAAAACCTCCCCTTAATCTACCCACTAGTTTGATCATTTCTGTCGTTTTGCATTTCTCATTTTTATATTTGTAAATATCTTAAAAACCGTAAATAATAAAAGCCCTGGGCCAGCGGGAATGATGGCCGAGTGTACAGGTAAAACTGAACACTTAATGGTAAAAAAAAGTACACATCAAGAGTGCTTAAATCGTTTATGTGTTCTAATAATACTTGCATAAATGAACCGAAAAACATTGAACATGAATACAATTTTCGTTACAATTAATTGTTAAAGTTGTACGGTGTAGCTGATGTGTTTAACATTTACTAGGCAACAAACTGGCATTAGAAGGCTGAGTCTACTGTATATATCATTTAAATAAATTTATAGAAATGTAGGTATCAAATCAACACTGATTAATAAATGCTGTTGACGTTGAAATCTCATAAGCATGTTATCAAAATATTCTTATTGAGTTGAACTGTGGGATACATAAACCAAATATTATCCTTTAATGTGCTGTTTTTCTTGTGTTCGGCCGGCGTCACACGAGCACTTTTTCCGGCAATATAATGGAGCATTTTTCGTCTGATAAGTTCATAATTTAACTTTTATTAGTCTTAAGGGGAGATCTCCACTTGAGGGATTTTTTTCTTGACCCCTTTCTCCCTCATGTTTAGCCCCATTGCTTTTGATACTATAAAACGTTTGCCCCATTAGTTTAGCAATTTTAAGAACTTTCACCCCATATTAAGACCTTTCATACCATTCAGGTGTCGATTTTATCCTGGCGAGCGATAGCGAGCCTGCATTTTAAGAGGAACCGGCCTTTGGCCCGAGAAATTTTTCTACCGAAAAATGTACAAATTTATCTTGAAAGGGACTCAAGGGGGTGTAATTTTAAGCTTGATGGAGGTCTAGGGAACAAACTAAATACCTTCCCTTAAGCCACTAGTCCTGGCTTATGTTCAGTCTAGTTCCCAATACCAATGTAAATAAGACCCATAATAAGACCCATAATAAGACCCATAATAAGACCCATAATAAGACCAATAATAAGACCCATAATATTGCAAGAAAACACTTGCGCTTGAGAAATTGCCAGAAAATGCGCTCGTGTGACATCGCCTTTACCCACGGCAACTTACGGCAATTATGTTAAATAGTGCTCAGTTTTGTTAACCCTTTCCCTACCGTGGATGTCTGGTGTTTATTTCAGCTATAGTTAAGCGAATTTATGTAGCTTAGGAAGGATCTGTGGTAGTTCAAAGAGTTAACTGAGTCTGTAGCCTTTCGATTGCTACACATCCATCCTAAACCGAATAAAGTCGTCTAGTAATTGCCAGAATATAATGAAAAGGACGTGCCCGGTACAGAAAGGGTTAATGTTGCAACCTGAACGTTATTGATTGCTTAACTTGTTGATCTGGATTGCAAATGATGATGCAGGAACGCGACGATAGATGTAGTCACTTGGTAGCTGTCTTTTTGTACCAATTTATGAAGAAGAAGAAAACCAAAGGAGTTATTCGTATAGATCTTTTCTGTCTTCTTGAAAAATATAAAGAGTAATAATATATGTTGGAATATCTTTGAAAATTTGACAGAGTGAATTTAAACACCATATGAGGAGGAGCACTTTATTGACAAGGTGACCTGATAACTAGTGACCTGAAGAAGCTATCCGCGAAACGTTGTCAATAAAGCTATCCGCGAAACGTTGTCAATAAAGCTATCCGCGAAACGTTGTCAATAAAGCTATCCGCGAAACGTTGTCAATAAAGCTATCCGCGAAACGTTGTCAATAAAGCTATCCGCGAAACGTTGTCAATAAAGCTATCCGCGAAACGTTGTCAATAAAGCTATCCGCGAAACGTTGTCAATAAAGCTATCCGCGAAACGTTGTCAATAAAGCTATCCGCGAAACGTTGTCAATAAAGTGCTCCTCCTCATATGGTGTCTATATTCATTCAATAATAATAAAACCTGGATTAATAGAAAAAGAACAATTCATATCCATTAGTGTATGAGGGGTGACTGGACAATTCAACCAGTATACCATTCCAACCAGTGGCTCTCAACCAGTACCAACTTAATCAACCAGTACTCTTAGGTAATGCTATACCCTGTTCCAAATAGGTATAGGCCAGAAATGGTGACCCCTGAACGCTGCAACTCAAAAAGGGCTAGAACAAATGGGCTGTAAAACTCGGCACCTATTCCCTGGCTGACCCTTCCCAAATGGTAGTAATATTTTCTCTATTCCTCTAGTCGTGTGTGAGTTATAGAGGTTAATGTTCAAGAGTGTTGGCCTACTTGGAACAGGGAATATTTTTTTATATTATTAAGGGGATTTGTTTTAGCTTGCTCCCTAGACCTCCATCAAACTTTAATAAATACCTCCAAGACCCCCTCTCAAGATAAATATGTAAATTTTTTCTATAGAAAAATGGGGCGAAAGGTCTTAAGATCGTCAAAAGTTGTATAATCTAAACAAATAATGGGGTTAAACATGATGGACAAGGGGGTCCATAAAACAAATATAAAGTCGAAATCTCCCCATAATTTGCACTTATTTGGTTAGCCCTGTTTAATTTGGCACTGGTTGAGGTCTATGGGTTGAATTGTTTAGGTTATAATAGAAAACGGTTTTCTTACGTGTGTATATGTGGCCTTTTTCGAGGGTTTACTGAAATCCTTTCCTATCAAAACTACAAGAAGTATAATGTATAAACTTAATCTTTTACAAAGCTACAAACTATAGTTGGTATATTTCGAGCTGATGACAAATTGAACCCTTTAGCAGCTGATATCTCCATACTTAATGAAGGAATATGGAAGTAATATGTCTCTGCATTATCTCATTGCCAAGTTTCCATAATCAACAAATATTTTGTAAAAGCTAAGTAATTAAGATGAAGATATGGCAATTTACCATCAGCTGGAAACCAAATAGACTATGGTTATTAATTTAGGACTAGAGCCAAACGTTTATTGACAAGTAGAAAAATCCAAAGATTTAAATAGTAATATTATTTCAAATGCTTCTTAATTTTAACACTAGAGCAATCTCTCTCTCTCTCTCTCTCTTCATAACGCACACGAATTCACACACACACACACACTCATATATATATACTGTGTAATATATATATATATATATACAGTATACCTTTGACTGTCCACCACATAGGGTTAATTTGACCTTTAACTGTACACCATACAGTATATTAGACTTTGACCTTTGATTAAACACCATAGATTTCACCTTTACCTTTGACTGTGCACCATTGACTTTACTTTGACCTTTTCACCATCAAATTTACTTTCACTGTTGGATTGACACCGTAGTTTTTTCTTTGACCTTTGATTGTACACCATATATTTGACTTTGACCTTTGACGTTAAACCGTATATTTTACTTTGATCTTGAACTGTTCACCATAGACATAATTTTGACTGTACATCATACAGGTAGATCTCTCGGTCATGTATTTTGACCTTTGACTGTACACACATAGACTGTAAGCAGGTTTCATACAAGCGCTTTTTTCGTCAATATCTTCTGGCAATTGTGGACTTGCATCTTCCTAATAAAGTGTATGTATTATTTTAGTCTCTTAAATTCATATACATTCACTCTACTTGTCGATTCCAGTTCGATAATTCCAAAAATCGAGCATGATTACATTTTCGCTCATCGAAAATTGACAACAAAAAATGCGCTCGTGTGAGATTGCTTTCTAGACTCTTTGCTGGAAATATGTGCTTCGTGTGATTCCGGCTTTCAGCTACTTTTCTATATTTCTTGTATTTCCTGTACTTTGACTATTGCCTGTACTCCATAATTTTGTGTTCAGACAAGTGACTTTTTACATTTATTGACGGATATATTTGTTTGAGAGAATCCGTTGTTTCCACAGCCCCTCTTTTATATATTGGTCGTGTGTACTAAGTCCACACGAATTACTAATGATATCCGTGTCTATGTTTAAGTATTGTAAATAAATGTTCTTTGTAGGAATTGTGTTTCTCTGTTCCTTCCCCATAAAAAAAAAAATAAATAAAAAAATAAAAAAAAAAATAAAAAAAATACAGGCTCACTATCACTTGCCAGGAAAAAAATCTACACCTAAACTGCACGAAATGTCTTAATATTGACAAAGAAATGGGGCGAAAGGTCTCAAAATCGCCATTTAGGTGTCGATTTTCTTCCTGTCGAGCGATAGCGAGACTTGTTTTAAAAGTAAGTGACCTTCGACCGGGACATTTGTCTACCGAAAAATATACAAATTTATCTTGAAGGAGGGTCTAAGGTTTGATTTACTTTACAGATTAGGGAGGAGGAAAATATATAAATTAAAATAAAGATAAACAATAAGCAAATAAAGAAGCCTCTCTCCCCTTAATTACTGATATCCACATTACAGCCACACAAACACAAGCATGGTCAGCCATTCTTTCCGCGGAGGTAAACAATAGATTCAGAAGATAGGCAGCTGGCTGATTTGTTTATAGTTTTGTATATATTGTCATAGATTATATATATATTTGTAATTTGTCAGGTCATTTTCGATTTTTGAATGTCCAAGGGTATAATCGGAATCCTCACGACGTTGCAATTCCAAAGGTATATGATTTATTTGTTATACGTCCTCCCTAAGCTGAATGAAATTGTCGAATAATATCCAGCTTATAATGACGAGGACAACTTGGTACTAAAGGGGTTAAAAATAACTTTGTAAGGTTTGCTAAGGAGATAACCAAAAGCCAAAGTTTTGGAGGTAGGGCATGACTTTCGATCGTAACCTTCTCCTTCCCCCACGGCTCTCTGTTTGCTTCTCATTACAGAACTATCCACCTCTCCATCTACCCAGACTCTGTGACAGTTAAGAGGACAGTCAACGGCTCTGACAATCCCCACTTGACGTACGGTAAGGGTCCTGTTAGGGGGCCGTTTATGAGAGGGCGATGGGTGGAAAACACACAGAAAACAAACTGAATTATTTTTGTTTTTCCCCTTATGGGAAAGGAATGTTGCCAGACAGGTCAGGTCAGGTAAAGAAGGTATTGAAAGGATACGCCTTTACAACGGCACCTCGTTTCTATTGTTTGAAGTGTTAGAGAGACAAGAAGCTGTTGGAGTACTTCAAGATTTCCTCCGTTCCAATGTCTGTGGGAATTCTGTAGACGCTCTCTTCTAGGCAGCATGATTTGCAATATAAACAGGCTTGATAAACCTAAAAGCAACAAGCATTAATGTATATCACCAAAAGCATGGTACGGCAACGTCTTGGTTTAAATTTTAAATCAGTACCCAATCTGGAAATACAGTGAGAGTAGATTATTATTCAACGGGAAACTCAAATGGCAATGTTATATATATATATGTGTGTGTGTGTGTGTGTGTGTATGTGTGTGTGTGTGTATGTGTGTGTGTGTGTGTGTGTGTGTGTGTGTGTGTGTGTGTGTGTGTGTATGTGTGGTGTGTGTGTGTGTGTGTGTGTGTGTGTGTATGTGTGGTGTGTGTGTGTGTGTGTGTGTGTGTGTGTGTGTGTGTGTGTGTGTGTGTGTGTGTGTGTGTGTGTGTGTGTGTGTGTGTGTGTGTGTGTGTGTGTGTGTATCTCGAGTTCCATTTCCTCCCAGATATTACATTTTACATAGAAACCGATTTCCCCTTACCTGTTGATGCCATTACCTTACTTCAAGTGTGTGATGTGGCAGCGCAAACAACCCCATTCAGTACCAGCGGCGTCTTTTTAACTTTATTCTGGCTACTATTAGACGATTTTATTCAATTTCAAAAGGGCCTCCAGCAATTAAGAGGCTTCAAACTATCTCACTTAACCCTTTTTACTCTTCTTAAACTGTGCAAAAGCCTCTGAATATAGCTAAAATAACATAACAGAGACGTCGCCGGTACAGAATGGGTTAATATATAAAAAAAAAACAATAATCCGATGTCATCCCGCAGTAATCCATATAATTATTCAAGATTGAATACAGTATATTAATTTGACGTTCTTTCCACCCATTGTGACGTTGCTGTATATAATTTTCATAATATTATATAGCCATCATTATTCCACAAAATCCTTAGTAATACTATAGGATTCGTGCTATAAAAATAGTTCGCTAAATGTGTTGGTTTGACTCTCTAGAAGTGGCGTTATTTTTAATGTTCATAAAATTAAATAGTCATCAATATTGCACAAAATTCTAAGTAATATTATAACATTCGTACGATACAAAAATATGTCGCTAAATGTGTTCGTTTGAGTCTAGATTTGGCGTAATTTGATTTCGTGTTTTTTTTTTGTTTTTTTTCAACCCCTATCTTCCCCAACCAGCATCTTATAAACAAACATCACGGGGCGAGGGAAGGGCGATAATCATCGTCGGAGGGGGAAGAGCTTTTTAAAATTATTCCCACTCAGCGCCGCAAAAAAGAAAAAAAGAAAAACAAGTGTGTGTGTGGCTTTTTATAATGTATTCTCATTCAGCGTCTCAAAACAAAATTGTGTGTGTGTGTGTGTGTGTGTGTGTTGGGAGGGGGGGGGGGGGGGAGGGCGTTTAACCTTATCAGTGTCATTACGTTTTCTTTTGTTTTATTTTTTTATTCAGGATATTCAATACACGATTTTATTCAGCTCAGCTTTGGAAGGTCATCTTAAGGGTAAAGACTATAACAGTTATCCCTTTGACTTCCATAAACCCTTCCTAATCTGAATGACATCGTCTATAATAGCCCCCCCCCAAAAAAAAATAAAAAAATAATAATTGTCATTGTATCTTCGAATGGTTAACCTATTATATCTTACATTTATTTAACATTTAGATTATTATTAGGCTTTATCATAGACCTAGCTATAAGTAATGATTTAATGATAGAAAACGATGAAATGACTATTATGAATGACTATAATTACTATAATTACGTTCCAAGCAAAATATTGGCGAACTATGAAGATGTTTGAACAAAAGTACAATCGGATGAGAATGAGTGCGGTTATAATATTTAGTCTGCTCTTTTGACGAACAGATGGGGGGAGGGGGGGGGGGGGGAGAAGTAATGTAGAGGGGAAATGTCTAGATATTTTCAAACGCTAACAAGAACGGTCTTAAGGGAGACAGGCAGCAGAGTTAGGAGGGTAGAGGGGAACACAAAGGCGGCAGTGGAGTGAAGGACTGGAAAAGAGGGAAGTCTTGGCTGGTAAAATGGGAGCGGAAATGGCCTTTTGGGTAGAAGGAAATAGAACTTCACCATTCTGTGAATAATAGATTTTATTTTTCTATGTGTAAGAAGGAGACAAAAGGCAAAGCTGCCTGTAACGTATTTTATTTCTATGTGGGATTGTGTTGCAAGACGGGTACCACGTACCCTACGTAGAATAGGTGGTATTCACTGGGAGAGTTCTGAGGAACACTGATTATTGTAGTAGCGATAGAATAGCGAGAGAGATGCAACATTGCGGCGAAGAGAGAGAGATTGCAGAGAGTCGGTGAGTGGACGGGAGTTAATGATACGAAAGGCCTTCCTTTCTACTTTGTCTAGAAGTGTAGTGTGAGAGGATCCTCCCCACACATGCGAACAATACTCAATACATGGACGCACTGTGCCCCTGTACAGAGCAAGAAGCTATGTAGGGGTAAAGAACCCCTTGAGGCGGTTGAGCACTCCCACCTTCTGGGAGGCTGCCTTAGCAAGATTGGTAATATGGTCCTTCCAAGAGAGAGCAGAACTCTCTATATTGAAAGAGTGACAGAGAGCCATATTCAAGGTACGTTAGAGTCAACATGTAGGGACATACGGAGCTTGAAGCAGATTAAGTCGTAGAATGGAAGAAAGATTGATTGAGGGAGCGAGTTCCAGAGTTCCCCTAGGATTATCACATTCTACATCAGGGCAACTTGTAGCTTCGTGGGCTCCATATCCCGGGACCTGTGTTGGGATGTGGCTGTGTTCCCAAATATTATGTAGACATCCCTATCCAATACTGAACTCTATCTGTATGTAGCCTACTGTACAACCCTTTTGAACAACTGTAGCGCCATCTAGTATTGAATGGTATGTCTTCGGTGATAGTGGTTCTTTTTGCTTAATGTCCTTGATGGCATTACACAGAACATGGGGTTATATATAATTCAAGATGTTATATGTCAAGTCAGTTACACCAGACGTAAAGGTGTACGTATGGATTAGGTAGGAGCTAATATTAAGTGAATATCAATGTTGGCAGGTACAGGTGTGGTCAGTAATTCATGAACAGCTCCTAATATATCTATATCTATATATATATATATATATATATATATATATATAGAGAGAGAGAGAGAGATAGAGAGAGATTGCGGGCCTGCAAGTTAATGGCATCCTGTTATCGATCAGGACATTTTTGTATCCGCTAAATATATAAATTTACTTATAATATATAAATGTACTTATAATATATAAATGTACTTATAATATATAAATGTACTTATAATATATAAATGTACTTATAATAGGTATCTGGGCGGCCTTTTTAAAAGTGTTTGTGTTATTATTTGCATTATTTTGTATTGCTATTATTGTATATGCGTGTTTTTTTTCCTTTCTTTTTTTCTTGGGAAGGCAGTTGTTTCTTGCAGTTTATGTGGCAAACTGAAAACAATATTGCCCTTTTCACCGCCTGATCGTCGTGTCACAATATCTTTCATTGTTTTTCATTCCAACATTTTGAAATAAAATTTAGCATGAAGAGCTCCGTTTTCTATAGTGCAACTTTCTCTTAGTATACATTAGTTATTAAAATAGGACTTCAGAGGCTATCAACCCTTCTGGATTATTAAGCCAGCACACCGTAAGTCAAGAATAACGTCAGGGCTAGAGCCCCTTTTCGAGAACTCCAGTCCTTTGATGTTAGTATACATATATCCTAACTGGAATAAAATGTAAGATACTGAACAGCTCAAATTCCCATGAAAACATTAATTGAAATAAAACGCACGATTCCGCATACTGTAGTTCAAATATTTTCTGCCCGGTTAAGCTTATAGTCAGCCGATATAAGAAAAATGATCCTAGATATTGAGGAAATATAATTTTCTATTCTGCACTGTATTATTCACACGGCAGAGAGAGAGACAAACTGATCATAAAATAAAATGGTGAAGCGCGGCATTGGTAAGAGATGATAAAGCATATTTAATTGGTAAGAGATGATAAAGCATATTTAATTGGTAAGAGATGATAAAGCATATTTAATTGGTAAGAGATGATAAAGCATATTTAATTGATAAGAGATGATAAAGCATATTTAATTGGTAAGAGATGATAAAGCATATTTAATTGGTAAGAGATGATAAAGCATATTTAATTGGTAAGAGATGATGAAGCATATTTAATTGGTAAGAGATGATGAAGCATATTTAATTGGTAAGAGATGATAAAGCATATTTAATTGGTAAGAGATGATGAAGCATATTTAATTGGTAAGAGATGATAAAGCATATTTAATTGGTAAGAGATGATAAAGCATATTTAATTGGTAAGAGATGATAAAGCATATTTAATTGGTAAGAGATGATGAAGCATATTTAATTGGTAAGAGATGATAAAGCATATTTAATTGGTAAGAGATGATAAAGCATATTTAATTGGTAAGAGATGATAAAGCATATTTAATTGGTAAGAGATGATGAAGCATATTTAATTGGTAAGAGATGATAAAGCATATTTAATTGGTGTATTTTTGCACTTTATTATATCTGTTTAGTTATCTCTTTTATTATTTACCCTTTAAGGATTATGACGCACTGTAGCAGTTTCTTCCGGCAATTATTAGACGTTTTTATATGGCTTAGGAGAGGCCTCTAGCAATCAAAGGGGTAAATTCGATCTCAATTAACCTTAATACTCACGTAGATCCCTCCTTTACTTAATAACATCGTCTAATAATAGCCAGAATACACTGTAACATGCGTCGTCATAATCCTTAAGAGGTAAATGTCATATATTTTTGTATTGACCATACAATGGCCATGTTGATATAAAAATATATTACTATGCACAGGTCAAGGTCAAAGGTCAAAAGTAAAATTCACTTATTACAGCTGATCGTCTATGTATGTTTTTATTTTTATTTTTTTTTGTCTATGTGAGTGGGTGAGACAAAAGGGAGAACTGTCTTTAGCGAGTGCCTCCCCCAGAGTTGAAAGTGACAGAGCCAAAATCAAGGGACGTTCGAGCCAAAATGCCTGGACACACGGAGTTCGAAGCAATTTAAGTCATAGGATGAGGGAAAGACTGATTCTGGGAGAGAGTTCCAGAGCTCAGCTGTTGAATAGAAGAAAGACTGAGATTAACGTTTCACTCTTGGCTTAGAGATTTGCAAAGAGTAGGGGTAGGATTGTATGTATGTATATTCCCAGGCACATATCCCATAGCTCTGGGGGTGGCCGACTCGAGACAGAGTTCGAACAGGAAAAAAAATCACACGCATCTTAAATCCTAGCAATCTTGCAATGACTGTAAACATCCGGAGAGAGAGAGAGAGAGAGAGAGAGAGAGAGAGAGAGAGAGAGAGAGAGAGAGAGGAGAATGATGAAGAAGATTATGAATTAATCTCTCTCTCTCTCTCTTTCTTGCTTTCTTTCTTTCTGTCCTCCTGTCTACTTCCACCCATGTTATGACATTATAATGCGTTCGCTCCAAGCTGTATACAATCATCTATATTCTGTTACTTTTCAACATGACGGTAAATTGCAAAGTTCTCTTCAAGATTACTCAGTTATTTGGAAGATTTTGTAGCGAAATACGGTGCTAATTATAGATACTTGCTCTTAATGTGATGCAGAGACATAGTGGTTTCATATTTGTCCATTAGGTATCGATAAATCAGCTGCTAAGGGATGCAATTTATCGTCTACTGAAAAGAAACAAAGTATAATGAAATATAAACAACGTGCCTTGTCAGTACAGCATAAGGGGTAAAGATCGCGTGTGTCTGTGATGGGTGTCTGTGATGGGTGTCGTGTGAGAGAAGCATATTAGGCCTAAAGCTGGGGATTACCTAGGGGAATAATCATATATAATAATGATAGTATTCATAATAATAATCATATATAATAATGATAGTATTCATAATAATAATCATATATAATAATGATAGTATTCATAATAATAATCATATATAATAATGATAGTATTCATAATAATCATATAATAATGATAGTATTCATAATAATAATCATATATAATAATGATAGTATTCATAATAATAATCATATATAATAATGATAGTATTCATAATAATAATCATATATAATAATGATAGTATTCATAATAATAATCATATATAATAATGATAGTATTCATAATAATAATCATATATAATAATGATAGTATTCATAATAATAATCATATATAATAATGATAGTATTCATAATAATAATCATATATAATAATGATAGTATTCATAATAATAATCATATATAATAATGATAGTATTCATAATAATAATCATATATAATAATGATAGTATTCATAATAATAATCATATATAATAATGATAGTATTCATAATAATAATCATATATAATAATGATAGTATTCATAATAATAATTTTACCAACTGTGCTACTACTTCTAATCAAATCATAATATTGCCAAAACAAATATGATCTACGACAATGATAATAACCAGCGCAAGAACTATTATATAAAGACATAACTGAAACAATAATACTATTAACCCTTTGTGGGGCGGAGTGCTTTTGGAGATAGTGCAAATTCGCGCGCTCATAAGTCGAAATTTGCTTGATCCCTCGCATGATCAAATATGGTCACTTGCCCTATAAAGGGTTAAATATAAACGTAAAAAAAAAAAAAACAAAAAAAAAAACATAGGTATTATATACAGTATATACAGTATAATATATATATATATACATATATATATATATATATACAACAAAACCATTAATCAACATCTAATATATATTGCATGATTATCTCATTTAGATATACTCTCTCTCTCTCTCTCTCTTTTGCTGCTCTAAAAAAATAAACAAAACCCAAAACAAGAACCCCTCGCGTGTCCACCACAACTTACTTTCACTTTCATTCCCACTGGAGCCGGGATTAGTGACACACCCTCCCCGTCAGCGAGGTAGTTCATTACTGAGGCGGCGAGTGAGGCCTTGCGTGAGGTCCAGGGGGTTATATGTAAGCCTACTGGGGCATACGTCACGGTGGTATGGGAGGGAGGGAGGGAGGGGTGGAGGAAGGGTGAGAGGAAGGGAGGGGGGAGGGAAGGGTGAGAGAGGGTGGGATCAAATAAGGGAGGAAGGGTGAAAATGAGGAGAAGGTGAGATAGGGAGAGGGAGGGAGAGATAGCTAATAGAGGAGGGAAGGGGGGTCGGATAGAGGGAGGAGGGGTGGGAGGGATGGAGGGAGAAGGCAATAAGAATAACGAGGGAGATGGGACGGGATTGATAGGAAAAAGGAGAAAAGGTGGGAGGGAAAAAAGGAAGAGAGAGAGAGAGAGAGAGAGAGAGAAAGGAAAGGTAATAGTATTCAGGTATAGGTAATAGGGTAAAGGGAATACATGTGTGTGTGTGTGTGTGTTACTCAGTTACTTGTTCGTCAAGGGGAATCCACGCAATGCGAGCTAAGCTCATTATTATCGCGCCTCCTTAACTGGGAATGTATTGCGTGAAATGCATGTTAAGTGTTTTATGTACTGTTGGAATGGCTGTGGATGTGTGTGTAGTCTGTATTTTAGCCAATTGGCGACATCGGAAACGAAGGCTTAGGGTGGATCTGTATGGTACCATTCTCACTATAGACGGTACCGTCTCGCCCGAAGGCTTAGGTAGCCATCAGCTTAGGTGAACCATATGATACCCATCTCGCCTTGTACCATTTTTGCCAACCCCAGATGGGACGTCACAACGTCGTCCACTTATTCCAGGTACCTATTTACAGCTAGGTGAACTGAGGCTAACACATGAAAGGAGACAAGCCCAATTTGTCTCCGCCCGGCCGGGGATTGAACCCCCGACCCCTCGTGTGTGAGACGAGAGCTCTACCTACTAGGCTACGGGCTGTGTGTGTGTGTGTGTGTGTGTGTGTGTGTGTGTGTGTGTGTGTGTTGATGGAGGAGTGAGGGAGGGATTTATCAAGGTGTGGACAAAATATCACAAAGAGGATTTAAGTATAACATGAGAAAGGGAATGTATAATGAACAAAGGGGAGATTGTGACCATGTTGATATTGTATGTAAATATAATATTATATATATATATATATATATATATATATATATATATATATATATATATATATATATATATACTGTATATATATATGCATGGTATATTATTTCCTAACATAATATGCTATTACAGTATGTATCAGTATATTTATAGTAGCGTTAAACTGATAGCGAAGTCATTTAAAATAAATTGTACATGATAACTGCAACGTTAAAAAAACAAAAAAAAACAAAAAAAACAAATATATATATATATATATATATATATATATATTTTGATGTCAGTACTGATGCGCAATATATCCTGGTAAATAGTTCAATACGTGATCATGTTAGCAAATGTAATCGGCATTGATAGCAGTAGAAGGAGGGGAAATCCATATAAAAAAGAGATCATGCGGACATTTGGAGGGCTCACTCGCACATATTGGATATTGGTTGTAAAGAAACATTCATCTCGCTATATTGGACAGATCGGTTCATATCAAGCCGATTAAGGGGGGGTCACCGTTTTTTTTTATCTTTCTCTCCCTCTCTCTTTAGCTTGTATCCATTCGGCCCCATTTAGCCTACTGTTTTAAGACGTTTACCCCCATCCAGGTGTTGATTTCTTCCTGGCGAGTGATAGCGAGCCAGCATTATATGGAGAATTTTGGCTTTGCCGGAGACATTTTTCTGTCGAAAAATGTACAAATTTACCTTGCTCTCAAAACAAAAATATATATATGCTGGCTCACTACCGCTCGCCAGGAAAATATTGACACCTGGATGGGGGTAAACGTCTTAAAACAGTAGGCTGAATGGGGCCGAATGGATACAAGGCAAAGAGAGAGGGAGAGAAAGAGAACAAAAACGAGGTGGACTCCCTTAACCAGGAAAATGTGATAGGCCTGTATATTACAGTGCCACTAGTGCGACAGATTTACCTTCGATTTGGAAAGAATTCGTTATATCGCTGAAACCGAGTATATTTCCGAATTCGTTATATCGCTGAAACTGAGTATAATTCTGAATTTGTTATATCGCTGAAACTGAGTATATTTCTGAATTCGTTATATCGCTGAAACTGAGTATAATTCTGAATTTGTTATATCGCTGAAACTGAGTATAATTCTGAATTTGTTATATCGCTGAAACTGAGTATTATTTCTGAATTCGTCATATCGCTGGAAGTGAGTCTATATCCAAATTTCGTTATATCGCTAAAGCCAAGTATCGTCCTGCAAACCGTAAGGAATTGGGATTTCTTTTTAGCCGTGTGTCCTGCATTATTCACGGACCCCCCTTTGAACTTTTCCTCTGTAATCTTTTCAGCAGCTTAGGTCGGGATGAGAGAGAGAAAGCGCTTCGTTACATTCTGCCAGATAAAACGGAATTCTCTAATTTTTCTCGGCGTTAGGGGGGTAATGCTTGGTTTTTAGTCTATATATTTATTTCCATATATTCTTTTGAGTTTCCTCGCTAGACCTCGATCAAGCTTAAAATACCACCCCGTAGACCCCCTTGCAAGATAAATTTGTACATTTTTCGGTATAAAAAATTGCCGGCCGAAGGCCGGTTCCTTCTAAAATTACAAGCTCGCTATAGCTTGCCAGGAAAAATCGACATCTAAATGGCCCGAAAGGTCTTAACATTGACGAAGAAATGGGGCGAAAGGTCTTAAAATCGACAAACTAACGGCACGAAAATCATAAAAACCTCAAAACTAATATGCTAAACATGAGGGAGAAGGGGGTCCACAAAAAGCGAGTACTATCCCCTTAAACGGAATTCTCTCCTTGTTCTAGGGGTTAATAAAAGAATAATTCAGCGAATAATAGATTAACTCTTCGATCCACAGAAGTGCAAAAAAAAAAAAAAAAAAAAAAAAAAAAATATATATATATATATATATATATACTGTATATATATATATCATGTGAGCCAAACTAATTAGATCGTTAATTATTATCCTACATACATCTTTCTCTTTCACCTCCCCCCCTATCTGTCTCACTCACTCTCACTCTCTCTCTCTCTCTCTCTCTATATATATATATATATAGGCCTATATATATATTTATCTATCTATACATTTACCTATCTATCTATCTATCTAATAATTGTAGATTATGTTTGCACATTTATGTGATCAAAGGGTTATATACTGTATATCTTAGAATAATGGCCAAACTCAAAGGACTCTGTCTTTGGTCAGGGGGTGAATCGTTTCTTTATTAACACCCGGATGTCGTCGGGAGAACTCGGCCTCTGGGGGGAATTCGACGGTCTACATCAGTAATTCGTCGAAAACCAGCTTGCTCTTAGACAGTGTAATTTATAGTTACTATCCATATTCCTAAAAAGTCATCATATGTTTATAAAATACTCGTGAATAGTATTAGAACTGTTTATAGTAATAGTAATAGTTTATAGTAATAACATAAAAAGCTTAACCCCTTGAGGATTATGACGCGTTTTGACAGTTTATTCTGGCTATTATTAGACGATTGTATTCAAATTAGGAAGTTTATTTAGAAATCCGAGGTTAATTTGTGATGGTATTTAGAAATCCGAGGTTAATTTGTGATGGGATTTAGAAATCCGAGGATAATTTGTGATGGTATTTAGAAATCCGAGGTTAATTTGTGATGGTATTTAGAAATCCGAGGTTAATTTGTGATGGTATTTAGAAATCCGAGGATAATTTGTGCTGATATTTAGAAATCCGAGGATAATTTGTGATGGTATTTAGAAATCCGAGGATAATTTGTGACGGTATTTAGAAATCCGAGGATAATTTGTGATGGTATTTAGAAATCCGAGGATAATTTGTGATGGTATTTAGAAATCCGAGGATAATTTGTGATGGTATTTAGAAATCCGAGGATAATTTGTGATGGTATTTAGAAATCCGAGGTTAATTTGTGATGGTATTTACCCTTTGGATGGCCTCAGACCCTTCCAAAGTTGTACGAAATCGTTTAATGATAGCCAGAATATTACTGACACATAATCCTCAAGGGGTTAATACAATGTAGGTAATAATGACTCGAAAATGAATATTACACACTGGTTTAAGGGTGGTCACCGGCTTTTTTGGTCTTTCTCTCCTTTTCTCTCTTTCCCTGGCTTGTATCCATTCGGCCCCATTCAGCCAACTGTTTTAAGACGTTTATCCCCATCCAGGTGTCGATTTCTTCCTGGCGAGCGATAGCGAGCCAGCATTATATGGAGAAATCTGGCTTTGCCGGAGACATTTTTCTATCGAAAAATGTACAAATTTAGCTTGCTGTCAAAACAAACATATATATATGCTGGCTCGCTACCGCTCGCCAGGAAAATATTGACACCTGGATGGGGCTAAACGTCTTAAAACAGCAGGCTGAATGGGGCCGAATGGATACAAGCCAAAGAGAGAGAGAGGGAGAGAAACATAAAACAAGCGAGGTGGGCTCCCTTAACATGCAGTCACACTACTTAGCATAATTCCCTGGCCAAATGTTTCCTGAATAAAACAGCCGGGCAGGTTAAGGGGAGATTTCCACTTGAGGGATTTTTTTCTGGACCCCTTTCTCTCTCATGTTTAGCCCCATTGCTTTTTAGATTTTAAGACGCTCGCCCCCTTTAGTTTGGCGATTTTAAGAACTTTCGCCCTATTTCTGTCAATTTTAAGAACTTTCATGCCATTTAGGTGTCGATTTTTTCCTGGCGAGCGATAGCGAGCCTGTAGTTTGAGAAGAACCGGCCTTCGGCCGGGAAATTTTTCTACCGAAAAATGTACACATTTATCTTGAAAGGGGGTCAAGGGGGTGTAATTTTAAGCTTGATGGAGGTCTAGGGAACAAACTAAATACCTCCCCTTAACCTTTTATACACAAGGAACACACAATGATTTGGCTACATATTGGCCTTCTTTACATACGAGTGTAGATTTTCCCATTAACCCTTTCTATACCGGCGACGTCTTTTGAATTGTATTCTAGCTATTTGTAGACGTCTTCGTGCAGTTTACAAAGGATCTGTTGACGTCTTTGTGCAGTTTACAAAGGATCTGTAGACGTCTTTGTGCAGTTAACAAAGGATCTGTTGACGTCTTTGTGCAGTTAACAAAGGATCTGTTGACGTCTTTGTGCAGTTAACAAACAAAGGATCTGTTGACGTCTTTGTGCAGTTAACAAAGGATCTGTTGACGTCTTTGTGCAGTTAACAAAGGATCTGTTGACGTCTTTGTGCAGTTAACAAAGGATCTGTTGACGTCTTTGTGCAGTTAACAAAGGATCTGTAGACGTCTTTGTGCAGTTAACAAAGGATCTGTAGACGTCTTTGTGCAGTTAACAAAGGATCTGTTGACGTCTTTGTGCAGTTAACAAAGGATCTGTTGACGTCTTTGTGCAGTTTACGAAGGATCTGTAGACGTCTTTGTGCAGTTAACAAAGGATCTGTAGACGTCTTTGTGCAGTTTACAAAGGATCTGTTGCAGTATTAAAAAAGGGTTAAGTGAAAGAGTTCCAGGCCTGTTAACTGTTCATCGACAATTGTAAGCTGAAGAAAACCGTTTAACAGTAGCGAGAATGAAATTAAAAGGACGTCCCCGGCAGAGAAGGGGTTAAGGGGAGGTATTTTGTTTCTTCCCTAGACCTCCATCAAGCTTAAAATTACACCCCCTTGAGTCCCTTTCAAGATAAATTTGTACATTTTTCGGTAGAAAAATGTCCCGGCCGAAGGCCGGTTCCTCTTAAATTACAGGCTCGCTATCGCTCGCCAGGATAAAATTGACACCTGAATTGCACGAAAGGTCTTAATATGGGGTGAAAGTTCTTAAAATCGCTAAACTAATGGGGCAAACATTTTATAATATCAAAAGCAATGGGGCTAAACATGAGGGAGAAAGGGGTCAAGAAAAAAATCCCTCGAGTGGAGATCTCCCCTTAACTCTTCTGGTATTGAGACGCCATTTATCACTTTATGTAGGCTGTTGTTATTAAGGGGAGGTTTCCACTTGAGGGATTTTTTTCTTGACTCCTTTCTCCCTCATGTATAGCCCCCCATTGCTTTTCTAGTGTTTAAGACGTTCGCCCCATTATTTTGACGATTTTAAGAACTTTCGACCCATTTCTGTCAATTTTAAGACCTTTCGTGCCATTTAGGTGTCGATTTTATCCTGGCGAGCGATAGCGAGCCTGTAGTTTGAGAGGAACCGGCCTTCGGCCGGGAAATTTTTCTACCGAAAAATGTACAAATTTATCTTGAAAGGGGCTCAAGGGGGTGTAATCTTAAGCTTGATGGATACCTAGAGACCAAACTAAAAACCTCCCATTAAGCGATTATTACCGTCAGCTGATACCATTAATATTATTACCAACCCTCCAATTAACTTACACATAAACCTAATTAACGAAATCCATGAAACTAATGAATTCATAATTATGGTACTCCAAGGATTCGAACCCAGGATACTCACACCGAAATTCCACGAACTAACCATTACGCTATCAAGACAGTGTTCATGCACAAGTCAACGATATATTATCCATTCTCGAAAACTGGATAGTAATCTAAACATGTTAAGGGGAGGTATTTAGTTTGTTCCCTAGACCTCCATCAACCTTAAAATTACACCCCCCCCGAGTCCCTTTCAAGATAAATTTGTACATTTTTCGGTAGAAAAATGTCCCGGCCGAAGGCCGGTTCCTCTTAAATTACAGGCTCGCTATCGCTCGCCAGGATAAAATAGACACCTGAATGGCACGAAAGGTCTTAATATGGGGTGAAAGTTCTCAAAATCGCTAAACTAATGGGGCAAACGTTTTATAATATCAAAAGCAATGGGGCTAAACATGAGGGAGAAAGGGGTCAAGAAAACAATCCCTCAAGTGGAGACCTCCCCTTAATATACCCAACTGTACTATGATAGCCTATAATGATTACACGCATGAAGGGGGTAAAGTGAATACAGACTTTACAAATTATCACCAGTATTGACCGTTTATTTCAGGATCGACAAATAATAATGACCAGATTGTTGTCCCACTGCCACCATCGGGAAAGTGACCCATTCACAGGAGCAGAGTTTCGCTATGCAAAACCCTTGTGTTAGTTTAAAAATCCAAAACGTATCGTAGGTACAATTTGGATGATCTCACAATAAAACTAAAATCGACAGTAACAATGAAATAATATCGCATTTTTTTATACAAGTGACTAAAATCTGTTATTCTCTCTCTCTCTCTCTTTGTTTATATTTACCAATCTTTCTCTATATATGTGTGTGAATCTCTCTCACTCTCTCTCTCTATGTTTATATTTGACAACCTTTCTCTATGTATGTGCGTGAATCTCTCTCACTCTCTCTTGTGAAGTTTAGCGGAGTTTGTCTCAGGTTCTCGCCCCGCTAAGTCTTCTTCCTCGGGGGAGACCTTAACTTGGTGGTTTAAGGTAGCCACGCAAAGTTACCTGTACCTCGCCACATACACACACACACACACATACGTACACACACAAGCAGACGCACACACAGACACATATACATACATACATACATACACTCACACTCATATATACAGACACACAGTCACACACATACTCACATAGACACACAATTTTTTTTTTTTTTTAAGAGACAATGAACGGAGGAAGGAAAAACACAGATAAAACAAAAAGGTCCATGTGCCTAAAGGCATCCTCCATTCATAAAATGTTAGTAACAACTGGATTTAAACTTTTGTAGATTGTAAGTTTGTGGAAAGCAACTCGAGGGAAGTGAATTCCAAAGAGTAGTAGTTCTAGGGATAAATAAATTTTGATAAGCAGAAGTTCTGAATTGTGGAGGAGAAAGTGTAAATTCATGGGCGCTCTCAGCTGCCCTAGTTCTACGGGGAAATATGTGGAGAGGCGGCACAATTGAAGCAAGTTCCTCGGAACAATTGCTGTGAAAATATCTGTAAAATAATGCAAGGGATGCAACTTTTCTTCGTATGGATAATGTAGGAAGGTCCTGTGTGATTGCAGGGTTATTGATTAATCTAATAGCTTTATTTTGAATTTTGTCCAACTGCCTCAATGCAACCACTCCACAGAGGTGAACAGTAATCTATCTGAGAACGCACATGACGTTTATATATTACGGCCAACTGCTCGTCAGTGAAGAATTCTCGAACTCTGTACAGGAGTCCCAGTTTTTTAGAGGCATTCTTAGCAATGCTTCTAACATAATGTGTCCAGCTCAAGTTAGTAGTTAATGTTACACGGAGAATGTCAATACTAGGGGAAGTGGGAATATTTACATCATTAAAAAATATATGGGAGTCAGTGAGATTCTGTCGGTTAGAAAATTGAATGTACTTGGTTTGCTGTGCATTAAAGGAAACTAGATTATTTTGTCCCCATTCATTAATTCTAGAAAGGTCCTGGTTCAGAGAAATTGCAGTGTTTATTTTTGAATTTATAAGATCGGGTTGGGTGAAAGAATTGGTAAATGTGAAGGAACTGTGGAGTGTTGAGTCATCTGCGTAGGAATGTATTGGATTATGAGTGGTAGATATGAGATCATTGATATGAATGAGGAACAGAGTTGGGGCCAAAACTGATCCCTGGGGAACACCAGCATTTATTGAGTGAAATTGAGAATAAAGGCCATCTACCATTACACGTATTTTTCTGTTATGAAGATAAGAAGAAATTAGTGGAACTAATGATGCAAGGCCGTAGTGTGACATCTTCGACAATAAGGATTGATGCCAGACTCTTTCAAATGCCTTTGATATATCCAGTGCTATTGTATGTGTTTCACCATGTTGGTCTGTAGCTTGGTTGATTTGATGCGTAAGAAGGCAAAGAATGTCTGCAGTTGGTCGACATCGTCTATCAACCTACACACACACACTCACATACACAGACACACTCACATACACAGACACACACTCACAGGCACACACTCTCTTTATCTTTCTATGATGACTATAACAACACCATGCCGGTAGTAGACATCCTCACATAATACTCAACGTGGAAGTATCAATCGAGAATGGTTTACCGATATTTTAACCCGTAGCATCCGAAGCTAAATAAAATCTCCCGCTGGATAATTCAACTAGAACTTCAGCTACTGGATTATTAACCCAGCACACTGTAAGTTAAGAATAGTGTCAGGACTGGAGCCCATTTTCTAGAACTCCTATCCCTTATTCCCACTGGAAACAAGAACATAAATATTACATCAAGAGATTGAAAAGCTAAAACCGATGACAAAGGACAGATTCTGAAAGACACATTAAATATTGAGACTGCCAGGTTCGGGTCACTTCCCACAAGACCCTCGGTGACGACCAATAAAGACACAGAAAACGTGTTAACGTTTTCTGGCAAACAAATACACCGTGAACAATGAATGCTTAAGGGGTGTACTGTTTATTTACTTGTAGACTATATTTATTTATTTGTCATTATTATGGTTTCCTCTCTAAAACTCCATCAAACTTAAAACAAAAACAAATCCCTAAAAATTCCCCTTCGAGTATAAACACACACATACGCACACACACATACAAATAAATAAATAAATATATATATACTGTATATATATATAAATAAAAGACAAAACACTTGAGTAAACCAGACAAACAGACCAAGACAGACTGATAAGCATCACATAAGAATGCAATCGATGCTACAGTTATGTGATGATATGCAAGGAGCGAGGAATACTAACTCCATAACAAGCGTAGCAGTGAAGAAAGGGGAGAATAAGAGTGAAACAATAGATAAATGCAGACACGAGGAAAGTAAAGAGAGAGAGAGAGAGAGAGAGTGAGAGTGAGTGAGTGTGTGTGTGAGAGAGAGAGTGAGAGAGATATATATTTACATAGATACACTGGCCACACAGACCTTACGATCCAAACGAGGTGGTCAGGACTTAATTCTAGTAGAGAAAGAGAGAGAGAGAGAGAGAGAGATTATAGCCGAGTGAGTAAACCTGGAGAGACATATGAAAGGGAAAGCTGAGCCATGAAAATATAATTGTTAGCCACCGTGTAGTGTACGATACGAGGGGAGAACGTGTTTTATAAGTGGGGAGAAATATAAAGACACGGAGAATAATGGTAATAATGTATCTGAATACGGGATGAATGGCAATACGGGAATGAATACGGGATGAATGACAATACGGGAATGAATACGGGATGAATGACAATACGGGAATACGGGAATGAATACAGGATGAATGACAATACGGGAATACGGGAATGAATACAGGATGAATGACAATACGGGAATACGGGATGAATGACAATACGGGAATACGGGAATGAATAAGGGATAAATGCCAAAACGGGAGAACAATGGTAATGATAATATATGTGGCTGAATACGGGATGAATCCCAAAACTATTTCATTATTTGGAAACACGATCGAAGAGAGCATTATATGTGCACAAATTAAAGAATGGAAATATCGCCGAATAAAAATGAATGCCATTTTTTTGTATTTGAGCAAAAACCAAAATACACATATGAAAGAAACAAATAACGAACTATGGTAATTTACTTGACTATGAATGAATGCCAACACAATTATTCATACTTTCGTACCAAGATAGAAGAAACATATATGTACTGTATGTGCGAATGTCGAACAATGGTACTATTGCGGAATACGGAATACGAATGAAGGCCAAAATAATATTCCTCACTTGTAAAGAAGATATCAAATACAAATATAAGTACGTAGGAGGGAGCACGGTCACACACACACACACACACACACACACATACGTACACAGTAATAAACTCTATACCCTATATGGCCACTGGACCAAATTTAACTAGCGCGAACAAAAAACACAGTGACAAATTTATACCTTCATAAATTACAAGGTAAATATGAAAATGTAAATAGGAGAGTGAGAGAATGACTAAAGAGGTGTATGAGAGTGAGGTGGAAGGCCAGAGAGGGGGAAGTAGACCGAGAGTGAGATGGAAGGATGGAGTTGAGAGGTATAGGAGTGATAATGGTGTGGGGTGGAAGGAGGGACGCAGGCTGACGGAGCGCGAAGGCGATTCATTCGTGGCCACCCGATCAGAATTTATGCGTCTGGCGTTAAGAGGAGATGGGTCGTTTTTATGATCCCCTCATTTCTTTCTCGTGTTTAGCGCCATTAGTTTTCAGATTTGATGACGTTCGGCCTATTAGTTTGGCGATTTTAAGACCTTTCGCCCCTTTTCTGTGTCAAT
>CM064496.1:55316160-55431160 GCA_032716605.1 Paralithodes platypus | reverse complement strand
CTACGTATCTCTTTCCCCATGTCCATACCTGCTCCTACGCATCTCTTTCCCCATGTCCATATCTGCTCCTACGCATCTCTTTCCATGTCCATACCTGCTCCTACGCATCTCTTTCCCCATGTCCATACCTGCTCCTACGCATCTCTTTCCATGTCCATACCTGCTCCTACGCATCTCTTTCCCCATGTCCATACCTGCTCCTACGCATCTCTTTCCATGTCCATACCTGCTCCTACGCATCTCTTTCCATGTCCATACCGGCTCCTACGCATCTCTTTCCCCATGTCCATACCTGCTCCTACGCATCTTTTTCCCCATGTCCATACCTGCTCCTACGCATCTCTTTCCATGTCCATACCTGCTCCTACGCATCTCTTTCCATGTCCATACCTGCTCCTACGCATCTCTTTCCCCATGTCCATACCTGCTCCTACGCATCTCTTTCCCCATGTACATACCTGCTCCTACGCATCCCTTTCCATGTCCATACCTGCTCCTACGCATCTCCTCACTAATACTCTCAATGCCTAAGCGCCCTCTGACTTCCACCCTGGGGGTTCTGTCTAGCTGCTCTCATATCAGACCCACAATTTATCCATCTCACAAATCTTCATTTAAGGGGAGATCTCCACTTAAGGGATTTTTTTCTTGACCCCTTTCTCCCTCATGTTTAGCCCAATTGCTTTTGATATTATAAAACGTTTGCCCCATTAGTTTAGCGATTTTCAGAATTTTCACCCCATATTAAGACCTTTCGTGCCATTCAGGTGTCAATTTTATCCTGGCGAGCGATAGCGAGCCTGTAATTTAAGAGGAACCGGCCTTTGGCCGGGACATTTTTCTACCGAAAAATTTACAAATATATCTTGAAAGGGACTCAAGGGGGTGTAATTTTAAGCTTGATGGAGGTCTAGGGAACAAACTAAATACCTCCCCTTAATTTCTACCCATGCTATTTATATGTTTGATCTTGTCTGCCCAGGTTTCGCTAGCATACTACACACCGTATGACACTCCTAACACGGGTACTATACAACCTCCCGGAAACGCATTAAGGGGAGACTGGCCGTTTGTTTGGTCTATCAATTCATTTATTCATATATTTTTTTAGTTTCCTCCCTAGACCTCCATCAAGCTTAGAAAAACACCCCCTAGACCCCCTTCAAGATAAATGTGTACATTTTTCGGTAGAAAAATGTTCCCGAAGGCCGGTTCCTCTAAAAAATTGCCGGCTCGCTTTCGCTCGCCAGGAAAAAATCGACACCTAAATGGCACGAAAGGTCTTAAAATTGACAACGAAATGGGGCGAAAGGTGTTAAAATCGCCAAACTAATGGGCCGAACGTCTTATAATCTCAAAACTAGTGGGGCTAAAACATTAGGGCGAAGGGGGTCCAGAAAAGCGGTCTGCCTCCCCTTAATGGTGAAATTCCTACAACTGGAGGTAGGGGAGAAATAGGGTGAGAGTGGCTGAGAAGTGTCGGTACGAGAGGAGGTAAGGTGGGAGGGTGAAATAGGGTGAGAGTGGCTGAGAAGTGTCGGTAGTTACGAGAGGAGGTAAGGTGGGAAGATGAAATAGGGTGAGAGTGGCTGAGAAGTGTCGGTAGTTACGAGAGGAGGTAAGGTGGGAGGGTGAAATAGGGTGAGAGTGGCTGAGAAGTGTCGGTAGTTACGAGAGGAGGTAAGGTGGGAGGGTGAAATAGGGTGAGAGTGGCTGAGAAGTGTCGGTAGTTACGGTAGTTACGAGAGGAGGTAAGGTGGGAGGGTGAAATAGGGTGAGAGTGGCTGAGAAGTGTCGGTAGTTACGAGAGGAGGTAAGGTGGGAGGGTGAAATAGGGTGAGAGTGGCTGAGAAGTGTCGGTAGTTACGAGAGGAGGTAAGGTGGGAGGGTGAAATAGGGTGAGAGTGGCTGAGAAGTGTCGGTAGTTACGAGAGGAGGTAAGGTGGGAGGGTGAAATAGGGTGAGAGTGGCTGAGAAGTGTCGGTAGTTACGAGAGGAGGTAAGGTGGGAGGGTGAAATAGGGTGAGAGTGGCTGAGAAGTGTCGGTAGTTACGAGAGGAGGTAAGGTGGGAGGGTGAAATAGGGTGAGAGTGGCTGAGAAGTGTCGGTAGTTACGAGAGGAGGTAAGGTGGGAGGGTGAAATAGGGTGAGAGTGGCTGAGAAGTGTCGGTAGTTACGAGAGAGAGAGAGATTTACATATATATTGTATACACTGGCCACACAGACTTTACGATCTAAACGAGGTGGTCAGGACTTAATTCTAGTAGAGATGGCATATCCGATAGAAAAGGAAAGTTGAAGGAAAGAGAGAGAGAGAGTGTGTGTGTGTGTTACATATATACACAGACTGCACAGTCCTTGCGGTCCCTACTAGGTAGTCCAAACCTAATTCTGACATAGAACTTGCTACACAGTGGAAGATAAAGACAGGAAAAGCAGAAGGCTCTCTCCCCACCCACCAACCCCTCTGATTTTGAGTCAGCATGAAAATAAGTTGGTAAAACAAGGCCCCCAGCAGAATAGGAAAATGTTCTAGTGTGATACCACCTTTACAGGCTATTGATGGCTGACACAGAAGTTATGAAGGCGAACGAACATTTGGGAACATAATAAACAATACATATACAGTATAAGACATGGAATACATATACAGTATAAGACATGGAATACATATACAGTATAAGACATGGAATAGAAAACAATACCAACAAAACTTAATATTATCGATTATTATCATTTTTAAATTTTGATAAAATAGTTAACTTGTTGTTGTTGAGAGACAAAATATGGGAACCATATGTTGTTCAAAGTATAGGGCATGGAAGATAATACACACACACACACACACACACACACACACACACACACACACACACAATAAATATATCAACACACATATATATATATATATAAACAAACCTAAGAGAAAAAGAAAAGGAGTTAAATCGTTGCAGATCTTAGGGTAAGGTAAATGTGTCTGGTGGAAAAAGGAAAGACAAGAATTGGTTGGAGGGTGAAATGTAAGAGGAGAGAGAGAGAGAGAGAGAGAGAGAGAGAGAGAGAGAGAGAGAGAGAGAGAGAGAGAGAGAGAGAGAGAGAGAGAGAGGGAGAGTACAAAGGAGTACAAAGGAAATCAAGCAACAACAGATCTAGTGACCCTTCTAGGTTGCTTGTCCTCCAAAACACTGAGGATCAAGTGTCCAAACAGTGGTTTAGAGTGGGTAAGGGAACATTGGAAAGGGAACTACTGCCCTGCCACTAACGTGGCAGGACTAGGAAGTTAGTAGGGGACATATGGGTTAGTAACTGAGGGGAGGATAAAGTTATTCATTTACAAACGCAGTCAGTCGCGGGTTTGATGCGAGATATTTGTCTAGGCGGAATTTAAATGAATCAACGGTGCTGCAGTCTATAACGTCTCGGGGAAGCCCATTCCACAAGTTGACAACTCGATTGAAGAAGAAATTCTTAGATTCGTGCGAGTTAAAAGATTTACCAATAATTTTGCAACCGTTTCCCCGCGTGTAATTAGATTGGTCGATAGTGAAGTACTTACTACAGTTCATATTGTCGATGCCTTTGATGATTTTGAACACTTGAATTAAGTCGCCTCTTAATCTGCGCTGGGTTAAAGGAAATAGATTTAATTCTCTAAGACGCTCTTCGTATGGTTTGTTCTTTAGGCTAGGTATCATTTTGGTAACTCTACGTTGAACTCGTTCTAGCTTGTTTATATCTTTTTGGTAATAAGGGCACCAGGATTGAACGCAGTATTCCAGAAGAGGGCGGACTAAGGAATTGTAAAGGGTTAGGATAACTTCTTTGGATTTATGCTCAAATGACCTGCCTATAAAGCCAATTATTTTGTTTGCCTTCTTAACAACTTCTGAACATTGTTGACTCGGTTTTAGGTTACTCGATATTGTTACTCCCAGATCAGTTTCTCTGTTTACATTCTTAAGCTGAGTGCCATTCATCGAATAGTTTGCTTTCTCATTTAGGTATCCGACATGTAGTACTTTACATTTATCCGCATTGAAACTCATTTGCCAAATTTGGGCCCAACATGACAATTTATCTAGATTGTGTTGCATATCGTCAACTTGTTCTTTTGAGAGTACGCTATTTGCAATTTTTGTATCGTCAGCAAATTTTGAGATTGTGCAGGTGAGACCCTCATCTATGTCGTTGATGTAAATTAGAAAGAGAATTGGTCCTAGTACCGATCCCTGGGGTACCCCGCTACTTACATTGGTCCATTTAGATGCCTTACCGTTTATGACTACCCTTTGCTTTCTGTTGCTGAGCCAATTTTCTATCCATTTCAACACACCGTCTTGTATTCCATGCGCTTTTAGCTTTAGCAGTAAACGTTTGTGGGGAACTTTGTCAAAGGCCTTTTGAAAATCAAGGTATATAATATCTACAGCTTTACTCTCATCGTAGAGGTTGAGGATATCGTGGAAGAAGTCTAAGAGGTTTGTTAAACAGGAACGTTTTTTACGAAAGCCGTGTTGAGTATCTTTAAGTATGTTATTTTCCTCTAAGTGATTTACGAGTCTGTCTCGTATGACCGTTTCTAGCATTTTACATACAACTGAGGTTAAGCTAATTGGACGATAGTTACTGGGTAGGGATTTGCTGCCTTTTTTGAATATCGGTGTTACGTTGGCTAGCTTCCACTGATCAGGCATAGTTCCAGACTGCAAGGATTTATTGAATAGTAATGTCAGTGGTTTGGAGAGCTCATTCTTAGCTTCCTTTAGAACTCTAGGCGAGATTGTATCAGGTCCTGGCGTTTTATTTACCTTGAGTTTATCTAAACAATTCAATACTTCTCTCTCTGTAACGGTGATATTGCTTAGAACATCTGAATTATCAATCTGAATCGGCGATGGTGTAGGGATATCACTGAGGTCTTCTGTTGTAAAAACTGATGCAAAGAAGGTATTGAGGGCATTACTCATTTGTACTTCGTCTTTGGTGTATTCTCCTTTTTCATCGACTAACGGTCCAACAGTTGAAGTAACTACTTTTTTCTTTCTGATATAACTATAGAATTCTTTCGGGTTTGTTTTACTTTGATTCGCAATATGTAACTCTAAGGTCTTTTTACTTTGCTTAATTAACTTTTTGGCTTTGCGTCGTAGCTCTACAAATTTTCACCCGTTCTTCGTCATTTTGCGAGGATTTTAATCTATCATTAGCAAATTTTTTAGCAAGCAGGCAGTTTGAAATATCTTTATTCCACCATTTGGGCTTATTATTATGGCCTGGACGCCGTATTTTCGATGGTATGCAGTCTTGCACTGCTTTTAGGTAAGTGGTTTCGAATAACTTCCAAGATGTATTTATGTCGTTATTGTTAATTAAAAGCTCCAGTCAGTTTCTTTAAACATAGCTCTAAGTTTATGGAAGTTTGCTTTCTTGAAATTAGGGACTTTTTCGATGCTACTATTTGGTTCGTTACTAGTAAACTTTAAAGTGAAAGTTATCGTACGATGGTCGCTGTTACTGAATTCATCACCAACATTCAAATTCTCTATCAATTCTTCTTTTGTTGCAAGTACAATGTCAAGAACGTTATTACCACGGGTCGGCATTCGAACAAATTGATAAAGCGAACTCTCTTGCAAGTTCGTATACAAGTCATGTCCGGAGTGTGAAGTAAGAGTATCGCCCCACTTGGTCACAGGTAAATTAAAGTCGCCAAAAATTACGGTATCTTGTGAGTTACTTACATCTGCAATTTGTTCGTAAATTTCTCGGTCAGTTTGCACTGATTGAGCTGGAGGTCTGTATATTAACGCAAGTATTATTTTTGTACCTTTATTATTCTTTATTAGCACAAAAGATGTGTCGACGTTCACAATTTGAGGTTTTGAGAGAGAGAGAGAGAGAGAGATAGAAAGAAAGAGAGAGAGAGAGAGAGAGAGAGAGAGAGATAGAAAGAAAGAGAGAGAGAGAGAGAGAGAGGGGGTGAGAGTGAGAGAGACAGAGAGAGAGAGAGAGAGAGAGAGAGAGAGAGAGAGCGAGAGAGAGAGAGAGAGAGAAAGCTCAGACGAGAAAACAGGAAAGAGGAAGGGAGATAACGAGAGCCATTTAAGGAGGGATGGTTCAGTTTTTGGTCGATTTTTTCATTTTTTTTTTTTTTTTTTTCATTTTTATTTAGTTTCCTCCATAGACCTCCATCAAACTTAATATAACAACCCCAGGATCCCCCTTCAAGGTATAACAACCCCAGGATCCCCCTTCAAGATATAACAACCCCAGGATCCCCCTTCAAGATATAACAACCCCAGGATCCCCCTTCAAGATATAACAACCCCAGGATCCCCCTTCAAGATATAACAACCCCAGGATCCCCCTTCAAGATATAACAACCCCAGGATCCCCCTTCAAGATATAACAACCCCAGGATCCCCCTTCAAGATATAACAACCCCAGGATCCCCCTTCAAGATATAACAACCCCAGGAACCCCCTTCAAGATATAATTGTACATGTTTCGGTAGAAAAACCGGTTCCTCCTAAATTACAGGCTCGCTATCACTCGCCAGGAAAAAAATCGACAACTAAATGACACGAAAAGTCTAAATATTGACACTGAAAAGGAGCGAAAGCTCTTAAAATCACAAACTAATGGGCCGAACGTCTTAAAATCTGAAAACTAATGGGGCTAAGCATGAGGGAGAAGGGGGTCCAGAAAGACGAACCATCCCCCCTTAAAGGAACAGGACAGCAGGGAAGGAAATGAACAGTGTGCTGGCAAGACTACTGAGATGAGAGGGTGACATGGTTTAAGGAGAGGGTGACATGGTTTAAGGAGAGGGTGACATGGTTTAAGGAGAGGGTGACATGGTTTAAGGAGAGGGTGACATGGTTGTTGTTGTTGTTGTTCCCCAAGCTGCCTGGCCGAACAGCCCCAAGGCCCCGGGCAAGGCCAAGGCCACAACCGAGCGCCCCCACAGAACCCTCCCCGTCGACCACAATAAAGCCTGGGTGACCGAAGCCACTCCATGGCGGGGAGCTGAGGAGGGTGCGGAAATGCCCGGGAAACCAAAGCCCCACCCAGGGCCCTGTGCCCCTCAGCAATTATGAAGATAAAGTTGAGGGGCAAGGGAAAAATGTGACGCTTTGGCTTCCAATCTTGGTAGATTGGGAGGTCAATCCACGTTAGAGACGCCGTCACTTGAGATCTAGAAAATATATAAGTAAAAGGAACAGTCAGAGTAAGCTATGGGTATGGCAGAGATTGCTCAGTTCTCACTCTGATAGACCAGCCCATCACCACATGACTAGAACCCAATCCTCTCAGCATCAGCTAGGAAAGGCCCTAGAAAGCCGCCTTTGGCGGGGGGATAGCTCCCCTATTTCAACCCTTTTCGGGGTTGGGCACCCGCAATGGTTTACCATGGGTGACATGGTTTAAGGAGAGGGTGACATGGTTTAAGGGGAGATGAGAGGGTGACATGGTTTAAGGAGAGGGTGACATGGTTTAAGGAGAGGGTGACATGGTTTAAGGAGAGGGTGACATGGTTTAAGGGGAGATGGTTGTTTTTCTGGTCCTCTCCTTCTCTCTCATGCTTAGCCTCTTTAGTTTTCAGATTTTAAGACGTTCGCCCCAATACTTTGGCGATGTTAAGACCCTTTGCCCCCTTTCTGTGTCAATATTTAGACTTTTCGTGCCATTTAGGTGTCCATTTTTCCCTGCATTTCCGCATCTAACGAAGATTAGTTGTGTTGGTAAAATTGTAAATAGTGATATAAAGTAATTATAAACTCGTCAACAATAGCATGGTGCTGTTCCGAGGTTATTTCACTTCGAGATAAATGTTTACTAGAAAAAGGTTCCTCCAAAATTACAGGTTCGCACAGTCCAACACATTTGATAATACGGTATGGATAATGATGGTTGATTCTTGATTACAGTCCTTTTACCGTATATAGCCTTTTGAAGCCTTCCCTCACTCTGCTCCCCTCTAGCTGTCCCTTCTGTGTCCCCTCTCTCTGTCCCCTCTGTATTCCTTTTCTCTCTCCACTCTGTTCTTCTCCTGTTTCCCTCTTTCTGTCCCCTCTGTTGGCCTTCTCCTTGTCCCCTCATTATCCCTTCTGTTTTCCTTCTCTCTGTCCATCTCACTGTCCCCTCTGTGTCTCTTTGCTGTCCCCTCTCTGTCCATCTCTCTGTTTTCCTTATCTCTGTCCCCTCCCTGTCCATCTCCATGTCCCATCTGCATCCTCTCTGTTTTCCTTCCTTCTGTCCCCTCTCTGTCCATTTCACTGTCCCCTCTGTCCATCCCACTGTCCCCTCTGCGTTTGTTCTCTCTGTCCCTTTGTTTCCCTTCCTTCTGCCCCCTCCCTGTCCATTTCCCTGTCTCCCCTGTCACATTCCTCGCTATCCCCTCCCCTGTCTATATAGCCGTCCTCTCTACATCCCCTCACCCCACCCCATCGTGTCCACGTAAATATTTCACCCTTTCATTCCCAGCATTTGTCAACAGTCGGGGGGGGGGGGGGGGGGATGGCCCCTATGGTGTACCCCCAGGACAGACTGTTGCATTATGGAGCAGCTCAACGACAGTACAACACAACACTTAACACAGATACATTGTTTTGCTATCTTGTCACTGTATAGTTGGTCAATGTTTTATCAATCTAACCCTCACTGTCTTAGCCTTATGCTATTAACCCCTTCTGTACCGGTGACGTCATTGGCATTATATTCTGGCAACTAGTTGACGATTTCATTCACTTTAGGAAGGATTTCTAGCAATTACAAAGTTTCGAACTACCTCAATCAACCCTTTAAGCTACCACAGATCCTTCTTGAGCTACATAAAATCATCAAAATTTAGCTAGAATGTAATACAAAAGAAGTCTCCGGTACATAAGGGGTTAATCTTATCATGTCCTACCCTACAAGAAATAGGCGAGTTTTGATTCCTGCTACTGGCATAATTATAACTATTGTTTATTTGTTTTGTTCATATTATATACTGGAATACAAGCATGTTTTGTAATCTTTACGTAACTCGAAATGCTCTTTAAATTTGCTGTCAAAAATCTGCAATCGTGATTTCAATTATAAATCTGTTCTTATATTTACAATTCTCTTTTTGTTTACCTATATATTTATATATCTATATCTCTATCTATAATACACTCTTCATCAATGTGTGACCAATAAGATAATACATAGATTTATTATGATCCTGGGTAAATTGTGCAGAGATGGATAGATAGATGGATAGACACATACTGTATATAGATAAATAGCTAGCTAGCTAGCTGGATTGATAGATAGATAAACAGACAGACAGACATATAGGCATATATAGATAGATAGATAGACAGACAGACATATCTAGATAAATATATAGACAGACAGATATATACATAGATAGAGACAGACAGACAGACAGACATATAGGCATATATAGATAGATAGATAGACAGACAGACATATCTAGATAAATATATAGACAGACAGATATATACATAGATAGAGACAGACAGACAGACAGACATATAGGCATATATAGATAGATAGATAGACAGACAGACATATCTAGATAAATATATAGACAGACAGACAGATATATACATAGATAGAGACAGACAGACAGACAGACATATAGGCATATATAGATAGATAGATAGACAGACAGACATATCTAGATAAATATATAGACAGACAGACAGATATATACATAGATAGAGACAGACAGACAGACAGACATATAGGCATATATAGATAGATAGATAGACAGACAGACATATCTAGATAAATATATAGACAGACAGACAGATATATACATAGATAGAGACAGACAGACAGACAGACATATAGGCATATATAGATAGATAGATAGACAGACAGACATATATAGATAAATATATAGACAGACAGATATATACATAGATAGAGACAGACAGACAGACAGACAGACAGACAGACAAACATTCATCTATATTAACCACAATAATTTACGTGATGGATGACCCACAGCATGCCAAGAATAATAGCCTCTGTATGACCTGTTTCAGAGGATCAATCATTTACCTCGTCTTAAGGGGATATGGTCGGCCCTTCTCCCTTATGTTTAGCCCCATTAGTTTTTAGACTTAAGACGTTCGGAGAATTAGCTTGGCGATTTTAAGACCTTTCGCACCTTTTCTTTGTCAATATTAAGGCTTTTCGTGTCAATTATGTGTCGACTTATTTCCTGGCGAGCGATAGTGAACCTGTAATTTAGGAGGAACCGGCCTTCGGCCGGCAATTTTTCTACCGAAAAATATACTAATACATCTTGAAGGGGGATCCTTGGGTCGTTTTTTTAAAGATTGATGGAGGTCTAGGAAGGAAACTAAGAAAAAAAAAAAAAAAAAAAAAAAAAAAAAAAAAAAAATCGACCAAAAAATGAACCATCTCCCTAGTCCCATTGCAATATTAACCATCTCCCTAGTCCCATTGCAATATTAACCATCTCCCTAGTCCCATTGCAATATTAACCATCTCCCTAGTCCCATTGCAATATTAACCATCTCCTTAGTCCCATTGCAATATTAACCATCTCCCTAGTCCCATTGCAATATTAACCATCTCCCTAGTCCCATTGCAATATTAACCATCTCCCTAGTCCCATTGCAATATTAACCATCTCCCTAGTCCCATTGCAATATTAACCATCTCCCTAGTCCCATTGCAATATTAACCATCTCCCTAGTCCCATTGCAATATTAACCATCTCCCTAGTCCCATTGCAATATTAACCATCTCCCTAGTCCCATTGCAATATTAACCATCTCCCTAGTCCCATTGCAATATTAACCATCTCCCTAGTCCCATTGCAATATTAACCATCTCCCTAGTCCCATTGCAATATTAACCATCTCCCTAGTCCCATTGCAATATTAAACCATCTCCCTAGTCCCATTGCAATATTAACCATCTCCCTAGTCCCATTGCAATATTAACCATCTCCCTAGTCCCATTGCAATATTAACCATCTCCCTAGTCCCATTGCAATATTAACCATCTCCCTAGTCCCATTGCAATATTAACCATCTCCTTAGTCCCATTGCAATATTAACCATCTCCCTAGTCCCATTGCAATATTAACCATCTCCCTAGTCCCATTGCAATATTAACCATCTCCCTAGTCCCATTGCAATATTAACCATCTCCCTAGTCCCATTGCAATATTAACCATCTCCCTAGTCCCATTGCAATATTAACCATCTCCCTAGTCCCATTGCAATATTAACCATCTCCCTAGTTCCATTGCAATATTAACCATCTCCCTAGTCCCATTGCAATATTAACCATCTCCCTAGTCCCATTGCAACATTCTTCCTCTTCTACTAGAGTGTATGATGATACTAATATTTATATAATTCATAACTCCCAATATGTATTGCTTCGTGAATGAATCCCATTAAATATACGGATACAAAAGTATATCTCTCTCAACAAACCCAACGATTTTATATACCTCTTTCATTATGTATGTACAGTATATATGTATGTATGTATGTATGTATGTATTGTATGTATATATGTATATGTGTATGTACTGTATGTCTACATATATTTGTCATACATTTTATTACCCAATGATTCTATAAATCTTTTTGTAATCGTTTTTATGATAGCCTTGATCATTGACAACATACTGAGTCTCTACCCCGCACATCCCTCGTCTCTCTCTCTCTCTCTCTCTCTCTCTCTCCAGATGGCTAGCTCCCTCGCGGCTTTACCATATCGGTTTCTCGTTATCTGTGGTGAGGTGCTGTATAAAATAGCTCTCAGGCTACCAGTAGAGTTCTTATAGTATAGTATAATCAGTTGTACACACATATATAATTATATATATATATATGTGTGTGTGTGTGTGTTTAAATACTTCCAGATCCTCTACAGGTTAAACATACATTAGTCCAGGTTAGATTGGGGTGAGAGTAGAATAGGCTTATGTTATATATATACTGTGTATATATATATATACATAAAGTTAAAAAACATATATAGTTTTAAATACTTATCTCAAATCTCTAGCTCCTGGAAATTCTCCCTAAACAGAATACAATAGTTTACTAATAGCCAGAATAAAGAGTAACACACGTGATAGTCCTCAATGAATGTCAGTCAGTCAGTCAGTAGCCAGCCCTTACTCCCACAAGGGGTAGGGAGGATCAGCAAGAGACACAAGCAAGGAGACAGAGGTAACAGGAAAAAAAACCCACACATTTATATTTTGTATTAATTTCACCACACCCCCAAACACCTCCAATGAAATTAATGAAAGCATATATTATGTGATCCACCGGGATTCAAACCTGGGTTATCACACACAGATTTGTAGACGCCGTAACCATTACACTACCAAGACGGTTCGCCCACAACAAGCAAGCCCACAAGCATTCAGAAGCACCAATCACTCATCAGCCCCCGAAATCAATGGCTTCACCTCAGTTGGTTCAACAAGCCTCTCAGAGGATTTAAGGGGAGATTTCCGGTTGAGGTTTTTTTTCCGGACCCCTTTCTCTCCCATGTTTAGCCCCATTGCTTTTGATATTTTAAGACGTTCGCTCCATTAGTTTGTCGATTTTAAGACCTTCGCTCCATTTCTGTCAATTTTAAGACCTTTCGTGCCATTAAGGTGTCGATTTATTCCTAGCTTGCGATAGCGAGCCGGTAATTTATGAGGAACGGTACATTTTCTATCCAAAAATGTACAAATTTATCTTGAAAGGGGGTCAAGGGGGCGTAATTGTGTAATTTTAAGTTTAAGTACAGGGAGGAAACTAATAAAACAATAAACACAAAATATATACAAATGAGCAAACAAACACGTCCATCCCCCCTTAACCCTTTGACGCCCTTAACCCTTTGACGCCCTTAACCCTTTGACGCCCTTAACCCTTTGACGCCCTTAACCCTTTGACGCCCTTAACCCTTTGAAGCCCTTAACCCTTTGACGCCCTTAACCCTTTGAAGCCCTTAACCCTTTGACGCCCTTAACCCTTTGAAACCCTTAACCCTTTGACGCCCTTAACCCTTTGACGCCCTTAACCCTTTGACGCCCTTAACCCCTTGAAGCTCTGACGCCCTTAACCCTTTGACGCCCTTAACCCTTTGAAGCCCTTAACCCTTTGACGCCCTTAACCCTTTGACGCCCTTAACCATTTGAATCCCTTAACCCTTTGACGCCCTTAACCCTTTGACGCCCTTAACCCTTTGACGCCCTTAACCCTTTGACGCCCTTAACCCTTTGAAGCCCTTAACCCTTTGACGCCCTTAACCCTTTGAAGCCCTTAACCCTTTGACGCCCTTAACCCTTTGAAGCCCTTAACCCTTTGACGCCCTTAACCCTTTGAAGCCCTTAACCCTTTGACGCCCTTAACCCTTTGAAGCTCTGACGCCCTTAACACTTTGACGCCCTTAACCTTTTGAAGCTCTGACGCCCTTAACCCTTTGACGCCCTTAACCCTTTGAAGCTCTGACGCCCTTAACACTTTGACGCCCTTAACCTTTTGACGCCCTTAACCCTTTGAAGCTCTGACGCCCTTAACCCTTTGACGCCCTTAACCCCTTGACGCCCTTAACCCCTTGAAGCTCTGACGCCCTTAACCCTTTGACGCCCTTAACCCTTTGAAGCCCTTAACCCTTTGACGCCCTTAACCCTTTGAAGCCCTTAACCCTTTGACGCCCTTAACCCTTTGACGCCCTTAACCCCTTGAAGCTCTGACGCCCTTAACCCTTTGACGCCCTTAACCCTTTGAAGCCCTTAACCCTTTGACGCCCTTAACCCTTTGAAGCTCTGACGCCCTTAACCCTTTGACGCCCTTAACCCTTTGAAGCCCTTAACCCTTTGATGCCCTTAACCCTTTGAAGCCCTTAACCCTTTGACGCCCTTAACCCTTTGACGCCCTTAACCCTTTGAAGCTCTGACGCCCTTAACACTTTGACGCCCTTAACCCTTTGAAGCCCTTAACCCTTTGACGCCCTTAACCCTTTGAAGCCCTTAACCCTTTGACGCCCTTAACCCCTTGAAGCTCTGACGCCCTTAACCCTTTGACGCCCTTAACCCTTTGAAGCCCTTAACCCTTTGACGCCCTTAACCCTTTGAAGCCCTTAACCCTTTGACGCCCTTAACCCTTTGACGCCCTTAACCCCTTGAAGCTCTGACGCCCTTAACCCTTTGACGCCCTTAACCCTTTGAAGCCCTTAACCCTTTGACGCCCTTAACCCTTTGAAGCTCTGACGCCCTTAACCCTTTGACGCCCTTAACCCTTTGAAGCTCTGACGCCCTTAACCCTTTGACGCCCTTAACCCTTTGAAGCACTGACGCGTTTTAGCAGTTTATTTTGGCTATCAATAGACGATTGTACGCAGCTTAGCAAGGATCTGTGGGTATTATTGAAAGGGTGAATACTATCTCAAGCAACCCTTGGACTTCCATACACCGTTACTAATCTGAATAAAATCGTCTAATAGTAGCCAGAAACAGAACAGAAACGCGTATTGGAGCTTGAGAGGGTTAACGTGATTAAGGGGAAACTTGCACTTGAGGGACTTTTTTCTGGCCCTCTTTCTCCCTCATGTTTAGCCCCATTGCTTTTGTAATTTTAAGACGTTCGCCCCATTAGTTTGGAGATTTTAGGAACATTTGCCCCATTTCTGTCAATTTTAAGACCTTTCGTGCCATTTAGGTGTCGATTTTTTCCTGGCGAGCGATAGCAAGCCTGTAATTTAAGAGGAACTGGCCTTCGGCCAGGAAATTTTTCTCCCGAAAAATGTACAAATGTATCTTGCAAGGGGGTCTAGGGGGTGTAATTTTAAGCTTGATGGAGGTCTAGGGAACAAACAAGAAACCTGCCCTTAAATAAGCATAATGTATAGCTAACCTGCTAACGAGGCCAATATTGGAGTCCGTCATATTATAGCCTACCTTGATGAAAGCCACCACATCAGAACCAGGACGATTAAGGGGAGGCAAGTTGGTTTTCCGAGTCCCCTTCCTCCCTCATGTTTAGCCCTATTAGTTATGAGATTTCAAGACATTCGCCCCATTAGTTTGGCGTTTTCAGACTTTTTGCCACATTTCTTTGCCAATATTAAGGCTTTTCGTGCCATTTAGGGGGTCGATTTTTTCCTGGCGAGCGATAGTGAGCCAGTATTTGAAGAGGAATCGGCCTTCGGCCGGGAAATTTTTCTACTGAAAAATGTACAAATTTATATCGAAGGGGGGTCTTGTGGTGTTTTTTTAAAGTTTGATAGAGGTTTAGAAAGCAAACTAAACCCCCTCCTTAAATAATTGAGCCGAACCAGTAAATTATGCTGCACAATACCGTCTGAGCTCCCTTATCTCGCATCTGCTCGGCAATCATGCAAGCTCAGGCAATATTGGCCAACCAATTCCCTCAAATCGGATTTAATTTCCAATTTCGGCAGAAAGGCAGAGTAATCATGAAATACGTTCAACATATCATACGTTCAACATATACGTTCAACATATCATACGTTCAACATATACGTTCAACATATCATACGTTCAACATATCATACGTTCAACATACCATACGTTCAACATACCATACGTTCAACATATCATACGTTCAACATATCATACGTTCAACATATCATACGTTCAACATATCATACGTTCAACATATCATACGTTCAACATATCATACGTTCAACATATCATACGTTCAACATATCATACGTTCAACATATCATACGTTCAACATATCATACGATCAACATATCATACGTTCAACATATCATACGTTCAACATACCATACGTTCAACATACCATACGTTCAACATACCATACGTTCAACATACCATACGTTCAACATACCATACGTTCAACATACCATACGTTCAACATATCATACGTTCAACATATCATACGTTCAACATATCATACGTTCAACATACCGTACGTTCAACATATCATACGTTCAACATATCATACGTTCAACATATCATACGTTCAACATATCATACGTTCAACATATACGTTCAACATATCATTCCTCCTTTTCATTTAAAAAAAAAAGTAAACTAATTTTATGAGTAATCGGTTTTGATAGTTCTTAGAGTAACTAGAGCTTTCGAATGACCCATTAAGGGGAGATTTCCACTTGAGGGACTTTTTTCTTGCCCCCTTTCTCCCTCATGCTTAGCCCCATTGCTTTTGAGATTTTAAGACGTTTGCCCCATTATTTTGACGATTTTAAGAACTTTCAACCCATTTCTGTCAATTTTAAGACCTTTCGTGCCATTTAGGTGTCGATTTTATCCTGGCGAGCGATAGCGAGCCTGTAATTTAAGAGAAGCCGGCTTTCAGCCGGGACATTTTTCTACCGAAAAATGTACAAATTTATCTTGAAAGGGGCTCAAGGGGGTGTAATCTTAATCTTGAAGGATATCTAGGGACCAAACTAAAAACCTCCCCTTAAGTCCCTGACGTTCGTTGGTACTCCTAATTAAGGGGACAGTGCTTATTTTATCAAGGGGACAGTGGTTATTTTATTAAGGGGACAGTAGTTATTTGTTAAGGGGACAGTAGTTATTTATTAAGGGGACAGTGGATATTTGTTAAGGGGACAGTAGTTATTTTATTAAGGGGACAGTAGTTATTTTATTAAGGGGACAGTGGTTATTTTATTAAGGGGACAGTAGTTATTTTATTAAGGGGACAGTGGTTATTTTATTAAGGGGACAGTAGTTATTTTATTAAGGGGACAGTGGTTATTTTATTAAGGGGACAGTAGTTATTTTATTAAGGGGACAGTAGTTATTTTATTAAGGGGACAGTGGTTATTTTATTAAGGGGACAGTGGTTATTTTATTAAGGGGACAGTGGTTATTTTCTGGGGTCTATTTAACCCTTTTGCCAGCCAAACCTACCTAAGCTCCAATACGCATTTCTGTTTTGTTTTCTGGTAACTATTAGACGATTTTATTCAGATTAGGAAGGGTATATGGAAGTCAGAGGGTTGATTGAGAGAGTCTTTACCCTTTTAATACCCACAGACCCTTTCTAATTGCATAAAATCGACGAATGAGAGCCAAAAATATACTGCTAAAACGCGTCAGAGTTTCAAGGGGTTAATTATATATTCAGTGTCCTCCCTAGACCTCCATCAAATAACAAAAAAACATCCATTAGATCCCCCTTCGAGATTAATGTGTAGATTTTTCGGTAGAAAAAAAAAAACGGCCGAAGGCCGGTTCCTCCACAATTACAGGCTCGCTATCGGTCGCCTGGACAAAATTCAATACCTAAAGGGCACGAAAGGTCTTAATATTGACAACGAAATGGGGCAAAGGGTGTTAAAATCAACAAACTAATGGGACAAGCGTCTCAAAATCTCAAAACTAACGAGGATAAATATGAGGAAGAAAGGAGACCAGAAATACGGCCCATCTCCCCTTAAACCCATACAAATTATAGACTAATACAGCAAAATGGAACTGGTTATAAAATATCAGAACATTAAGCATTGTAATATCAGAACATTAAGCATTGTAATATCAGAACATTAAGCATTGTAATATCAGAACATTAAGCATTGTAATATCAGAACATTAAGAGCATATATTTGCTGTTTTCTGGTTATTATTAGACTATTTTAATCAGATTAGGAAGGGTATAAGGAAGCCAGAAGCTGTATAAAATCGTCCAATGACAGCCATAATAAACTGTCAAAATGCGTCATCATCTTCAGAGGGTCAATGATCATTAATGTCCCTAACTGTCTATCTATCTTCTATCTATCCATCTGTGTATATATGTACAGTATGTATGCACGCATGTGTATGTATGTATATACTGTATATATATATATATATATATATATATATATATATATATTATATATAATATATATATATATATATATATATATAATATATATATATATATATATATGTATGTATGTATGTATGCATCTATGTATGTATGTATGTATGTATCCATCCTTCCCTCCACCTATCTGTCTATTTATCTCTTTAAAGTGAAGTGTGGCCTAAGTGTCAATATATGTGAGGTAAGTGACCCAAGGACCGGTGCCAACGACTCTTGATGGTGATGTGGTCGTTACTGGGGGGTTGGGGGGAGGGGGGGGGGGGGGGGAGAGGGGGGCTCTTGATAATCGGGGGGAGGAGGGACGCAATTTTTCTAGGGCTGTATTTCACCTTTTCTTGACGTCCATTAAATGAGCATGTCACCCATTAAATGAGCATGTCACCCATTAAATGAGCATGTCACCCATTTGTGTATATCGCCTTTAGATAAGTTACAACAGGAAGCAAGTAATATATTAATCCTATTTATCAAATAGATAGATAGATAGATAGAATTATCAAACACCATTAGGGCTGTAAAAGTGTATTAGTTCGCCGAAAAAAAAAACTGATTTGATACATCAAACATGTTAACTACCGAGTCTCTCTCTCTCTCCCTTCCTAACCCCTCCCCACACACACACACATAAACACACCTAATGAGACCCAGCTCTTTCCAACGGGCCACCACACATAATAGCGATTTAAGTATAATTCTGCCTCAAAGGATCAACATTTAAAACTCTTTTGTATAGTTCCGAGCCTGCCTGCTCGATGGTTTAAGGAAGGGGTTTAGTTTGCTCTCTAAACCTATATCAAGCTTAAAAAAAACACCCACAAGAACCTCCTTCGATATAAATTTGTAATTTTTCGGTAGACAAATGTCCCGGCCGAAAGCCGATTCCTCTTCATATACAGGCTCGCTATCGCTCGCCAGGAAAAAAAATCAACACCTAAATGGCACGAAAGGTCTTAATATTGGCTAAGAAATGTGGAAATGTCTGAAAATCGCCAAACTAATGGGGCGAATTAATTTGAAATCTCATAATTAATAGGGCTAAACAACTGCCTCCCCTTAAGGGGAGATTTCCACTTGAGGGATTTTTTTCTTGACTCCTTTCTCTCTCATGTTTAGCCCCATTGCTTTTCTAATTTTAAGACGTTCGCCCCATTATTTTGACGATTTAAGAACTTTCGACCCATTTCTGTCAATTTTAAGACCTTTCGTGCCATTTAGGTGTCGATTTTATCCTGGCGAGCGATAGCGAGCCTGTAATATAAGAGGAACCGGCTTTCAGCCGGGACATTTTTCTACCGAAAAATGTACAAATTTATCTTGAAAGAGGGTCAAGGGGGTGAAATTTTAAGATTGCTGGAGGAGTAGAAAACAAACTAAAAACCTCCCCTTAAGCACCATGCCGTGTTTACCTTTACCTTTAGGCAGTTTAAGAAGGACCTATGCTACTAAGAGGGTTTATTGAGACCGCACTCACCCATTTAAGAAGGACCTATGCTACTAAGAGGGTTTATTGAGACCGCACTCACCCATTTAAGAAGGACCTATGCTACTAAGAGGGTTTATTGAGACCGCACTCACCCATTTGAGTCATAGAAGTAGATTATAAGCTTTAACAAAATCGTCTAATGATAACCAGAATATGATGCCAAATACGTAATGGTGGTGAAGGGGTTAATTCGTACATCGTTAACCCTTTGAAGATCCTCGGACCCGCCTCGGTGTCCCCAGGGGGTGGGGTGGGGTGGGGGTTGGACCAGAAACGCCCTTATTTAAATGACCCCTGGAAAGGACTCGCCAAAATGCTGTGGACCACATCCTTCTACTCTCACTATTAATTAACCCCTTCACCACCATGACTATTAATTAACCCCTTCACCACCATGACTATTAATTAACCCCTTCACCACCATGACTATTAATTAACCCCTTCACCACCATGACTATTAATTAACCCCTTCACCACCATGACTATTAATTAACCCCTTCACCACCATGACTATTAATTAACCCCTTCACCACCATGACGTAACTACCATCATATTCTGGTTACCATTAGACGATATTATAGCATTATGATCTACCAAATGGGTAACTACGAGCTCTATAAACCCTCTTAATATAATAATAATTTTAGCCAGGATCAAAGGCGAAAAGACGTCATGGTGCTAAAGGGGTTAACTTTGCCAACCTTCGTGGCCTTTCCTCTAATTTCCAACCTGTGGAACACCGCCTCTCCTCAGCCAACCCTAATCTTCTCTTTCTCACCGAAATGCAGTTGTCTCGGTCTACTGACAGCAAACACTTCTTTGTCTCCTCCTACTGTCTTGATTTCTCTCGTGTTCCCAACTTAGATTCTTCTGAATTCTCAACTCTCTGGCTAAAGTTTTCTTGTCACTCTCAAACTAAATATTTCTGCGCTGTTTATTTTTCCCCTAATTCTACTACTATACAACATTCTTCGACTATTTAACTTGTAAAGTGGAACACATTCTATCCATCTCTTCTTTCCCAGAAATCTCCATCTTAGGAGATTTCAATGTTCACCACCGCCAATGGCTCTCCTCTGTTTCCACTGACCAACCTGATGAACGGTTGACGGATGATAAAGGGGTTTGACGGAGGAGGGAGGGGTTGATGGATGATAGGGGGGGAGGGAGAGAGGGGGTTGATGGATGAAAAAGGGGAGGGAGGGGGGGTTGACGGATGATAAAGGGGGAGGGAGAGAGGGGTTTGACGGATGATAAAGCGGGAGGGAGAGAGGGGGTTGATGGATGATAAAGGGGGAGGAAGAGAGGGGGTTGATGGATGATAAAGGGGAGGGAGAGGGGTTGACGGATGATAAGGGGGAGTGAGAGAGGGGGATGACGGATGATAAAGGGGGAGGGAGAGAGGGTTGACGGATGATAAAGGGGGAGGGAGAGAGGGGGGGGATGGATGAGAAAGGGGGGGGGAGAGGGGGTTGACGGATGATAAAAGGGGGAGGGAGAGAGGGGGTTCATGGATGATAAAGGGGGAGGAGAGAGGGGGTTGGATGATAAAGGGGGAGAGAGAGAGGGGGTTGACGGATGATAAAGGGGGAGGGGAGAGAGGGGGTTGACGGATGATAAAGGGGGAGGGAGAGAGGGGGTTGATGGATGATAAAGGGGGAGGGAGAGAGGGGGTTGACGGATGATAAAGGGGGAGGGAGAGAGGGGGTTGACGGATGCTAAAGTGGGAGGGAGAGAGGGGGTTGACGGATGATAAAGGGGGAGGGAGAGAGGGGGTTGGCGATGAAAGGGGGAGGGAGAGAGGGGGTTGATGGATGATAAAGGGGGAGGAGAGAGGGGGTTGACGGATGATAAAGGGGGAGGGAGAGAGGGGGTTGACGGATGATAAAGGGGGAGGGAGAGAGGGGGTTGATGGTTGATAAACGGGGAGGGAGAGAGGGGGTTGACGGATGATAAAGGGGGAGGGAGAGAGGGGGATCATGGATGATAAAGGGGAGAGGAGAGAGGGGGTTGACGGATGATAAAGGGGGAGGAGAGAGAGAGGGGGTTGATGGATGATAAAGGGGGAGGGAGAGGGGGTTGAGGATGATAAAGGGGGAGGGAGAGAGGGGGTTGACGGATGATAAAGGGGGAGGGAGAGAGGGGGTTGATGGATGATAAAGAGGGAGAGAGAGAGGGGGTTGACGGATGATAAAGGGGGAGGGAGAGAGAGAGGAGGTTGTCGGAAGACAAAGGGGGAGGGAGAGAGGCGATAGTCGGATCATAAAGGGGGAGGGAGAGGGGGTTGATGGATGATAAAGGGGGAGGGAGAGAGGGGTTGACGGATGATAAAGGGGGAGGGAGAGGGGGTTGACGGATGATAAAGGGGGAGGGAGAGAGAGAGGGGGTTGACGGATGATAGGGGGAGGGAGGGAGAGAGGGGGTTGAGGATGATAAAGGGGGAGGGAGAGAGAGAGGGGTTGATGGATGATAAAGGGGGAGGGAGAGGGGGTGACGGATGATAAAGGGGGAGGGAAGAGAGGGGGGTTGATGGATGATAAAGGGGGAGGGAGAGGGGTTGACGGATGATAAAGGGGGAGGGAGAGGGGGTTGACGGATGATAAAGGGGGGGAGGAGAGGGGGTTGAAGGATGATAAAGGGGGAGGGAGAGAGAGGGGGGTTGACGGATGATAAAGGGGGAGGGAGGAGAGAGGGGGTTGATGGATGATAAAGGGGGAGGGAGAGGGGGTTGATGGATGATAAAGGGGGAGGGAGAGGGGGTTGACGGATGATAAAGGGGGAGGGAGAGGGGGTTGATGGATGATAAAGGGGGAGGGAGAGGGGTTGACGGATGATAAAGGGGGAGGGAGAGGGGGTTGATGGATGATAAAGGGGGAGGCAGGGAGAGAGGGGGTTGACGGATGCTAAAGGGGGAGGGAGAGAGAGCCAGGGGGTTGACGGATGACAAGGGGGAGGGAGGGAGAGAGGGGGTTGATGGATGATAAACTGGGAGGGAGAGAGGGGGTTGATGGATGATAAAGAGGGAGGGAGAGAGGGGGTTGATGGATGATAAAGAGGGAGAGAGAGAGGGGGATGACGGATGACAAGGGGTGGGAGGGAAGGAGGTAGAGTGTGTGTGTGTGTGATTGCCACTTTGCATATTAAGCGTTTACTGTCATCCACATTTGACGGCTGACAGAGGGGGGAGGGGGGAGACAGAGGGGGTTGACGGATGACGAAGGGGGGAGGAGAGAGTGTGTGTGTGTGTGTGTGATTGCCACTTTGCATATTAAGCCTTTACTGTCATCCAAATTTGACGGCTGATACTGACAGGGGGGGGGGGGGGGGGGGAGAGACAGAGGGGGTTAACGGATGACGAGGGGGAGGGGGAGTGTGTGTGTGATTGCCACTTTGCATATTAAGTCTTCATTCTGTGCAACTCCCCAACCCAAGAGTGAAACGTTATTCTCAAGACTTTCTTCTATTCAACAGCTGAGCTCTGGAACTCTCTCCCAGAATCAGTATTTCCCTCTTCATATGGCTTAAATTGCTTCAAACTCCGTGTGTCCAGGTATTTTGGCTCGAACGTCCCTTGATTTTGGCCGTCACTCTTTCAACTCTGGGGGAGGCACACGCTACAGGCAGTTCTGCCTTTTGCCTCCCTCACTCACATAGAAAAAAAAACAAAATGGCATCCACATTTGACGGCTGACAAGGGAGGGGGGGGGGGAGGGGATAAGGGGTTGGCGGATGATATAGGGGGGGGGGGAGGGGAGAGTGTGTGTGTGTGTGTGTGTGTGATTGCCACTTTGCATATAACATAACATTGACTGTCTAGCAGGAGTTTCGGGATAGACGAACAACGATGAGGGCGAAGCCTGTTAACCCTTTCACGCATACATGACGCAGAGGTTGCCAGATTAGCAATAAGAAATAGAGTTCTCTCACTCTTATAATTACCTCTCCAAAATTAGTGTTCTGCCCACAGCTAACTCAAAGACAACTGCAGAGGTTGAAGTAACTAAACTAAAGGCTTCTAAATACCCCTGATGGTAACAAAGGCTTTAAAGTATCCTCAATAGGCTCAAAATCGTGTTATATGTTTGAGAGGGTTAATTGCTGCAGGCCCTTGTTAATCTGAATTAAATCGTCTAATAGTAGCTAGAATAAAATAAAGTAGACGTGCCGTTTTGCCCAAAATCAAAACGGCATACCCAACTCTGCGATGGGTACTACTCTCATCATCACTGCAACTTTCACCATCATCACCCAAATATTAGTGTGAAGTTTGGTGAAAATCCGTCGAACGGTCTAAGGCAGGGGTGTCAAACTCATTTGCTCTGGCGGGCCAAATTTGACACGGTACAATATTGTAGGGCCGCATTAACCCCTTATGTACCGGTGACGTCTTTCATATGTTATTGTAGCTTTGTTTAGAGGATTTTGTGCAGTTTAAGAAGGATTTGTGGTAGTAAAAAGGAATAAGTGTGATAGTTTAGAGCCCATCAATTGCTGAAGGCCCTTTTGAAACTGAATACAATCATCAAATAGTAACCATATCTATATTTTATTAATTTCACCACAACACCAAACACCCCCAATGAAATTAATTAAAGTATATATGATCCGCCAGGATTCGAACCCGGGTTATCACACACAGATTTTTGCCACCTTAACCATTACACCACCAGGACGGTTAAAGGTTTATGCACATGCCTACGACTTATTATCCATTCTCGAATACTGGATATTAATCTAATCATGTTCATACTCCCAACCGCTAAAAGTAAAAAAAGACGTTGGTACAGAAGCGGTTAATGTAGCAGGCCAAATATAATATACCGGTAATGCCTCCATCCGTCCTATTATAAATACAAATAAATGCTTCATATTATCCAGATATCACAATTTCAGAAAATATTAAAAAAAACATAAAAATATATTATTTAAATATGAATTTACGGCAACTGTGACACATAGTTGTGTTTTATCCCCGTAGCCTTGGGCCACATACTGAGCATGACTGCAAGAACTGTACCACTGGCCCCGAATTGAGCTTATCATAAACCCGTTGACGATTTTATTCAGCTTAAGAAGAATGTCTAAGGGTGAAAGAGTATTTAATCTACTTTAAGCTTCTTACTCTCACAAATACTTCCTAGAATTGGACCTTAAGTTAAAAAAATACCAACATATAATATATTTAAGAAATACTAATTATGTCTACAAGAAAATGCAATATATGACACTAATTGGCCAAACTGGTTCGCGGGCCGCATGCTACAGGGAGGGGGGCCGCATGTTTGACACCCCTGTCCTAGGGAGTTCTACTTGGTGCCATTCGATTTTCGTCGACCATCTGCTTCTAGAAATGGTCGTAGATTTAATTTTCGCCCAGCCATTCGCCCAGAATCGATTTTTTTTTTTCAAAAATCCTTGGGGCATTTCGTTAATTTTGGTCGGATTTTGACTTGTCAATATTATTATATATTTGGATTCGTCTCGTCGTTGCGGGTCCAACGGTATAATTGTTTTTTTAATTTTGACCAATTTTTAGGCCTACTAGGCCTATTGTAAAATTTAAAAAATCCATAGACGAGTTATTTATGTACGCATATTGTTTAAATTTATACCACAAGTACGCTTTGGCACGCTGAATCGAATGGCGAAAACAGAATTAAAATCGGATCATTAGTTTAGGATTTCGATTTTGACTTGACCTCCTGGAGGGCTCTCTGACCTCAATTGTCCGGATGGTACTAAAAATTAAATACTGTGGTGGATGAGCGTCTTTCATAGCATCGTTCGCAACTTATTACAGTTTCATGATACAAAGTATATTCTTAATGACATATAGGCAGATAATATTATGATCAATATTAAACCATAGTCTTATCCTGAGGTTAATTTAATTGACATAGGAATGACCCGCAAGTCATGTGTTCCCCCACAGGTTAGCAAATATATGACTTCTAATGACTTGAAACCCGATGTTAATTCTAAAAATAAAAATTACAAATAGTTCGAGCAATATGCCCCTGAATATTATTTTGATGGGATAAGTCACCCTGGCAGCGATGTATTCAGTCTTGGGGATATGTTTTTCTTTAAATTGAAAAGCATCATTAAGGACCCTGGGGGGGTTGCTCTTTGGCCTAAGGAGTTCTTGAATATGCTGTTTGCCATGACGTCGTGGGATCATAATGCCCGGCCATCACTAAATGACTTCTATGGTTGTATCAAATCAATACTACTGGTACTGAAAGGGTTAAGGGGGTAGTGCTTGTTTTTTGGTCTATATATTTATTCATTTATTTATTTTTGAGTTTCTTCGCTAGACCTCCATCAAGCTTAAAATAATACCCCTAGATCTTCTTTCAAGATAAATTGTGCCGGCCGAAGGCTGATTCTTTCTAAAATTCCAGGCTCGCTATCACTCGCCAGGGAAAAATGGCCACCTACATGGGACAAAATGTCTAAATATTTACCAAGAAATGACTACCAAGTCGGACGCTTTGATGACTGTTCTGACCTGGTTTAGGGTCCAAAGAGGGGATGCACAGGCTGAGTGGTTTAAAAAAAGAAAAAATTAATACTACTACTACTACTACTACCACAATCACCACCATCACTACTACTACCAGACTCACCACCACCATCACTACTACTACCACAATCACCACCACCATCACTACTACTACTACCACAATCACCACCACCATCACTACTACTACTACCACCATCATTACTACTATTACCACAATAATCACCACCATCAATACTATTACTAGCACAATCACTACCACTATCACTACTACTACCACAATCACCACCACCATCACTACTATTACCACCACAATCACCACCACCATCACTACTATTGCCACCGTATGGAACGTAACTTATCAATCACCACCACCATCACTACTATTACTACCACAATCACCACCACCATCACTACTATTACCACCACAATCACCACCACCATCACTACTATTACCACCACAATCACCACCAACATCACTACTATTACCACCGTATGGAACGTAACTTATCAATCACCACCACTATCACTACTATCACTACCACAATCACCACCACCATCACTACTATTACCACCACAATCACTACTATCACTACCACAATCACCACCACCATCACTACTATTACCACCGTATGGAACGTAACTTATCAATCACCACCACTATCACTACCACAATCACCACCACCATCACTACTATTACCACCACAATCACCACCACCATCACTACTATTACCACCACAATCACCACCACCATCACTACTATTACCATCACTACTATTACTACCACAATCACCACCACCATCACTACTATTACCACCGTATGGAACGTAACTTATCAATCACCACCACTATCACTACTATTACTACCACAATCACCACCACCATCACTACTATTACCACCACAATCACCACCACCATCACTACTATTACCACCGTATGGAACGTAACTTATCAATCACCACCACTATCACCACCACCATCACTACTATTACCACCACAATCACTACTATTACCACCACAATCACCACCACCATCACTACTATTACCACCACTACTATTACCACCACCATCACTACTATTACCACCACAATCACCACCACCATCACTACTATTACTACCACAATCACCACCACCATCACTACTATTACCACCACAATCACCACCACCATCACTACTATCACTACCACAATCACCACCACCATCACTACTATTACTACCACAATCACCACCACCATCATTACTATTACCACCACAATCACCACCACCATCACTACTATTACCACCACAATCACCACCACCATCACTACTATTACCACCGTATGGAACGTAACTTATCAATCACCACCACTATCACTACTATTACTACCACAATCACCACCCCCATCACTACTATTACCACCGTATGGAACGTAACTTATCAATCACCACCACTATCACTACTATTACTACCACAATCACCACCACCATCACTACTATTACCACCGTATGGAACGTAACTTATCAATCACCACCACTATCACTACTATTACTACCACAATCACCACCACCATTACTACTATTACCACCGTATGGAACGTAAATTATCAATCACCACCACTATCACTACTATTACTACCACAATCACCACCACCATCACTACTATTACCACCACAATCACCACCACCATCACTACTATTACCACCGTATGGAACGTAACTTATCAATCACCACCACTATCACTACTATCACTACCACAATCACCACCACTATCACTACCACAATCACCACCACCATCACTACCACAATCACCACCACTATCACTACTATTACTACCACAATCACCACCGCCATCACTACTATTACCACCGTATGGAACGTAACTTATCAATCACCACCACTATCACTACTATTACTACCACAATCACCACCACTATCACTACTATTACCACCGTATGGAACGTAACTTATCAATCACCACCACTATCACTACTATTACCACCACAATCACCACCACCATCACTACTATTACCACCACCATCACTACTATTACCACCACAATCACCACCACCATCACTACTATTACCACCGTATGGAACGTAACTTATCAATCACCACCACTATCACTACTATTACCACCACAATCACCACCACCATCACTACTATTACCACCGTATGGAACGTAACTTATCAATCACCACCACTATCACTACTATTACCACCACCATCACTACTATTACCACCACAATCACCACCACCATCACTACTATTACCACCGTACCACGTAACTTATCAATCACCACCACTATCACTACTATTACCACCACCATCACTACTATTACCACCGTATGGAACGTAACTTATCAATCACCACCACCATCACTACTATTACCACCGTATGGAACGTAACTTATCAATCACCACCACCATCACTACTATTACCACCGTATGGAACGTAACTTATCAATCACCACCACTATCACTACCGCAATCACCACCACTATCACTACTATTACTACCACAATCACCACCACCATCACTACTATTACCACCGTATGGAACGTAACTTATCAATCACCACCACTATCACTACTATTACTACCACAATCACCACCACCATCACTACTATTACCACCGTATGGAACGTAACTAATCAATCACCACCACTATCACTACTATTACTACCATAATCACCACCACCATCACTACTATTACTACCACAATCACCACCACCATCACTACTATTACCACCGTATGGAACGTAACTTATCAATTTTATCTCTATGAAGAATGCCTTCAATATTGCTAAAAGTCCGTATTCTGACACTATTATAACATTATCGTTTTATTACCAATTTTATGATAACACCTGGTTCGCTATAAAAAAGGTTAAGGTGCTGAACTGATCTAGAAATAAAATTAACGTGCCGATATTAAGGCTAAACTTCCCGAATTCCAACTGAACTGAACTGAACGTGGATTATAATTAAGGTATTATAGAGAAAGCTGAACGATATGACGATGAGTATGGAGAGGAGCTGTATGTTAGTTCACGTCGAGGTTAATGAAAACTACCAAAAGCCCTGGTGGCGATGGCAGAAACCCGGAACTGAGCAGGTAGACTGTCTCAAAGTTTATGTGAAGAAACCCCTCTTTAAATATATACCTTGCATTCGGCGATATTTAACCATCGCTAAAATGCCATTAGGAGACAGAAAAATGGGAGCTTGGGGGGTTAGTGGACGTTATGATCTAGCAGAAATGAGAGGTGCGGAACTTAAGAAAACGTTCAATTTTTGGGAGCCGCAAATGGTACGTTTGCCGAATATGTCCTCTAACAAGGTAAAGGTTGCTCTCACGTCTGGGTGGTGGACGTGTGAAACGAGAAGGTTTGTGGTGACTGAAGATTCCATTATTGATTATCCTACTATAAGTAGCGATAATTTATGCCACGTGTCTGACGATACCCGACCAGATGAAGGAAATGATGGCCCAATGTCCAACGATACTGCACCAAATGTAAAACATTATAGCCCAGTGTCCAACGATGCCCGAGCAGATGAAAAAACTGATAGCCCCAAATCCAGTGTTGTCCAACCAGATGAAGGAAATGATAGTGCCATAGTTGACGATACCCCACTTAATGAAGGAAATGCTAACGTTGTCGATGATGACTTACCCATGGTCGACAATGTCCCACTGAAAGCCGATAATGTCCTCCCCATGGTCGATAAATCCCTACCGCCGGCCGATAATGACTTGCCAATGGTCGAGGTAGCCCTGTCAGAGCCCAATAATAAATTAGCAAGGCTATGTAAAGCTAATTTTGTTTCAGATTAAGTCTCCATACTGTCCAACTACAAAATTGTAAAGGAGCTGGGAGAAGGGACGTTTGGTGAGGTGTCTTTGGTTCGGAGGTACAGCACCTTAGTAGTTGCAAAAGTTGGGAAAGGTATCGCCTCCGTTGAAAATTTCATAAATGAAGCATTTGTACTACTTGAACTCGATGGTGCTGGGGGCGCTCCCTATCTTCTAGCGGTCGCTCAGGACAAGCCGTTAATTCTAACATCCTTTTGTCCAGGGATGGTGCTCTCTGACCTCAAATGTCCGGATGGTACTAAAAATAAATTAATGTGGTGGATGAGCGTCTTTCATAGCATCGTTCACAACTTATTAGAGTTTCATGGTACAAAGTATATTCATAATGACATATAGGCAGATAATATTATGATCAATATTAAACCATAGTCTTATCCTGAGGTTAATTTAATTGACATGGGAATGACCCGCAAGTCATGTGTTCCCCCACAGGTTACCAAATACATGACTTCTAATGACTTGAAACCCGATGTTAGTTCTAAAAATAAAGATTACGAATAGTTCGAGCAATATGCACCTGAATTTTATTTTGATGGCATAAGTCACCCTGGCAGCGATGTATTCAGTCTTGGGGATACGTTTATCTTAAAATTGATAAGCATCAGTAACAACACCAAGGGGATTGTTTTTTGGCCTAACGAGTTCTTGAATATGCTGTCTGCCATGACGTCGTTGGATCATAATGCCCGGCCATCACTGAATGACGTCTATGATTATATCACGTCTATACTACTAGGAGAAGCACCAATAAGTGGATGGGGTACTTCTGATAGGTTATAAACTACACGATTTGAAAAGAAACCGAACGTTTCTGAAGGACCTGTCACCAGTGTCAAAAAAACACTACAGACAAAAAGTTCACTAGAGGACCATAATTCTCATACACACTCTCAGGTTACGTCCCGACGGTACTGTATAAAGAATTTGTTGTAACAATGTTATAGACACTTAACGCAATGTTATATATTTTGTGGTATAATCATGTTTATACTAGTACTGTTATTAGTTGGCTGGCGATGGGCTGGTCTATCAGAGTGAGACCTGAGCGATCTCTGCCATACCCATAGCTTACTCTGACTGTTCCTTTTACTTATATATTTTCTAAATCTCAAGTGACGGCGTCTCTTCCGTGGATTGACCTCCCAATCTACCAAGATTGGAAGCTAAAGCGTCACATTATTCCTTTGCCCCTCAACTTTCTCTTCATAATTGCTGAGGGGCACAGGGCCCTGGGTGGGGCTTTGGTTTCCCGGGCGTTTACGCACCCTCTCAGCTCCCCGCCATGGAGTGGCTTCGGTCACCCAGGCTTTATTGTGGTCGGCAGGGAGGGTTCTGTGAGGGCGCTCGTTTATGGCCTTGGCCTTACTCGGGGCCTTGGGGCTGTTCGGCCAGGCAGCTTGGGGAACAACAACAACAACAACTGTTATTAGTTGGTGTATGGTGGGAGCCACTTTACCGGTACAGTAACATTCAACATGCACACCACACAATGCATGCACCCTTACCGAGCATTAAGACACCTTAAGACACCGTGGTTAGGTATTGAGGCTGCTATACGCTTACCAAGCTGGACTAAGCCACCGTGGTTAGGTATTGAGGCTGGCATTGCCCTTACCAAGCTGGACTAAGCCACCGTGGTTAGGTATTGAGGCTGCCATACGCTTACCAAGCTGGACTAAGCCACTGTGGTTAGGTATTGAGGCTGCCATACGCTTACCAAGCTGGACTAAGCCACCGTGGTTAGGTATTGAGGCTGCCATACGCTTACCAAGCTGGACTAAGCCACCGTGGTTAGGTTTGTACTCCTTTGTATTGAGGCTGGCATACCCTTACCAAGCTGGACTAAGCCACCGTGGTTAGGTATTGAGGCTGGCATTGCCCCTTAGAGGATAGGCTGATCCTGTACAATAGTGTATATGTTTTTACTTGTTTATCAACTCTGCGTAAGCAGAGTTTGGTATCGCCCCCCCCCCCCCCCACCCCGTATAGTGGGTACCACACGAAAACAAAATCTGTCGTCGTCGTCGTCGTCGTCGTCGTCCGTCTGTCTCGGAACTCCTCCTAGACCGTTGGACGGATTTTCACCAAATTTCACACGAACATTTGTTGCGTGAATGCAAACGTCAGTCAAAATAGATTTTTTGAATTTATGCAATAGTTATGATTTTAGGTCCAAAATATGGTTTTGAACCCCCCCCCCCCCCCAGCAATGATGGCGTTATTAGTGTGTGAGCCCCGAAGGGGCTCACACACTAAGAACGCATTTGTTCTGGGAGCGAAAACATCTTGCTACGTATTTGCTAGGTTAAGTTAGTTTAGTTGGCATTAGAAGTGATGGTAGTAATATTTGGATTTATGGTGATAGTAGTGTTAATGGTGATAATTGTAGTGATGATGGTTGTAGTTGTATTGATGATGATGACAGTAGTGATGATGATGACAGTAGTAGATATGATGGTGACAGTAGTAGTAATGATGGTCATAATAGTAGTGATGATGGTGACAAGTAATGATGATAGTTGTAGTGATAATAATGACAGTAGTGATGATGGTAGTGACGATGGTGTGAGTATTAGTGATGATGGTGAGTAGTAGTGAGGATGGTGAAATTTGTAGTGATGATGACGATAGTTGTGGTGATGAAGTTCATAGTAATGGTGATGATGGCAGTAGTAGTGATGATGGTGACAGTAGAATACATTATGGTAATATTTGTGACAGTAGTAATGATGATGGTTATAGTAGTAGTGATGATGTTAACAGTAGTAATGATGATTGTAAGATGGTGGTGATGATATTAGTAATGATGGTTGATAGTTGTAGTATCAATGATGATAGTAGTGATTAAGATGCTAGTGACAATGGACAGTGATGATGGTGAGAGTAGTAGTGATAATTGTAATTTTAGTAGTGATGATGATCATAGTAATGGTGATGATGACAGTACTCGTGATGATTGTGGCAGTTGTAGTGATGATGGCAGTAGTAGTGATTATGTTGATTGTGATTGATGATGGTATTAGTAGTGATGATGGTAACCCATCGCAGAGTTGGGTATGCCGTTTTGATTTTGGGCAAAACGGCACGTTTCCTGACCGAACGGCAGGTCCCTCCTATATTACATACATCTTGAAATCTCAAAACTATTATGCTAAACGTGAGGGAGATGGGGGTCCAGAAAAAGCGACTACCTCCCCCTTAATCTCATAAACTTTTCTACATAAATACATAGCTAATCCTTGATTTAAGGAGGGTCACCGGCTTTTTTTTCTCTCTTTCTCGCCTTTTCTCTCTTTCTCTGGCTTGTATCCATTCGACCCCATTCAGCTAACTGTTTTAAGACGTTTATCCCCATCCAGGTGTCGATTTCTTCCTGGCGAGCGATAGCGAGCCAGCATTGTATGGAGAAATCCGGCTTCGCCGGAGACATTTTTCTATCGAAAAATGTACAAATTTAGCGCTGCTGCCAAAAAATATATATTGCTGGATTGGCTAGGTCCAGGAAAATATTGACACCTGGATAGGGGTAAACGTCTTAAAACAGTAGGCTGAATGGGGCCGAATGGATACAAGCTAAAGAGAGAGGAAGAGAAAGATAAAAAAAGCGAGGTGGGCCCCCTTAAGATGTATTCTACAAAGGAGTACAAAGGAAATCAAGCAACAACAGATCTAGTGACCCTTCTAGGTTGCTTGTCCTCCAAAACACTGAGGATCAAGTGTCCAAACAGTGGTTTAGAGTGGGTAAGGGAACATTGGAAAGGGAAATACTGCCCTGGAACTAATGTCCGTGGCAGGATTAGGAAGTTAGTAGGGGACAGATGGGTTAGTAACTGAGGGGGGGATAAAATAAAGTTATTCATTTACAAACGCAGTCAGTCGCGGGTTTGATGCGAGATATTTGTCTAGGCGGAGTTTAAATGAATCAACGGTGATGCAGTCTATAACGTTTCGGGGAAGCCCATTCCACAAGTTGACAACTCGATTGAAGAAGAAATTCTTAGATTCGTGTGAGTTAAAAGATTTACCAATAATTTTGCAACCGTTTCCCCGCGTGTAATTAGATTGGTCGATAGTGAAGTACTTACTACAGTTCATATTGTCGATGCCTTTGATGATTTTGAACACTTGAATTAAGTCACCTCTTAATCTGCGCTGGGTTAAAGGAAATAGATTTAATTCTCTAAGACGCTCTTCGTATGGTTTGTTCTTTAGGCTAGGTATCATTTTGGTAACTCTACGTTGAACTCGTTCTAGCTTGTTTATATCTTTTTGGTAATAAGGGCACCAGGATTGAACGCAGTATTCCAGAAGAGGGCGGACTAATGAATTGTAAAGGGTTAGGATAACTTCTTTGGATTTATGCTCAAATGACCTGCCTATAAAGCCAATTATTTTGTTTGCCTTCTTAACAACTTCTGAACATTGTTGACTCGGTTTTAGGTTACTCGATATTGTTACTCCCAGATCGGTTTCTCCGTTTACATTCTTAAGCTGAGTGCCATTCATTCGAATAGTTTGCTTTCTCATTTAGGTATCCGATATGTAGTACTTTACATTTATCCGCATTGAAACTCATTTGCCAAATTTGGGCCCAACATGACAATTTATCTAGATTGTGTTGCATATCGTCAACTTGTTCTTTTGAGAGTACGCTATTTGCAATTTTTGTATCGTCAGCAAATTTTGAGATTGTACAGGTGAGACCCTCATCTATGTCGTTGATGTAAATTAGAAAGAGAATTGGTCCTAGTACCGATCCCTGGGGTACCCCGCTACTTACATTGGTCCATTTTGATGCCTTACCGTTTATGACTACTCTTTGCTTTCTGTCGCTGAGCCAATTTTCTATCCATTTCAACACACCGTCTTGTATTCCATGCGCTTTTAGTTTTAGCAGTAAACGTTTGTGGGGAACTTTGTCAAAGGCCTTTTGAAAATCAAGGTATATAATATCTACAGCTTTACTCTCATCGTAGAGGTTGAGGATATCGTGGAAGAAGTCTAAGAGGTTTGTTAAACAGGAACGTTTTTTACGAAAGCCGTGTTGAGTATCTTTAAGTATGTTATTTTCCTCTAAGTGATTTACGAGTCTGTCTCGTATGACCGTTTCTAGCATTTTACATACAACTGAGGTTAAGCTAATTGGACGATAGTTACTGGGTAGGGATTTGCTGCCTTTTTGAATATCGGTGTTACGTTGGCTAGCTTCCACTGATCGGGCATAGTTCCAGACTGCAAGGATTTATTGAATAGTAATGTCAGTGGTTTAGAGAGCTCATTCTTAGCTTCCTTTAGAACTCTAGGCGAGATTGTATCAGGTCCAGGCGTTTTATTTACCTTGAGTTTATCTAAACAATTCAATACTTCTCTCTCTGTAACGGTGATATTGCTTAGAACATCTGAATTATCAATCTGAATCGGCGATGGTGTAGGGATATCACTGAGGTCTTCTGTTGTAAAAACTGATGCAAAGAAGGTATTGAGGGCATTACTCATTTGTTCTTCGTCTTTGGTGTATTCTCCATTTTCATCGACTAACGGTCCAACAGTTGAAGTAACGACTTTTTTCTTTCTGATATAACTATAGAATTCTTTCGGGTTTGTTTTACTTTGATTCGCAATATGTAACTCTAAGGTCTTTTTACTTTGCTTAATTAACTTTTTGGCTTTGCGTCGTAGCTCTACAAATTTCAGGCCGTTCTTCGTCATTTTGTGAGGATTTTAATCTATCATTAGCAAATTTTTTAGCAAGCAGGCAGTTTGAAATATCTTTATTCCACCATTTGGGCTTATTATTATGGCCTGGACGCCGAGTTTTTGATGGTATGCAGTCTTGCACTGCTTTTAGGTAAGTGGCTTCGAATAACTTCCAAGATGTATTTATGTCGTTATTGTGAATTAAAAAGCTCCAGTCAGTTTCTTTAAACATAGCTCTAAGTTTATGGAAGTTTGCTTTCTTGAAATTAGGGACTTTTTCGATGCTACTATTTGGTTCGTTACTAGTAAACTTTAAAGTGAAAGTTATCGTACGATGGTCGCTGTTACTGAATTCATCACCAACATTCAAATTCTCTATTAATTCTTCTTTTGTTGCAAGTACAATGTCAAGAACGTTATTACCACGGGTCGGCGTTCCAACAAATTGATAAGCGAACTCTCTTGCAAGTTCGTATACAAGTCATGTCCGGAGTGTGAAGTAAGAGTATCGCCCAACTTGGTCACAGGTAAATTAAAGTCACCAAAAATTACGGTATCTTGTGAGTTACTTACATCTGCAATTTGTTCGTAAATTTCTCGGTCAGTTTGCACTGATTGAGCTGGAGGTCTGTATATTAATGCAAGTATTATTTTGTACCTTTATTATTCTTTATTAGCACAAAAGATGCGTCGACGTTCACAATTTGAGGTTTTGACAAGAGGGTAGGGTTAAGACTTTCTTTGATATAAAGTAAAACGCCACCTCCATTTCGATTTATTCGGCTTTTCTCAAACATTACATAACCGGGAAGTGAATACTCTGCTAAAAAATCTCTATCTTCTGTATTGAGCCAAGATTCTGTTATGCCAATCACATCATAATTTTCTGTAAACACTAGCTCCTCTAAATCTGAAAATTTATTGCGTATGCTACGAGCGTTTGCATAGAAAACCTTTAAATTTGTTATTTTAGAACTCACGGAACGCTCTTTAATAATATTTTTGGTTCTTGTCGGATCTACATTTATGTTCATGGCTGTCCTCGGTCCTCGCTGTCTTCGGTCCTTATCGCTGGTGGTCCTCGGTTGCCTCTGTTTTTTTCTTGGCGTTGGATGATTTATGTCACTGCTGCTTCTTCTCGGATGGCGTTTTTTGATCCATGGCTGCGGACTGCTTCGTGTAGGAGACGACCCATGCGTGCTGAACCCACAGGGTTTAGATGAGTGCCATCCTTGCAGAACAGAGTAGGCTGGTTGTAGAAGTTGTCCCAGAGGTTGATGAATTCAACTTCTTCCCTCAGACACAAATGTTTTAGTCGGCTATTTGTGCTGAAAGCCTTGTCGTAGAATTTGTCAGGTGCGTCGATCTTGGGGAGAATGCCTGAGATGATGATATTCCTTGACTTGTTTTTGTAGTGCTGGATCATCTTGCGATATTTCTCCATCAACTCTTCGGATCTGGTGCGCATGACGTCATTTGAACCAGCATGGATGACAAAAAGGGTATTTTCATTTGCATCCTTTGTGGTATCTTCGAAGGCTTCCACAATGTCGTCCAGTCCAGCTCCTGGGATGCAAAATCTTTTTCGTTGATTTGGGACTCTGTCGCAGAACTCTTCTGACAAGCATTGTATCGTTGTTTAGCGTAAAAAGTCAGAGAGATAAAACGGTTATCAAAATAATACTCTATTGTTTAGTTATCATTAATTACTTATGGTTTAATAACGATACAAATAGGCGTGATGCAAACATTATAACAACGTGTGTGTGTGTGTGTGTGGTGTGTGTTATTCAGTCACTTGTTCGTCAAGGGGAATCCACGCAATGCGAGGTAAACTCATTATTATCGCGCCTCCTTAACTGGGAATGTATTGCGTGAAATGCATGTTAAGTGTTTTATGTATCGTTGGAATGGCTGTGGATGTGTGTGTAGTCAGTATTTTTAGCCAATTGGCGACATCTGGATACGAAGGCTTAGGGTTAATCTGTACGGTACCATTCTCACTACGGTACCAATCTCACCCGAAAGCTTAGGTTGACCAGTAGCTTAGGTTGACCAGTACGATACCCATCTCACCTTGTAACGGATCACCAACCCCAGATGGGACGTCCCAACTTCGTCCACTTATACCAGGTTCCTATTTATACTGCTAGGTGAACAGAGGTTATACCGTTAGGAGACTTGCCCAAATGTCTCTTCCCCGCCCGGGTCTCGAACCCGGGACCTTCTGGTTGTGAGCCAGACGCGCTATCAGTTACGCCACGGGGAGGTGTGTGTGTGTGTGTGTGTGTCTGTGAGTGTGTGTTACTCTGTGTCTGTGAGTGTGTGGGTGTGTCTGTGTGTGGTGTGTGTGGGAGAGGGATGCTATATATTCCTCAGATTAAGAGAGTTATGGTTAAATATATTATTGTGTGTGTGTGTGTGTGTGTGTGTGTGTGTGTCTCTGTGAGTGTGTGGGTGACTCTGTGTCTGTGTGTGGTGTGTGTGGGAGAGGGATGCTATATAACCCTCAGGTGAAGAGAGTTATGCTTAAATATATTATTGTGTGTGCGTGTGTGTGTGTATGTGTTTTTTTTTTTTTTTTTTTTTTTTCTATGTGATTGAGGGAGGCAAAAGGCATAACTGCCTATAGCGAGTGCCTCCCCCATAGTTGAAAGAGTGACAGGGCCAAAATCAAGGGACGTTCGAGCCAAAATGCCTGGACACACGGAGTTTGAAGCAATTTAAGTCATAGGAAGAGGGAAAGACTGATTCTGGGAGAGAGTTCCAGAGCTCAGATGTTGAGTAGAAGAAAGTTTGAGAGTAACGTTTCACTCTTGGGTTGGAGAGTTGCACAGAGTAGGGGTGGGATTGAGTTGCAAGACGGGTACCACGTGCCCTACGTAAAGGAGGTGGTATGCACTGGGATAGCTCTGAGGAACACTGATTATTATAGTAGCGATAGAATAGCGAGAGAGATGCAACATTGCGGCGGAGAGAGAGAGATTGCAGAGAGTGAGTGAGTGGACGGGAGTTAATGATACGAAAGGCCTTCCTTTCAACTTTGTCTAGGAGAGCGGTGTGAGAGGAACCTCCCCACACATGTGAACAATACTCAATACAAGGTCGCACTATGCCCCTGTACAGAGCAAGAAGCTGTGCAGGGGAAAAGAACCCCCTAAGGCGGTTGAGCACACCCAGCTTCTGGGAGGCTGCCTTAGCAAGACTGGTAATATGGTCCTTCCAAATGAGAGCAGAAGAAAAAGAGACACCAAGAATATTGAGAGAAGATGAAGGGTTGATTTTTGTATTGTTGAAGAATAAGGGATAGTCCGCTGGGAGATCCTGACGGGTAGATAGATGGAGAAATTGGGTTTTGGAAGCATTAAAGTTAACAAGGTTTTCTCTGCCCCAATTGGAAATAGTATTTAGATCAGAATTTAAGAGTTCTATGGCTTCATTACGTTTGTCGTTGAGGGATTGCTGGCTGGGGCGTTCTGAAAAACTAATGGAGTAGTGTAAGGTTGAGTCGTCTGCGTATGAATGGATGGGAATTAAGGTACAGTTAAGGAGATCATTTATAAAAATTAGAAAGAGAATAGGAGATAGGACAGAGCCCTGAGGAACACCGGAGTTTATAGGGTGAGGAAGTGAACAATGGCCGTCCACAACCGCAGCTATGGAACGGCCGGAAAGGAAATTAGAGACAAAGGCACAGATGGAGGGATAGTGTGTGTGTGTCTCTGTGAGTGTGTGGGTGACTCTGTGTCTGTGTGTGGTGTGTGTGGGAGAGGGATGCTATATAACCCTCAGGTGAAGAGAGTTATGCTTAAATATATTATTGGCAAACACAGACAAATACCATTAAGGGGAGATTTCCACTTGAGGGATTTTTTTCTGGACCCCTTTCTCCCTCATGTTTAGCCCCATTGCTTTTGAGATTTTAAGACGTTCGCCCTAGTAGTTTTGACATTTTAAGACATGTTGCCCCATTTATGTCAATTTTAAGACCTTTCGTGCCATTAAGGTGTCGATTTTTTCCTGGCGAGCGATAGCGATCGTGTAATTTAAGAGCAACCGGCCTCCGGCCGGGACATTTTTCTACCGAAAAATGTACAAATTTAACTTGCAAGGGGGTCTAGGGGGTGTAATATTAAGCTTGATGAAAACGTAGGGAACAAACTAAATACCTTCCCTTAACTAATATAATCGGACAGGATCTTGGATAATCTGTATTACTGGCTTATATATATATTTATATATTGGCAGCCATTTGATATTGGCTATGATTTATTTTATATAATCCAATTGCCTCGGGATATTATTGTCATTGTTCAGTGTAAAGCCGGTATCACACGAGCACTTTTTCACCTAACATTTATCCTTAACACTGGCCTGGCAGCTTATGAGGTCAATATTTACAGTGTTTCGGTCACCTAAATACATCTACCATCAGTCTAGGTTCCGATACCAGTGCAAAATATTCCAGAAATGTTGCCAGAATTTTTTTGATCATCGAATGTTGACTAAAAAATTCTCTCGTAAGATACCGGCTTTTACATCTACCGATCTATTGTTCAATTAGTCTATTTTTGCATATTGCTTTTCACTCCATGACAAGCTTATGCATCCTTTTGTTTTCAATGGTTTGATTATTCAGGATGTATTTTAAGTAATTTGACAATGCAATAATTTTATGAGGTCTTGTCATCTTTTACATTTTCCTAAGGAGCCTGAAAGCGTAAATACTGTAATAATTATATGAAGAAAAGCAAGCGGCAGTTTGACAAAGTAAAGATATGGACAAAAATCGCTCCTCAACTTCACAACCTCTTTCGACATAAGTAATATATTTCACAAGACATAATCCCAACGTACAAAACCCCATTGTTTTAATCAACTACACCACGGCGTAATCAACTACACCACGGCGTAACAATACACGGCGTAATCACTACACCACGGCGTAATCACTACACCACGGCGTAATCAACTACACCACGGCGTAATCAACTACACCACGGCGTAATCAACTACACCACGGCGTAATCAACTACACCACGGCGTAATCAACTACACCACGGCGTAATCAAAATAGTTAACCTTTTTGCTATTTACCGTATATTATGGAGACGGAGGAATCGTACTTGGAGAAAGAATTCCACTTTATACACAAGTCGTAGGACCCATATTTCAGGTCAGGTGAAGATATTGAGGGATAAACCTTTACAACGGCACCTCGTATCTACATTATACTTTTCCTATTTTTCTCAAGAGTGTAGAGAGGGGGGTAGGGGTGTTGGAGAGAGAGGAAGCTGTTGGAGCGGCTTTGTTATGTGTGTTATTGTCCTATTTTTCTCAAGAGTGTAGAGAGGGGGGTAGGGGTGTTGGAGAGAGAGGAAGCTGTTGGAGCGGCTTTGTTATGTGTGTTATTGTCCTATTTTTCTCAAGAGTGTAGAGAGGGGGGTAGGGGTGTTGGAGAGAGAGGAGGAAGCTGTTGGAGCGGCTTTGTTATGTGTGTTATTGTCCTATTTTTCTCAAGAGTGTAGAGAGGGGGGTAGCGGTGTTGGAGAGAGAGGAGGAAGCTGTTGGAGCGGCTTTGTTATGTGTGTTATTGTCCTATTTTTCTCAAGAGTGTAGAGAGGGGGGTAGGGGTGCTGGAGAGAGAGGAAGCTGTTGGAGCGGCTTTGTTATGTGTGTGATTGTCCTATTTTTCTCAAGAGTGTAGAGAGGGGGGTAGGGGTGTTGGAGAGAGAGGAGGAAGCTGTTGGAGCGGCTTTGTTATGCATGTTATTCCAGAGTACCATACAAGGACTTTTACAACTATTCCCACTCAACTTGGGTTGCAATTATATAATTTGACTATCGCCCAGCTAAGCACGGCAGTTAAAATTATTTAATGTATTAAGTATATCTGAAAAATACACGTGACCTCCTAAATGTTGTGTACTCTCAGCCAGGACTCGAACCACGGAAAGACAGGACGATAGTCGACCTATCCTAAAAAAAAAAAAAAAAAATCCTGCTTGCTTGATTGATTAATTGCTTGATACTTTATTACCTTAACCCTTTGAGTACCAGCGACGTGTGTTCTATTTTATTCTGGAACTATTTAGACGATAGTAAGCAGCTTAGGATGGATCTGTGGTAGTTAAAAGGGTTGGTTGAGATAGTTTGAAGCCTTATTATTGCTAGAGGGCCTTCCTAAGCTTAATAAAATTGCCTAATAGTGCCCTGAATATGATGAAAAGGACGTCCCTGGTACTGAACGGGTTAAACATAGGTGCATACAATAGAATGCTAGAATGAAAAACAGAATGTAGATATAACCCAGTACCTTTGGCCGAGACTGTACACTACTGGATAGCTAACGTTGTATTTACGCCATCCTCCGAGTAAGAGGATTAAGGTCAGGTTTCTAGTTTGTTCCCTAGACCTCCATCAAGCTTAAAATTACACCCTCTAGACCCTCTTTCAAGCTAAATTTGTACATTTTTCGGTAGAAAATTTTCCCGGCCGAAGCCGGTTCCTCTTAAATTACAGGCTCGCTATCGCTCGCCAGGAAAAAATTGACCCCTAAATGACACGAAAGATCTTAAAATTGACAGAAATGGGGCGAAAGTTCCTAAAATCGCCAAACTAATGGGGCGAACGTCTTAAAATCTCAAAATCAATGGAGCTAAACCTGAATGAGAAAGGAGTTCAGTAAAAAAAATCCCTCAAGTGGAGATCTCCCCTTAACACGGGAGTCAATTCCTTTGGTTAGTCTCCAATTTTACAGGGATAAATAATTAACCCAAATATGAAATCTAGTCTATTGTATTTATGAAAGGCTTTACGTCGAATCATTTGAAAACAAGTCAATGGTACATATATATACAGAATATATATACCGGTATATATATATATATATATATATATATATATATATATATATATATATATATATATATATATATACCGGTATATATATATACTGTATATATACCGGTATATATATATATATATATATTCCTTTATTTATTTGGAGTTATGCTGCCTCTACTCAAAATAAATCCAAACCACCTTATTTGGGTCGTAAGGTCGGTGTGGCCAGTGTCTTCGTGGTGCGATGCATAAGGTGTTGATTTTCGGTGTGAGCATCCTGGGTTCGAATCCACGGATTGCCACATGTGTTTGTAAATTTCATCAATCGATTTTAGGAGTATAGTTGGTTGTTGGAAGGAACATAATAATAGAGTAGTTTATGCTTAGAATCATCCATCTAATCATATTCTGGAGTTTGGCACACCTGTTTTAAGACACCTTGATACATGTAGACTATACATGGGTTGATTGCGTCGTAGATACTATATTCCTTGGATATTATCACAAACACAGAGAGAGAGAGAGATAATAAGAACCAGGAATAAAATGTAAAAAATGGAGATTCGTAGAGCAGACAAAGAGAGACGAGGGACCAGCCGGAATGAAGGGCTGTAGGTAAGTATCATGTAGGGGATAAAGAAGGTAATCCAGCCATAATAACCCGGCAGGACACAGAATAGAGGCGGTAACAAAGAAATGAGTTTTGAGGGAGAACTCGCTGGGGTCTAATTTTTCTAACGAAAAATGTACAAATTTATCTTGAAGGGGGGTCTAGATGGGGGTGTTTTTCTAAGCTTGATGGAGGTCTAGCGAGGAAACTAAAATAATCAATAATATAACTAAATTAATGAATAGACCAAAGAGATGTTGTTCCTAAGGTAAGGAATAACAATTAACCTTTGTGTGTGTCATCTAACTAAAGGGATAATGGCAGAGGGTTGTAGTCGGCTTAAGGGGAGATTTCCGCTTGAGAATTTGTTTTTTCTTTGCCCCTTTCTCCCTCATGATTAGCCCCATTGCTTTTGAGATTTTAAGACGTTCGGCCGATTAGTTTGGGGATTTTAAAAACTTCCACCCCATTTATGTCACTGTTAAGACCTTTCGTCCCATTTAGGTGTCGATTTTTTCCTGGCGAGCGATAGCGAGCCTGTAATTTAGGAGGATCCGGCCTTTGGCCGGGACATTTTTCTGCCGAAAAATGTACAAATTTATCTTGAAAGGGGGTCAAGGGGGTGTAATTTCAAGCTTGATGGAAGTCTAGGAGACACACTAAAAACCTCCCCTTAACCCGTTCAGTACCAGGGACGTCCTTTTCATCATATTCTGACAACTATTAAACAATTTCTTTCAGATTAAGAAGGACCTCTACCAAAACTAAGGCTTGAAACTATCTCAACCAACCCTTATAACTACCAAAGATCCTTCCTAAGCTGCACAATACCGTCTAAACACAGCTAGCATATAATAGAAGACACGTTGCTGGTACTCCAAAGGGTTAAAGAAGATATATTTATCTTTCTCTGGCTTGTATCCATTCGGCCCCATTCAGCCAACTGTTTTAAGAAGTTTAACCCCATCCAGGTGTCGAATTCTTCCTGGCGAGCGATAGCGAGCCAGCATTGTATGAAGAAATCCGGCTTCGCCGGAGAAAGTTTTCTATCGAAAAATGTACAAATTTAGCTTGCTGTCAAAACAAAAATATTTATATGCTGGCTCGCTACTGCTCGCCAGGAAAATATTGACACCTGGATGGGGGTAAAGGTCTAAAAACAGTAGTCTGATTGGGGCCGAATGGATACAAGCCAAAGAGAGAGAGAGAGAAAAAAGCGAGGTAGCCTCCATTAAAGAGGATATATTTGTCTAACAGAGGAGCTTATGAACAAAAACAGTATTTAAGGGGAGATAATAAACGCCAAGACTGATGCAGTAAAGGTTTGTGTTGTTGATAATAAAATGCTGTCCTGTTCTGTCTGGAGCGTTGTGAACTGTGGAGCCCCAGTCCCGGGTTCGAACCACCGGCTCATGATGATGTGTCTGTTGCATTATTATTATTATTATTATTATTATTATTATTATTAGTAGTATTTATTATTATTATTATTATTATTATTATTATTATTATTATTGGGGTGATATTTCATACAATACATTTGATCAGTGATTACTGGTTCAGTAGCCTTATATTTATACCATAATCTTATAATTTATGATTAAAGATCACCGTGAGTTTCGTTTAAGGGGACATGGGCCGGTTTTCTGGACCACTTTCTCCCTCATGTGTAGCCCCATTAGTTTTCAGATGTTAAGATGTTTGCCACATTAGTTAGTCGATTTTATGACCTTTCGCCCCATTTCTTCGTCAATAATTAGACCTTTCGTGGTATTAAGGTGTCGATGTTTTCCCTGGCGAATGATAGTGAGCCTGTGATGTTGGAAGAAATGTTTATACCGAAAAATTTACAAATTAATCTAGAAGGGGGATCTAATGGATGTTTCTTTTTTAATTTGAGGGAGGAAACTAGAAAAATAATGAAGACATACAAAAATCGCTCAAAAAGTGAACCATCTTTTAAGATCAAATTAAAAAGTCACATACAACTAAAGAGGCCTATAAAGGGGATGTACAGTCGCGCTAATAAGTCATGGCTCGGCACCAAGTAGGTTTTGATCAATAATTGGTATCAGCAATATCTAAGCTTCATTTCTTCATATCGTGTGAAATATCCAAACACGTTCCTACACTTACCCACCCTATTCAACATCTGACAGACATTAATACAGTACAGGGCAAGCCAAACGTAATGCCAGCTGGGATATGACTTATTCGCGCGACCGTGCAAAGGGTAACACACTAAACAAATTCAAGATAACTAAATTTTCATTATAATGTATGTGAGGGCAAAGAGAAGGTAGTTTATGGTTTAGTCTAAGTTCATTGTATATTATTGCCACAAGAATAGAGCAGGTAAAAGTAGACATAGCTGTGTGTTGAATATAAATATAATAGTATTCCATTGAGTACCAGGGACGTCCTTTTCATCCTATTTTGCCGACTATTAAACGATTTTATTCAACTTGGGAAGGACCTCTAGCAATGATAAGGCTCAACCAACCCTTTTAACTGCTACAGATCCTTCCCAAGCTGTATACTATCGTTTAAATATAGCCAGAATAATATATAACTCACGTCGCTGGTACTCAAAGGGTTAAACTGCAATACAGTATAATAATGTATTATATTATAATATTGTATAATACAATAATAGTAATAATACAAATATAAATAATAATAATATATATTTTAGCCATATTAACATGATAATATATAAAATATGAACAAACAACAATATAAAATAATAATAATAATAATAATAATAATAATAAACAAAAAAAGATGCTTTTATGCGTTATGTGAGCTGGTGGTTCGAACAAGGGACTCCGTATTCGTTGTTGACACCGCTCCAGACCGAACAGTTAGGCATCTTATTATCAACAACACATAGTTTGACCACAGGATTCTTTCTCTTCGTATTATATCCCTTTCCAGATCAGATCAGATGAATAAAGCCACTCCCACAGCTTCCTCTCTCTCCAACACCCCTCTCTACACTCTTCAGAAAGATAAGCAAAGTAGAATGTAGATACGAGGTGCCGTTGCAAAGGCTTATCCCTCAATACTTCATCTGATCTGATCTGATGAAGGTATTGAGGGATAAGCCTTTACAACGGCACCTCGTAGCTACTTTCTACTTTTCCTATTTTGTTTTCTTCTAAAGAGTGTAGAGAGGGGAGAAGGGGTGTTGGAGAGAGAGGAAGCTGTTGGAGTGGCTTTGTTCACATTTCCAAAAGACACTAATTTGGGCTTGATTTTCACTACCTACATTATATAGACAATTTTGGTCTTCTCTACTAAGGGAGCCCACCTCGCTGTTTTTCTCATTCTCTCCCTCTCTCTTTGGCTTGTATCCATTCGACCCCCTTCAGCCTACTGTTTTAAGACGTTTATTCCCATTCAGGTGTCAATATGTTTCTGGCAAGCGGTAGCGAGCCAGCATATACATATTTTTGTTTTGACAGCAAGCTAAATTTGTACATTTTTCGATAGAAAAATGCCTCCGGCGAAGCAAAATTTCTCCATACAATGCTGGCTTGCTATCGCTCGCCAGGAAGAAATCGACCTGGATGGGGATAAACGTTTTAAAACAGTTGGCTGAATGGGGCCGAATGGATACGAGCCAGGGAAAGAGAGAAAAGGAGAGCAAATGTAAAATAGCCGGTGACCCCCCTTAAATATTAGCATGACATAAATAAAGGTTACTTAGCTCAGTGTTTATTACTCGACACCGAAAGGTCTTGCTTACATGGAGCCAACACACATACCAAAGCCACTCCAACAACTTCCTCTCTCTCCAACACCCCTTATCCCCTCTCTACACTCTGCAACACACTGATAACACACATAACAAAGCCACTCCAACAACTTCCTCTCTCTCCAACACCCCTTATCCCCTCTCTACACTCTGCAACACACTGATAACACACATAACAAAGCCACTCCAACAACTTCCTCTCTCTCCAACACCCCCTTCTCCTCTCTCAACACTCTTCATTATATAGGAAAGTAGAAAGTAGCTACGAGGTGCCGTTGTAAAGGCCCCAATACCTTCACCTGACCACACAACCCTGCCTTAAGGGGGGTCACCGGACTTTTTTTATTTGTCTCTCCTTTTCTCTCTTTCCCTGGCTTGTATCCATTCGGCCCCATTCAGCCAACTGTTTTAAGACGCTTATCCCCATCCAGGTGTCCATTTCTTCCTGGAGTGCGATAGCGAGCCAGCATTGTATATAGCTTGCTGTCAAACAAAAAAATATATATGCTGGCTTGCTACCGCTCGCCAGGAAAATATTGACATCTGGATTGGGGTAAGCGTCTTAAAACAGGTGGCTGAATGGGGCCGAAAAATGTACAAATTAATCTAGAAGGGGGATCTAATGGATGTGTTTTTGAATTTGATGGGAGGTCTAGGGAGGAAACTAGAAAAATAATGAATACATACAAAAATCGCCCAAAAAGTGAAGGAGAGATCCGCCTGAGTCAAAAGGTTAACCGAGATCGATGTTACCCCTTTATTACGCTAGAGGTCTTTGCTAAACTGAATAAAATCGTCAAATAATAGCCAGAAGAAACTGGTAAAGCGACGTCATGATCGTCAAGGAGTTAACCCCTTCAGCACCATGATTCGGGCTATAATGAGATGATGTTATGCAGTTTAAGAAGGACCTATGTTATTCAGCGGGTTTGCAGAGATCGTATTTACCCCTTTGAGTCCTGGAGGTAGATTAATTATAAGCTAAAAAGCAGAAGCGCCTAATGGTAGTCCAAATAAAATATAAATTACACCATGACGAATGTACAGTATACAGCTTAGGAAGGATCTGGGGGAATTGAAAGGGTAAGCACTGTGTCAATTAACCCTCTGACTTCCGTTAACCATTCCTAATATGAATACAATCGGCCATTAATAACCAGTTAACAGAATACAAATGCGTAATCGGATCTTGAAAGGGTTAAGGGTTTTGGGAACCTCAATTGGCGTATGATAGATACATTTATTGCATAGTTATTTTCGCACTTATTTTCATCACGGTTTTCTGGACCACTTTCTCCCTCATGTTTAGCCCCATTAGTTAGTCGATTTTAAGACCTTTCGCCCCATTTATACGTCAATATTTGGACCTTTCGTGCTATTTAGGTGTCGAATTTTTCCCTGGCGAACGATAGTGAGCCTGTAATGTTGGAAGAACCTTTTTCTACCGAACAATTTACAAATTAATCTAGAAGGGGGATCTAATGGATGTGTTTTTTTTTAATTTGATGGAGGTCTAGGGAGGAAACTAGAAAAAAACTAATGAATACATGCAAAAATCGGCCAAAAAGTGAACCATCCCCCCATAGCCTATACAATTCTACTATGCATAATATCACATAATATCACATATCACATAATATCACATAATATCACATAATATCACATAATATCACATAATATCACATAATATCACATGTGGACTTCTGCCCTTTTCAGTACCAGCACTCCGATAGGATCAACATGAACCTTTTATAATGTTCTTCAAGTAGGTTGCCGGTATATTAAGGTGAGGCTGATGGACTGTTGAGGTTAAGGGGAGATGGGTCGTTTTTCTGGTCCCCTTTCTCTCTCTCGTGTTAAGCCCCATTTGTTTTGAGAATTTAACACGTTCGGTCCATTAGTTTGGCGATTTTAACACCTTTTCGACCCATTTCATTGTCAATTTTAAGACCTTTCGTGCCATTTAGGTGTCGATTATTTCCTGGCGAGCTGTAGCGAGCCTGAAATGGTAAGAGGAACCGGCCTTCGGCTGGGACATTTTTCTACCGAAAAATGTACAAATTTATTTTGGGGGTGTTTTTCTAAGCTTGAAGGAGGTCTTGCGAGAAAACTAAGAAATAAAGGAATAAATAAATTAATAGAAAACATACATTATACAATTTATACTTCACGTCCTTTAGAGGGAGAGAAAGAGAAAAAAAAAGCGAGGTGGGCTCCCTTGAAGAAGATATATTTGTCTAACAGGAGCTTATGCACGAAAACAGTATTTGAGGCGAGATAATAAACGCCAAGACTGATGCAGTAAAGGTTTGTGTTGTTGATAATAAGATGCTGTCCTGTCTTGTCTGGAGCGTTGTGAACTGTGGAGCCCCAGTCCCGGGTTCGAACCACCGGCTCATGCTAAAGTGGAATGCATCTTTTATTATTATTTTAATTATTTTGATTATTATTATTATTATTATTATTATTATTATTATTATTATTATTAGTACTATTTTATATTTATATTTGTATTATTACTATTATTGTATTATACAATATTATAATATAATACATTATTATACTGTATTGCATTTTAACCCTTTGAGTACCAGCGACGTGAGTTATATATTATTCTGGCTATATTTAAACGATAGTATACAGCTTGGGAAGGATCTGTAGCAGTTAAAAGGGTTGGTTGAGCCTTATCATTGCTAGAGGTCCTTCCCAAGTTGAATACAATCGTTTAATAGTCGGCAAAAATAGGATGAAAAGGACGTCCCTGGTACTCAATGGGATACTATTATATTTATATTCAACACACAGCTATGTCTACTTTTACCTGCTCTATTCTTGTGGCAATAATATACAATGAACTTAGACTAAACCATAAACTACCTTTTTATTTTGTTTATTTGTTTTGACTTTATATTGTCTTAGACTAAACCATAAACTACCTTCTCGTTGCCCTCACATACATTATAATGAAAATTTAGTTATCTTGAATTTGTTTAGTGTGTTACCCTTTGCACGGTCGCGCGAATAAGTCATGTCCCAGCTGTCATTACGTTTGGCTTGCCCTGTACTGTATTAATGTATGTCAGATGTTGAATAGGGTGGGTAAGTGTAGGAACGTGTTTGTATATTTCACACGATATGAAGAAATGAAGCTTAGATATTGCTGATACCAATTATTGATCAAAATCTACTTGGTGCCGAGACATGACTTATTAGCGCGACTGTACATCCCCTTTATAGGCCTCTTTAGTTGTATGTGACTTTATAATTTGATCTTAAACGAAACTCACTTTGATCTTTAATCATAAATTATAATTATGATTATGGTATAAATATGAAGGCTACTGAACCAGTAATCACTGACCAATGCATTGTATGAACTATCACCCCAATAATAATAATAATAATAATAATAATAATAATAATAATAATAATAATAATAATAACAATAAATACTACTACTACTACTACTAATAATAATAATAATAATAATAATAATAATAATAATAATAATAATAATAATAATAATAATAATAATAATAAAAGATGGATTTACAGTATGTGAGCTGGTGGTTCGAACAAGGGACTCAGTATTCGTTGTTGACACCGCTCCAGACCGAACAGTTAAGCATCTTATTATCAACAACACATAGTTTGACCACAGGATTCTTTCTCTTAGTATTATATCCTTGCCTTAGATAATATTTTGTTCACACCCGGCCCATCCCCCCCCCCCCCCCCCCCCCCTTAAGGGGAGATTTCCACCTGGAGGATTTTTTCTGGACCCCTTTCTCCCTCATGTTTAGCCCCATTGCTTTTGAGATTTTAAGACGTTCGCCCCATTAGTTTGGCGATTTTAAGAACCCTCGCCCAATTTCTGTCAATTTTAAGACCATTCGTGCCATTTAGGTGTCGATTTTTTCCTGGCGAGCGATAGCGAGCCTGTAATTTAAGGGGAATCGGCCTTCGGCCGGGACATTTTTCTACCGAAAAATGTACAAATTTATCTTGAAAGGGGGAGTAATTTTAAGTTTGATGGAAGTCTAGGGAATCAACTAAAAACCTCCCCTTAAAGTTAATAAAATCGTCTAATAGTAGCCAGAATAAAACTGAAAAGACGTCGCCGGTACAGAAGGGGTTATCTGGGTATTTGTGATTTGTTTGTATTAAGTAATGATTAACCCTTGCTGTACCGGTGACACCCTTTGTTTGTATTAAGTAATGATTAACCCTTGCTGTACCGGTGACATCCTTTTTATCATATTAACCCTTGCTGTACCGGTGACATCCTTTGTTTGTATTAAGTAATGATTAACCCTTGCTGTACCGGTGACATCCTTTGTTTGTATTAAGTAATGATTAACCCTTGCTGTACCGGTGACATCCTTTGTTTGTATTAAGTAATGATTAACCCTTGCTGTACCGGTGACATCCTTTGTTTGTATTAAGTAATGATTAACCCTTGCTGTACCGGTGACACCCTTTGTTTGTATTAAGTAATGATTAACCCTTGCTGTACCGGTGACACCCTTTGTTTGTATTAAGTAATGATTAACCCTTGCTGTACCGGTGACATCCTTTGTTTGTATTAAGCAATGATTAACCCTTGCTGTACCGGTGACATCCTTTGTTTGTATTAAGTAATGATTAACCCTTGCTGTACCGGTGACATCCTTTGTTTGTATTAAGTAATGATTAACCCTTGCTGTACCGGTGACACCCTTTGTTTGTATTAAGTAATGATTAACCCTTGCTGTACCGGTGACACCCTTTGTTTGTATTAAGTAATGATTAACCCTTGCTGTACCGGTGACATCCTTTGTTTGTATTAAGTAATGATTAACCCTTGCTGTACCGGTGACACCCTTTGTTTGTATTAAGTAATGATTAACCCTTGCTGTACCGGTGACACCCTTTGTTTGTATTAAGTAATGATTAACCCTTGCTGTACCGGTGACACCCTTTGTTTGTATTAAGTAATGATTAACCCTTGCTGTACCGGTGACACCCTTTGTTTGTATTAAGTAATGATTAACCCTTGCTGTACCGGTGACACCCTTTGTTTGTATTAAGTAATGATTAACCCTTGCTGTACCGGTGACACCCTTTGTTTGTATTAAGTAATGATTAACCCTTGCTGTACCGGTGACACCCTTTGTTTGTATTAAGTAATGATTAACCCTTGCTGTACCGGTGACATCCTTTTTATCATTATGGCAACTCTTAGACGATTTTATTCAGCTTAGGAGGGATCTGTGCTAGCTGAAAGGATTAATGGAGATAGCTTGCAACCTTTACATGGTTAGAGGTCCTACCTAAGCTTAAGGGGAGGTATTTAGTTTGTTCCCTAGACCTCCATGAAGCTTAAAATTACACTCCCTTGAGTCCCTTACAAGATAAATTTGTACATTTTTCGGTAGAAAAACGTCCTGGCCGAAGGCCGGTTCCTCTTAAATTATAGGCTCGCTATCGCTCGCCAGGATAAAATCGACACCTGAATTGCACGAAAGGTCTTAATATGGGGTGAAAGTTCTTAAAATCGCTAAACTAATGGGGCAAACGTTTTATAATATCAAAAGCAATGGGGCTAAACATGAGGGAGAAAGGGGTCAAGAAAAAAATCCCTCAAGTGGAGACCTCCCCTTAAGGACATCGTCTAGTAGTTGCCAGAATATAATGATAAAGGACACCGCCGGTACTGAACGGGTTAATGTTATCATCCTATTCATATGCCTAATTACTCCTTCTGGGCTCTCTATCTAGGCCCGTTAGTTTAGGTATTGATTATTATTATTATTATTATTATTATTATTATTATTATTTTTGATTTAAGTTGCCGTTAATTTTCTCCAGTGCCTTCGGGTATTTTGTTTATATTATATTAATACTGTTGTTTCAGTACTCTGTTGGGAGGATTCGGTAGCTTATAATATACAACTAGGCTGGATATAATAACACCTTTCGCTATAGACGATACTAAATAATCGATGACGTAAAGCTTTCGCTATATTCGTCGATTAACAAGCGATTGTGCAAACACACATTAAATCGCTGGTCTGGCGACAGCCTGTCAGTAAAAAGAAAAGCTTAGGCTACCGATACCTATAATCATTAAGGTGCAGATAATACTACCTTGCCTGTAATTACCTCACTCCTAAAGCTAAGAAAATAGAGGGGGGAGTGCGTGGTTGACGTCGCCTATAATCATTAAGGTGCAGATAATACTACCTTACCTGTAATTACCTCACTCCTAAAGCTAAGAATATAGAGGGGGAAGTGCGTGGTTGACATCGCCTATAATTTGGTGCTGCTATTTACCCAGCCAACTTCTAACCCTTTGAAGGTCATGACGCGTTCTGGCAGTTTATTCTGGCTGTCATTAGACGATTTTATACTATTCATGAAGGATCTGTGGGAAATATAAGGGTAAAGACTGTCTCTATGAACCCTCTGACATCCATATACCCTTCCTAATCTGAATAAAATCGTCTGATAATAGCCAGAAAATAGAAAAGAAATGCGTCACCAGATGTGTTAAGGATAATAGTACCTGTCACTACCTCACTACTAAAGCAAAGATTGCAGAGGAAGGAAATGTTTTGTAGACGTTGGGTATAATTTGGGGCTGTTATTAATCCATTTATCTTTTCAGGAGACAGAAACGCGAGGGAAGTGATATAAATATTTTTTAGAAATTCGTACTGTTTACCTAAGGGCGATGAAGCAGAATAGTAGATGGACTAGCCGCACACCACTGTAGACAAATAGTGCTAGACAGATACATAGAGGGCCTCGGAGTCGGACAGACCCTAAGTTAAGTGGCCAATCAAGTAAGCCCTTAAATAAACTGGCAAGGGTTGTTCTCCTCACAAAGGACAGGTACGCTTGGGGGTATTTTGCGTATGGCCACCCTCATAGAGGGAAATAAGGCGTCTGGCAATAGATAGATAGATAGATAGATTATTTGGTCAGGCTGTGTAAGAAATAAATTTAGATATGATTTCATCATCTTAATGCCATATGACTTCAGTATTAATGCCGATACTTATACCCCACGTAAAGTTGAGAGAGAGAGAGAGAGAGAGAATCAGCTATAATTTGCAGTATTTTGTTTAGTTGACTCAGATATAATTGGCCTTTGATCTTTATGAATGTGTTGCGTTTTGATCATGTTGACTTTCATATCTTATTAAGGGGACATGGGTCGTTTTTCTGGTCACCGTTCTCCCTCATGTTTAGCCCCATTAGTTTTCAGATTTTAAGATGTTTGCCCCATTAGTTTGTCGATTTTAAGACCTTTCGCCCCATTTTTTCGTCAATATTTAGACCTTTCTTGCTATTTAGGTGTCGATTTTTTCCCTGACGAACGATAGTGAGCCTGTAATGTTGGAAGAACCGGATGGATTTTGTTTTGTTTAATTTGATGGAGATCTAGGGAGGAAACTAGAAAACTAATGAATACATGCAAAAATCGCCCAAAACGTGAACCATCCACCCTTAAACCGGTATCACACGAGAGCTTTTATAGTCAACATTCGATGATCAACATTATTCTGGCAACATTTCTAGAATATTTGGCACTGGTATCGGAAACTAGACTGGTGGTAGATGAATTCAGATGACAGACATATTATAAATGTTGACCTCATAAGCTGCCAGACCAGTGTTGAGGATAAATGTTGGGGGAAGAAGCGCTCATGTGATACCGGCTTTAAGGTATAACACATCACACGAGCCCTTTTTCCTTCAACAATTATCCTCAACACTGGTCTGGCAGCTTCTGAGGTCAATATATATAGGCTAATATTTCTATCACACGAGCCCTTTTTCCTTCAACAATTATCCTCAACACTGGTCTGGCAGCCTCTGAGGTGAACATATATAATATTTCTATCACACGAGCCCCATTTCCCTCAACATTTATCCTCAACACTGGTCTGGCAGCTTAACTTCTGCTGATATTCTCCCTCATATTGGTATCTGTTTTGATAGCCTAATGCATAAGTGCGCGGAATTTCGATGTGAGTATCCTAGGTTCGAGTCTTTGGAGTGCCACATGTATTTGTTGATTTCATTAATTGAGTTTAGAAGTGAAGTTGGTTGGTGGAAAAAAACATAATAATATTGGTTATATAACTGTCCTGCGATAATTGTTGGTGGAGACCATGGTGATCGGGATCAGACCCAGCTCTGCCGAGCACTACTCTGACCACTGGCAGACTTTGACTGGCAAATCACCACCGTGTGGACATCACAAGCGTGATTGACAGACTTTGCCTGGCACTGCCCGCCAGACACACCTCGAAAGTGTGGACGGGGATTTACAAACACACATACTCACACTCATTCTCTCTGTCTCTCGCAATGTCAAACGGGACTCGACAGGAAATTATTCTGGCAAGAAACGGTCACGATTTGGTCTATTTGGTCCATGCCTGCGAGCCAAGCCAACCCCAATCAAGTGTGCTACTTATAATGTATGTGTGTATGTCGGTGCTGGAGCTAACACACACACATTTACACACATTCATGTATGCATACATACACATACGCACTGGCACACAAATTTACGGATAACAGCACAACAGCATATCTAACTATCTTGATGGTGTAATGGTTTGATATCTAACTATCTTGATGGTGTAATGGTTTGATATCTAACTATCTTGATGGTGTAATGGTTTGATATCAGATGGTGTAATGGTTTGATTTTTAAAGATCTGTAAGTGGTAACCCAGGTTCGAATCCTGGTAGGATCATATGTTTTCATTAATTTCATTGGGAGGTGTTTGGTGTTGGGAGTTAAACTAATAAATTAGATTATACTGTACATATTTACATGTACACACACACAAAGACAGACAGACAAACACAACGACAATCACAATCCCTTCTGTGAACTGCCATTGACAGACATAAAACAAATCCTACTACAAAGGCAGGCAAATGCATCAACAACACCTTTCCCAAAGTGACAAAATCCTTCAACTTTTTGTCTTCGAATGACTGGAAACCAAGATTTGTTGTTTTCTTATGTTTTTTATTTTGTATTCGTCTATCTTCTTTTATTTTGTATTCATCTATCTTCTTTTATTTTGTATTCATCTATCTTCTTTTATTTTGTATTCATCTATCTTCTTTTATTTTGTATTCATCTATCTTCTTTTATTTTGTATTCATCTATCTTCTTTTATTTTGTATTCATCTATCTTCTTTTATTTTGTATTCATCTATCTTCTTTTATTTTGTATTCATCTATCTTCTTTTATTTTGTATTCATCTATCTTCTTTTATTTTGTATTCATCTATCTTCTTTTATTTTGTATTCGTCTATCTTCTTTTATTTTGTATTCATCTATCTTCTTTTATTTTGTATTCATCTATCTTCTTTTATTTTGTATTCATCTATCTTCTTTTATTTTGTATTCATCTATCTTCTTTTATTTTGTATTCATCTATCTTCTTTTATTTGTATTCGTCTATCTTCTTTTATTTTGTATTCATCTATCTTCTTTTATTTTGTATTCGTCTATCTTCTTTTATTTTGTATTCATCTATCTTCTTTTATTTTGTATTCATCTATCTTCTTTTATTTTGTATTCATCTATCTTCTTTTATTTTGTATTCATCTATCTTCTTTTATTTTGTATTCATCTATCTTCTTTTATTTTGTATTCATCTATCTTCTTTTATTTTGTATTCGTCTATCTTCTTTTATTTTGTATTCATCTATCTTCTTTTATTTTGTATTCGTCTATCTTCTTTTATTTTGTATTCATCTATCTTCTTTTATTTTGTATTCATCTATCTTCTTTATTTTGTATTCATCTATCTTCTTTTATTTTGTATCATCTATCTTCTTTTATTTTGTATTCATCTATCTTTTTTTATTTGTATTCATCTATCTTATTTATTTTGTATTCATCGATCTTCTTTTATTTTGTATTCATCTATCTTCTTTTATTTTGTATTCATCTATCTTCTTTTATTTTGTATTCATCTATCTTCTTTATTTTGTATTCATCTATCTTCTTTTATTTTGTATTCGTCTATCTTCTTTTATTTTGTATTCATCTATCTTCTTTTATTTTGTATTCGTCTATCTTCTTTTATTTTGTATTCATCTATCTTCTTTTATTTTGTATTCATCTATCTTCTTTTATTTTGTATTCATCTATCTTCTTTTATTTTGTATCTTTTGTATTCGTCTATCTTCTTTTATTTTGTATTCATCTATCTTCTTTTATTTTGTATTCGTCGTCTATCTTCTTTTATTTTGTATTCGTCTATCTTCTTTTATTTTGTATTCATCTATCTTCTTTTATTTTGTATTCGTCTATCTTCTTTTATTTTGTATTCATCTATCTTCTTTTATTTTGTATTCATCTATCTTCTTTTATTTTGTATTCATCTATCTTCTTTTATTTTGTATTCATCTATCTTCTTTTATTTGTATTCATCTATCTTCTTTATTTTGTATTCATCTATCTTCTTTTATTTTGTATTCATCTATCTTCTTTTATTTTGTATCATCTATCTTCTTTTATTTTGTATTCATCTATCTTCTTTTCTTTTGTATTCATCTATCTTCTTTTAATTTGTATTCATCTATCTTCTTTTATTTTGTATTCGTCTATCTTCTTTTATTTTGTATTCATCTATCTTCTTTTATTTTGTATTCATCTATCTTCTTTTATTTTGTATTCATCTATCTTCTTTTATTTTGTATTTATCTATCTTCTTTTATTTTGTATTCATCTATCTTCTTTTATTTTGTATTCATCTATCTTCTTTTATTTTGTATTCATCTTTCTTCTTTTATTTTGTATTTATCTATCTTCTTTATTTTGTATTCATCTATCTTCTTTTATTTTGTATTCATCTATCTTCTTTTATTTTGTATTCATCTATCTTCTTTTATTTTGTATTTATCTATCTTCTTTTATTTTGTATTCATCTATCTTCTTTTATTTTGTATTCATCTATCTTCTTTTATTTTGTATTCATCTATCTTCTTTTATTTTGTATTCATCTATCTTCTTTTATTTTGTATTCATCTATCTTCTTTTATTTTGTATTCATCTATCTTCTTTTATTTTGTATTCATCTATCTTCTTTTATTTTGTATTCATCTATCTTCTTTATTTTGTATTCATCTATCTTCTTTTATTTGTATTCATCTATCTTCTTTTATTTTGTATTCATCTATCTTCTTTTATTTTGTATTCATCTATCTTCTTTTATTTTGTATTCATCTATCTTCTTTTATTTTGTATTCATCTATCTTCTTCTTTTATTTTGTATTCATCTATCTTCTTTTATTTTGTATTCATCTATCTTCTTTTATTTTGTATTCATCTATCTTCTTTTATTTTGTATTCATCTATATTCTTTTATTTTGTATTCGTCTATCTTCTTTTATTTTGTATTCGTCTATCTTCTTTTATTTTGTATTTGTCTATCTTCTTTTATTTTGTATTCATCTATCTTCTTTTATTTTGTATTCATCTATCTTCTTTTATTTTGTATTTATCTATCTTCTTTTATTTTGTATTCATCTATCTTCTTTTATTTTGTATTCATCTATCTTCTTTTATTTTGTATTCATCTATCTTCTTTTATTTTGTATTCATCTATCTTCTTTTATTTTGTATTCATCTATCTTCTTTTATTTTGTATTCATCTATCTTCTTTTATTTTGTATTCATCTATCTTCTTTTATTTTGTATTCATCTATCTTCTTTTATTTTGTATTCATCTATCTTCTTTTATTTTGTATTCATCTATCTTCTTTTATTTTGTATTCATCTATCTTCTTTTATTTTGTATTCATCTATCTTCTTTTATTTTGTATTCATCTATCTTCTTTTATTTTGTATTCATCTATCTTCTTTTATTTTGTATTCATCTATCTTCTTTTATTTTGTATTCATCTATCTTCTTTTATTTTGTATTCATCTATCTTCTTTTATTTTGTATTCATCTATCTTCTTTTATTTTGTATTCATCTATCTTCTTTTATTTTGTATTCATCTATCTTCTTTTATTTTGTATTCATCTATCTTCTTTTTCTTCTTTTCTTCGTTTTTTTCCTGTTTGAGTTTCCTTTCTTTTTTGTTTTGGTTTTTCATTTGTATTTGTTTTCTTTCTTTTTCTTTTTTCTTATCTAAAAAAAAATCTTGTTTTCTTTTGCTTTTCTTTCTCTATTTCCACCAGATTGTCGACCGGTGGTGCAGTGTTTTGATATTCCGAGAGCGGTGCGGGGGTTTCCAACTCTGGTTCCCAAGTTACGACAGTCCAGTTATCCTAGAGACCCTATACTAACAGAGATTGGTAAAACTCTAGTTGTAGCTCTATCCGTAGCTAAACATTGAGAGAGAGAGAGAGAGAGAGAGAGAGAGAGAGAGTGTGTGTGTGTGTGTGTGTGTGTGAGAGAGAGAGTATGAGTGGATATTAGAGTGAGTGTGTGTGTTTGTGTGGGAGTGTGTTGGTGTGACAGAGTTAGTAGAAGTACGAAAGTGTGTGTAATTCACTTGCTTGTTCGTCAAGGGGAATCCACGCAATGCGAGCTAAGCTCATTATTATCGCGCCTCCTTAACTGGGAATGTATTGCGTGAAAAGCATGTTAAGTGTTTATGTATCGTTGGAATGGCTGTGGATGTGTGTGTAGTCTGTATTTTAGCCAATTGGCGACATCTGGAAACGAAGGCTTAGGGTTAATCTGTACGGCACCATTCTCACTACAGTACCAGTCTCACCCGAAGGCTTAGCTTGACCAGTAGCTTAGGTTGACCAGTACGATACCCATCTCACCTTGTAACCGATCACCAACCCCAGATGGGACGTCACAACTTCGTCCACTTATACCAGGTTCCTAATTATACTGCTAGGTGAACAGAGGCTACACCGTTAGGAGACTTGCCCAAATGTCTCATCCCCGCCCGGGTCTCGAACCTGGGACCTTCTGGTTGTGAGCCAGACGCGCTATCAGTTACGCCACGGGGAGGTGTGTGTGTGTGTGTGTGTGTGTGTGTGTGTTGGAATGACAGAGCTAGTAGGAGTACGAAAGTGTGTGTGTGTAGTAGTGCGTCAAACCAACACCAGGTGGAACTGTTAACAAGATAAACAAAACAAGTCACGGCTTGTTCTGTTTCCTGGGCGCTGATTGGTGAAGGAGAGGTGAAGGAACAACAAGGGGGTCTCTCTCTCTCTCTCTCTACTATATATACAGTATATATATATATATATATATATATATATATATATATGATACTTCTACCTGTGTACCTCCCCAACCTCAACTCAAGTGGGGGACAGACAGTCTTTTAATCGAAATCCAGCTCCCCTAAGCATGACAAGTTATTTATTTGATGACAAATATAATAGCTAGGGCTAGGATTCGAACCCTTACAGGCCGTATCGGCACTGTTACACCGTTTCGTTTCACAAATTCAGAAGACACTCTCTTATGCCTCCTATTGCACTTCTCAGTCACTAGGTACTGCCTCTCCATGGCATGATTTGAAATTGAAAATATTCATACAATATGCTAATGAACAGGAAATATTAAAGGTGATCTTATGACAAATCGGTGGGCGTTGTGGTAATTCACAACTTAATCATAGGAATATGGTTTCATTTCGGGATTCAGGATCAGGACTAAGATGATTGTCTCTGTAGCAAGACCACTAAAACCTTTTTTTTCTCCAGACGCCGTAATATTATAATATAAATATAATATAATATAATATAATATAATATAATATAATATAAATATAATATAATATAATATAAATATAATATATAATATACAGTAATTTGTTTTTTTGTTACATCAAAAGAAATTTACTGGAACCATAGGTAATAACAAAATGTCAAAAGCTCTTTACTAATTCTAACATCAGGCAGGGTGCAGATATTTCTTTTTTAACATTCTTCTTAACCCTTTGAAGCTCTGACGCGTTTTAGCAGTTTATTTTGGTTATCATTGGACGATTGTATGCAGCTCAGGAAGGATATGTGGGTATTACAAGGGTAAATACTATCTCAATCAACCCTCTGACTTCCATATACCGTTACTAATCTGAATAAAATCGTCTAATAGTAGCCAGAAACAGAACAGAAACGCGTATTGGAGCTTGAAATGGTTGTTGATGTTGTTGTTCCCCAAGCTGCCTGGCCGAACAGCCCCAAGGCCCCGAGCAATTCCAAGGCCATAACCGAGTGCCCCCACAGAACCCTCCCCGCTGACCACAATAAAGCCTGGGTGACCGAAGCCACTCCATGGCGGGGAGGGCTGAGGAGGGTGCGGAAACGCCCGGGAAACCAAAGCCCCACCCAGGGCCCTGTGCCCCTCAGCAATTATGAAGAGAAAGTTGAGGGGCTTGAAAGGGTTAACACCAATAACCCCCACAGGAAATTAATTAAAGCATATGATCCTCCCAGAATTGGAACTAGTAGAGTATATACACCTCTTGCTCTACACCCGAAGATTTTGATGTTTGTTTTCTATCCTACCAAAGTCTCTGTCCTCACCACCCTGCAACATTTTACATATATATTTGTCCAGGCAGCTTACCCCCTCTCCCTGGGGAGCAGCTTAAGGGGAGACGGACCGTTTTTCTGGACCCCCTTCTCCCTCATGTTTTGCCCCATTAGTTTTGAGATTTTAAGATGTTCGTTCTATTAGCTTGGCGATTTTCAGACCTTTCACCCTATGTCTTTGTCAATATTAAGACCTTTCGTGCCAATTGTGTTGATTGTTTCTTGGGGAGTGATAGCGAGCCTGTAGTTTTAGGAGAAACCGGCCCTCGGCCGGGACATTTTTCTACCGAAAAATGTACAAATTTATCTCAAAAGGGGGTCTTGGGGGTGATTTTTTATTTGTTTTTAATTTGATGGAGGTCTAGGGAGGAAACTAGAAAAATATACAATACATGACAAAAATGGACCAAAAAGTAAACCATCCCCCCTTAATCCTGTGTCTGGTGCCTCCTCCAGTGGCCGGGGATTTACACCAGTTAGGAACACTCGGACAACTTGGTGTTCATGGCCTACAATTGCTTCATGTATTAAAATGTAAAACTTGCAAACTAAACAAACCAAAACTGGGACGATACAAGATAAAGGTAAAATAACTTATCCAAATCGCTATGTGGCAATAACGCTTACTAAAATCAAACAAAACTATGAAATAAAAGAACACAATCCACCACATAGGGTGTACATTACTACATGAGCAAGTTAATCTATTTCCCAAGCAAACTAATCGCACACATAACAACGTAAATACAACAATTGATTTAGGGACTTATAATGCTCGTGGACGGTGATTTTAACTTTAGCAGGATTTCCTTGCAGTCTACTGTATGTCAATCTTAAATGGTTTTTAATCCAGTGAATTGCAAGACTTAAAGACAACCGTTGCCATTCTGCAAATACCCTTAGGCAATTAAAAATCTGATTTATTTTGATGTATTGTCTCGATGATATATAATAGAGGGAGTCTTATCAACGTGGTCGGCAATTGTCCCTCTTTCCTGTGCATTTAGAAATAGTCATTGTATGTTAGTACTTCAGGTTTTAATATGTACCTGAATTTTCTACTTTACCGGACAGTAAAATATATAATATTACTAATAAATAAAGTTGTGGTATATCTGGCCAATGATTTTTATTTCGTCCATATTTCCATGCTCTGCGTCGCTAAATATTTTCTCTCTCACTCTCTCTCTCTCTCTCTCTGACACACACACACACACACACATAAATAAAGTCCAACAACAACACCCATTTTAGACCACGACTAAACTTTTACGCCCCCCCCCCCCTCCACCCCCACCCCTAACATAACATTATCTAAATCGACCAATTACCAGGTTCATTATCTTGTCTTTGTCGTAACGTGAATATTGGAACCTACAATCCCTCGTCACACCACGCAATGAGTGGTGGAAAGATTGATACCAAATATATAATATGAAATTGGATTGACTTGGTAACTTTGAAATGCTGGGTACTCTGTATGTGTGTGTTGTAATGGATGTGTGTGTGTGTGTGCGTGTGTGTGTGTGTGTGTGTGTGTGTTAATGGCTGTGTGTATGTGTGTGTGTGTTAATGGCTGTGTGTGTGTGTGGTAAGTTTTTGTTTTTACAGTGCTATATATTTGAGCCCATCTAATGTATTATTGCCGATAACGCGTCATATTCCTCAAGAGGTATGTCTTACACCGTAGGTTATTATAGTATCACTACTATGTAATGGAAAAGTGCTCATCATTTTTGGATTCCATGGACATTATAATGAAATGGCAGCTTTTTATGATTGAATCGCTTTATATATCAAATAACTCTTACATAATATGATCGACAAGGGACTGGAGTTCTCGAAAGGGGTCTCCAGTCCTGATGCTATTCTTAACTTACAGTGTGCTGGCTTAATATTCCTGAAGGGTTGATAGCCTCTGAAGTCTTATTTTAACTAACTATAATATGATAGCAAAAACAATATTACAGTTTGTTATTTCGTATGTGCAGAGGAATAATTTAATCTATACAATGTTATACTGGGATGGTGGGCTGCTGTGAATTCCGTCTGTTGATTATTTCTGTACTTTTTAATGCTGTCATTGGAGTTACCATGTCGATAATAACTATATGTTTTGCTTAGCCCTTTGAGGATCATACCGCGTTTGATAGTTTAATGTGGCTGTCAGTAGATGGTTTTTACAGCTTAGGAAGGATCTGTGCGAATGAAAAGGGTAAACACTATCCCAATTAACCCTCTGACTTCAATATATCTTTCCAAATCTTAATAATATCTACTACTAATAGCCAGAAAACAGAAACGAAACGCGTATTGGATCTTGAAAAGATTATCATAATACATGATCGAGAGCCATAAAGCCTAAGTGCATATTTTTGTATAGACATGATCGAATTCATAGTGAAAGATATTTTTCGTTCTTAAATATAACCTATTAATAATAATAATATTTATTCAGTTAGCAATTTACAGAGTTGGTACCACATAGTATGTTATAAATATGACATGTACCAGCCTTGCATAATTCCAACTAAGGATAGCCCAATAAGGCCGTTAGGCGTATTTCCATTGGGGTCCTTGTGGGATTAGGTTAGCTGGGGAAATGGGGAGGATAAAGAAATAGATACTTTAGAGAAATATAACAAAGCAGAAATATAACAGAGCATCATGTTACTAAGCATAATTGGCATTAGTGCACAATCTGTAATAGACATTTGTGTTACTTTATCATAAACAAATTACAATCGTCCTTTAAACAAAATAGCAAAAGGGTTATTCTTTCCACTCGCGCCAAAATGTTGATCTCCGGCCCATGCATAAAACATATGTCAATTACCGTCGCTGATGCAGCCACCGGAGAGTACACGCCCAACAGTACTCCAATGACAGTACAATATGCATTACGAGTTGATTATCCACGAAGTACACTCTAATTCATCAGTTCGCCCAAAACCAACCTTGATGATTATTTGTGTTAAGGGAAAGTTGTTAAAATCTCAAAAGCTAATGGGGCTAAACACGAGGGAGATGGAGGTTCTAAAAATAATCCCTTAAGTGCAAATCTCCATTCCTTGGCCATATATATACAGTATATATATATATATATATATATATATATATATATATATATATAAAATATAAATATATATATATATTCTCAATTCCGCAAAGGTTATATCCCTCTTGACACGTTGTAAATTACTACCAGTATTTGTATAATTTAATCATATATGCCAACTACTATTAATTTGGCACATAACTCCAGGGCAGTATATAATGAGAGGCGTGTATTGAGGAATCATTTATAACGGCTCCCCTCTGCAACATTCATACAGGTGGTGTCATTTGGGTAATCATGGGAAATCATGCAATATCACGCAATACTTAGGTAACATTATTGTGTGTGTGTGTGAGAGAGAGAGAGAGAGAGAGAGAGAGAGAGAGAGAGAGAGAGAGAGAGAGAGAGAGAGAGAGAGAGAGAGATACCTATACCTAATCAAATAATAGGAAATAATAGGAAATATGTTGCTGCTTGTTTTCCTTTGTAATCCTTTTGTAATAATGTTGTATAAATTATCTTTATAAAATTGGTCAAGATTTAATTACAGTTCCATACACTTGAGGATATAATATTACTTTGACTGTCCCTGAGCCTAATGGTGTGCACTGTAAACATATGTCATTATATCAATTAACCCTTTCACGTACATATGACGCAGAGGTTGCCAGATTAGCAATAAGAAATAGAGTTCTCTCACTCTTATAATTACCTCTCCAAAATTAGTTTTCTGCCCACAGCTAACTCAAAGACAACTGCAGAGGTTGAAGTAACTAAACTAAAGGTTTCTAAATACCCCTGATGGTAACAAAGGCTTTAAAGTATCCCTAATAGGCTCAAAATTGCGTCATATGTCGGAGAGGGTTAACAATAAAACACCGTCAATTATGACATTCGAAAACCGTGTTCATTAATACGGGTTCTTAGCTGTGTTATACCGTGTTCATTAATACGGGTTCTTAGCTGTGTTATACCGTGTTCATTAATACGGGTTCTTAGCTGTGTTATACCTGTAAATTATTACAGGTTCTTAGCTGTGTTATACCGTGTTCATTAATACGGGTTCTTAGCTGTGTTATACCGTGTTCATTAATACGGGTTCTTAGCTGTGTTATACCTGTAAATTATTACGGGTTCTTAGCTGTGTTATACCGTGTTCATTAATACGGGTTCTTAGCTGTGTTATACCTGTAAATTATTACGGGTTCTTAGCTGTGTTATACCGTGTTCATTAATACGGGTTCTTAGCTGTGTTATACCGTGTTCATTAATACGGGTTCTTAGCTGTGTTATACCTGTACATTATTACGGGTTCTTAGCTGTGTTATACCGTGTTCATTAATACGGGTTCTTATCTGTGTTATACCGTGTTCATTAATACGGGTTCTTATCTGTGTTATACCGTGTTCATTAATACGGGTTCTTAGCTGTGTTATACCGTGTTCATTAATACGGGTTCTTAGCTGTGTTATACCGTGTTCATTAATACGGGTTCTTAGCTGTGTTATACCTGTAAATTACGGTAATAGGAAGTTAAGAACTATAGGTTATATATGCTTATAAACGCTAAATGAACACTCGGGTGCCATAGTCTCTAGCCGACTCACGCGAATTCGTGGACCCCCATACGTTTGTCTGTATGCAATGGTAACTCTCTGGATTGACTTTTGAACATAATTGGCATTTTAATAAATAGTATATATAATTTTGTAGTTGATGACTATAAAATAATATTCATACATTCGTTTCCATAGATATACTTCCACAATTTGAAATAAGTAAAGTCCAAGAATATTTATGAGGGAGGTAGAGACTATGGAATCCCAGTGTACGGTAATATGCTGCCTCTTTTGTGGCTGTAAAAATGTCGACATATTTTTAATCAATGTGTATTATAATTATGAGGAGATTACAATTGCCAGTTTAATGAAAGATAAATAAAACGTTCAAGTAAAATTTGCGTCTCTGGTCCGGAAAAAGGTATTCTTACACGTAATGGAATTCACACACTTTCTGGACAAAAAATGTTTAACAAACTTCGCGTTAAAAATTCTGAAACAAAAGTGACAGCGCCCGTCAGCCTAAGGGGGGAGGAGAGGAAGAAGAGGAGAGAGAGAGTACAAAGGAGTACAAAGGAAATCAAGCAACAACAGATCCAGTGACCCTTCTAGGTTGCTTGTCCTCCAAAACACTGAGGATCAAGTGTCCAAACAGTGGTTTAGAGTGGGTAAGGGAACATTGGAAAGGGAATTACTGCCCTGGAACTAATGTCCGTGGCAGGATTAGGAAGTTAGTAGGGGACAGATGGGTTAGTAACTGAGGGGGGGATAAAATAAAGTTAGTCATTTACAAACGCAGTCAGTCGCGGGTTTGATGCGAGATATTTGTCTAGGCGGAGTTTAAATGAATCAACGGTGATGCAGTCTATAACGTTCGGGGAAGCCCATTCCACAAGTTGACAACTCGATTGAAGAAGAAATTCTTAGATTCGTGCGAGTTAAAAGATTTACCAATAATTTTGCAACCGTTTCCCCGCGTGTAATTAGATTGGTCGATAGTGAGGTACTTACTACAGTTCATATTGTCGATGCCTTTGATGATTTTGAACACTTGAATTAAGTCGCCTCTTAATCTGCGCTGGGTTAAAGGAAATAGATTTAATTCTCTAAGACGCTCTTCGTATGGTTTGTTCTTTAGGCTAGGTATCATTTTGGTAACTCTACGTTGAACTCGTTCTAGCTTGTTTATATCTTTTTGGTAATAAGGGCACCAGGATTGAACGCAGTATTCCAGAAGAGGGCGGACTAAGGAATTGTAAAGGGTTAGGATAACTTCTTTGGATTTATGCTCAAATGACCTGCCTATAAAGCCAATTATTTTGTTTGCCTTCTTAACAACTTCTGAACATTGTTGACTCGGTTTTAGGTTACTCGATATTGTTACTCCCAGATCGGTTTCTCTGTTTACATTCTTAAGCTGAGTGCCATTCATCGAATAGTTTGCTTTCTCATTTAGGTATCCGACATGTAGTACTTTACATTTATCCGCATTGAAACTCATTTGCCAAATTTGGGCCCAACATGACAATTTATCTAGATTGTGTTGCATATCGTCAACTTGTTCCTTTGAGAGTACGCTATTTGCAATTTTTGTATCGTCAGCAAATTTTGAGATTGTACAGGTGAGACCCTGTACAGAGAGAGAGAGAGAGAGAGAGAGAGAGAGAGAGAGAGAGAGAGAGAGAGAGAGAGAGAGAGAGAGAGAGAGAGGAGAATGGATGGAACGGAGGAAAGAGGAGGAAGGAAAGAAGAGAAGAAGAGATAAAGGAGGAAGACAGGGAGGAGATAATTGAAGGAAGGGACGAAGGAAGAAAGAAGGGTAAGAGAGAGGGAGAAGGGGTGAAAGGTATGAGGAGGAGGAAGAGAGGGAGGGAGGAGGAGGAGAGGAAAGGAGAAAGAAGATAGGGAGCTAAGTAGAGAGGAAGGAGGGAAGGAAGGAAGGAAGGAAGGAAGGGAAAATGAAGGGAGAAAGGAAGGAAGGGATAAATAATTTTGAGTGTCTATCCACCTTAACCCCTTGAAGCTCTGACGCGTTTTAGCAGTTTATTTTGGCTATCATTAGACGCTTTGGTGCAGCTTAGGAAGGACATATGGGTATCTAATGGGTAAATACTCTCAATCAACCCTCTGACTTCCATATACCCTACCCTTCCTAATCCGAATAAAATCGTCTAATAATTTCCAGAAAAATTTACTCTCTCAATCAACCCTCTGCCTTCCATATACCCTTCCTAATCTGAATAAAATCGTCTAATAATTACCAGAAAAAAAAATGCGTATTTGATCTTGAAAGGGCTAATTGAAGGAAATCAATCAAAATTATAAAGCAAAACTCCAGTTGACTCCGGTGAGGCGACGCTTATCGAAGGACAACAAATAAGAGTTATTGGTCTTCTTTCCAAAGTTTGAGTCGAGAGTCCTCTTGCTATTTCTTTGACCATTATAGATAATATATATATATATATATATATATATATTATATATAGATTATATATATATATAATATATATATATATATATATAATATATATATATTATATATATATATATATAATACTGTATATATATATATATGCAGTATACTGTATATATGTATGTATTTCAGTATATATATATATATATATCAATGCTTTACTTGTGATCTATTAATGCAGACATCATTATTATGAAATATTGATCTTTTTCGTACTTATGGAACATAAATGTATTTTTGTGTTAAGTTGAGCTTTCTTTACCCGTAATCGGATCAAATATGTACATTTTCGCCAACATTAATGTATGTGTGTGTGTGTGTGTATGTACAAAGGAGTACAAAGGAAATCAAGCAACAACAGATCTAGTGACCCTTCTAGGCTGCTTGTCCTCCAAAACACTGAGGATCAAGTGTCCAAACAGTGGTTTAGAGTGGGTAAGGGAACATTGGAAAGGGAACTACTGCCCTGCCACTAACGTGGCAGGACTAGGAAGTTAGTAGGGGAAATATGGGTTAGTAACTGAGGGGGGGATAAAATAAAGTTATTCATTTACAAACGCAGTCAGTCGCGGGTTTGATGCGAGATATTTGTCTAGGCGGAATTTAAATGAATCAAACGGTGCTGCAGTCTATAACGTCTCGGGGAAGCCCATTCCACAAGTTGACAACTCGATTGAAGAAGAAATTCTTAGATTCGTGTGAGTTAAAAGATTTACCAATAATTTTGCAACCGTTTCCCCGCGTGTAATTAGATTGGTCGATAGTGAAGTACTTACTACAGTTCATATTGTCGATGCCTTTGATGATTTTGAACACTTGAATTAAGTCGCCTCTTAATCTGCGCTGGGTCAAAGGAAATAGATTTAATTCTCTAAGACGTTCTTCGTATGGTTTGTTCTTTAGGCTAGGTATCATTTTGGTAACTCTACGTTGAACTCGTTCTAGCTTGTTTATGTCTTTTTGGTAATAAGGGCACCAGCATTGAACGCAGTATTCCAGAAGAGGGCGGACTAAGGAATTGTAAAGGGTTAGGATTACGTCTTTGGATTTATGCTCAAATGATCTGCCTATAAAGCCAATTAATTTGTTTGCCTTCTTAACAACTTCTGAACATTGTTGACTCGGTTTTAGGTTACTCGATATTGTTACTCCCAGATCGGTTTCTCTGTTTACATTCTTAAGCTGAGTGCCATTCATCGAATAGTTTGCTTTCTCATTTAGGTATCCGATATGTAGTACTTTACATTTATCCGCATTGAAACTCATTTGCCAAATTTGGGCCCAATGTGACAATTTATCTAGATTGTGTTGCATATCGTCAACTTGATCTTTTGAGAGTACGCTATTTGCAATTTTTGTATCGTCAGCAAATTTTGAGATTGTACAGGTGAGACCCTCATCTATGTCGTTGATGTAAATTAGAAAGAGAATTGGTCCTGTGTGTGTGTGTGTGTGTGTGTGTGTGTGTGTGCTTCATAAGTGATGTATGCAAGCTATATATCATCAGCATCAACATAAAACAAACATGTACCCAACCCATGTAAGTAATGTATACAAGATATCCTAGCTACCAAAATAAATGCAAATATATAAGTAACTATAGTCTATTCGCTGTAAGTAGGCGAGAAATCATGACCTCTAAACCCTGTAACTCAAAAAAGGCTATAGTAATCGAGCTAATATGTCTACCATTTGGGAAGAATCAGTCAAGGAAGAGAGGTGTCAATTTATAGCTAGTCAGTATTTAGTGGATAAGCAAACAGAGAAAACCAAATATTTACCCAAAATGTCGAGGTGATGTAAGTAAGATATTTTAGCTACCAAAATATTCCTGCAGCAAAAACCCCTTCCTTTTTATCTGCAGGCTGGACAAACCCAAAAGTACGAGGGAGATTAAATATAAACATCTCGAGTCGTGCTTCCATCAGAGGGAGAGTGGAGAAATATGATATTGCTTTAGTACTAGCTCTGTCAAGTCTGTCTGTCTGTCTCACGCTCTTACCCACTCACTCACTCTCACACACACACACACACACACACTCTTACTCACCTACTCTCACACTCTCTCTCTCTCTCACACACACACACACATCATCTCAGGCATTCTCCCCAAGATCGACGCACCTGACAAATTCTACGACAAGGCTTTCAGCACAAATAGCCGACTAAAACATTTGTGTCTGAGGGAAGAAGTTGAATTCATCAACCTCTGGGACAACTTCTACAACCAGCCTACTCTGTTCCGCAAGGATGGCACTCATCTAAACCCTGTGGGTTCAGCACGCATGGGTCGTCTCCTACACGAAGCAGTCCGCAGCCATGGATCAAAAAACGCCATCCGAGAAGAAGCAGCAGTGACATAAATCATCCAACGCCAAGAAAAAAACAGAGGCAACCGAGGACCACCAGCGATAAGGACCGAAGACAGCGAGGACCGAGGACAGCCATGAACATAAATGTAGATCCGACAAGAACCAAAAATATTATTAAAGAGCGTTCCGTGAGTTCTAAAATAACAAATTTAAAGGTTTTCTATGCAAACGCTCGTAGCATACGCAATAAATTTTCAGATTTAGAGGAGCTAGTGTTTACAGAAAATTATGATGTGATTGGCATAACAGAATCTTGGCTCAATACAGAAGATAGAGACTTTTTAGCAGAGTATTCACTTCCCGGTTATGTAATGTTTGAGAAAAGCCGAATAAATCGAAATGGAGGTGGCGTTTTACTTTATATCAAAGAAAGTCTTAACCCTACCCTCTTGTCAAAACCTCAAATTGTGAACGTCGACGCATCTTTTGTGCTAATAAAGAATAATAAAGGTACCAAAATAATACTTGCATTAATATACAGACCTCCAGCTCAATCAGTGCAAACTGACCGAGAAATTTACGAACAAATTGCAGATGTAAGTAACTCACAAGATACCGTAATTTTTGGTGACTTTAATTTACCTGTGACCAAGTGGGGCGATACTCTTACTTCACACTCCGGACATGACTTGTATACGAACTTGCAAGAGAGTTCGCTTTATCAATTTGTTGGAACGCCGACCCGTGGTAATAACGTTCTTGACATTGTACTTGCAACAAAAGAAGAATTAATAGAGAATTTGAATGTTGGTGATGAATTCAGTAACAGCGACCATCGTACGATAACTTTCACTTTAAAGTTTACTAGTAACGAACCAAATAGTAGCATCGAAAAAGTCCCTAATTTCAAGAAAGCAAACTTCCATAAACTTAGAGCTATGTTTAAAGAAACTGACTGGAGCTTTTTAATTCACAATAACGACATAAATACATCTTGGAAGTTATTCGAAGCCACTTACCTAAAAGCAGTGCAAGACTGCATACCATCAAAAACTCGGCGTCCAGGCCATAATAATAAGCCCAAATGGTGGAATAAAGATATTTCAAACTGCCTGCTTGCTAAAAAATGTGCTAATGATAGATTAAAATCCTCACAAAATGACGAAGAACGGCTGAAATTTGTAGAGCTACGACGCAAAGCCAAAAAGTTAATTAAGCAAAGTAAAAAGACCTTAGAGTTACATATTGCGAATCAAAGTAAAACAAACCCGAAAGAATTCTATAGTTATATCAGAAAGAAAAAAAGTTGTTACTTCAACTGTTGGACCGTTAGTCGATGAAAATGGAGAATACACCAAAGACGAAGAAACAAATGAGTAATGCCCTCAATACCTTCTTTGCATCAGTTTTTACAACAGAAGACCTCAGTGATATCCCTACACCATCGCCGATTCAGATTGATAATTCAGATGTTCTAAGCAATATCACCGTTACAGAGAGAGAAGTATTGAATTGTTTAGATAAACTCAAGGTAAATAAAACGCCTGGACCTGATACAATCTCGCCTAGAGTTCTAAAGGAAGCTAAGGATGAGCTCTCTAAACCACTGACATTACTATTCAATAAATCCTTGCAGTCTGGAACTATGCCCGATCAGTGGAAGCTAGCCAACGTAACACCGATATTAAAAAAAGGCAGCAAATCCCTACCCAGTAACTATCGTCCAATTAGCTTAACCTCAGTTGTATGTAAAATGCTAGAAACGGTCATACGAGACAGACTCGTAAATCACTTAGAGGAAAATAACATACTTAAAGATACTCAACACGGCTTTCGTAAAAAACGTTCCTGTTTAACAAACCTCTTAGACTTCTTCCACGATATCCTCAACCTCTACGATGAGAGTAAAGCTGTAGATATTATATACCTTGATTTTCAAAAGGCCTTTGACAAAGTTCCCCACAAACGTTTACTGCTAAAACTAAAAGCGCATGGAATACAAGACGGTGTGTTGAAATGGATAGAAAATTGGCTCAGCGACAGAAAGCAAAGAGTAGTCATAAACGGTAAGGCATCAAAATGGACCAATGTAAGTAGCGGGGTACCCCAGGGATCGGTACTAGGACCAATTCTCTTTCTAATTTACATCAACGACATAGATGAGGGTCTCACCTGTACAATCTCAAAATTTGCTGACGATACAAAAATTGCAAATAGCGTACTCTCAAAAGAACAAGTTGACGATATGCAACACAATCTAGATAAATTGTCATGTTGGGCCCAAATTTGGCAAATGAGTTTCAATGCGGATAAATGTAAAGTACTACATATCGGATACCTAAATGAGAAAGCAAACTATTTGATGAATGGCACTCAGCTTAAGAATGTAAACAGAGAAACCGATCTGGGAGTAACAATATCGAGTAACCTAAAACCGAGTCAACAATGTTCAGAAGTTGTTAAGAAGGCAAACAAAATAATTGGCTTTATAGGCAGGTCATTTGAGCATAAATCCAAAGAAGTTATCCTAACCCTTTACAATTCATTAGTCCGCCCTCTTCTAGAATACTGCGTTCAATCCTGGTGCCCTTATTACCAAAAAGATATAAACAAGCTAGAACGAGTTCAACGTAGAGTTACCAAAATGATACCTAGCCTAAAGAACAAACCATACGAAGAGCGTCTTAGAGAATTGAATCTATTTCCTTTAACCCAGCGCAGATTAAGAGGTGACTTAATTCAAGTGTTCAAAATCATCAAAGGCATCGACAATATGAACTGTAGTAAGTACTTCACTATCGACCAATCTAATTACACGCGGGGAAACGGTTGCAAAATTATTGGTAAATCTTTTAACTCACACGAATCTAAGAATTTCTTCTTCAATCGAGTTGTCAACTTGTGGAATGGGCTTCCCCGAAACGTTATAGACTGCATCACCGTTGATTCATTTAAACTCCGCCTAGACAAATATCTCGCATCAAACCCGCGACTGACTGCGTTTGTAAATGAATAACTTTATTTTATCCCCCCCTCAGTTACTAACCCATCTGTCCCCTACTAACTTCCTAATCCTGCCACGGACATTAGTTCCAGGGCAGTATTTCCCTTTCCAATGTTCCCTTACCCACTCTAAACCACTGTTTGGACACTTGATCCTCAGTGTTTTGGAGGACAAGCAACCTAGAAGGGTCACTAGATCTGTTGTTGCTTGATTTCCTTTGTACTCCTTTGTACACACACACACACACACACACACTACAAATGTGCCAGCCCGCGCGGAAACAAACTTGGGTTAGAGGATGGTATTGAAAAACTGGGATAATTTTACTCAATCTAATTTTTCTCTCAAATATACCCCTACCCATAATGCACATTCATTCGGCGATACTGGTGCGGAAATTATAGTTGTTTAATGGACATAAATGATATAGGATCAAAAGTATATGAGAACGGTTTTTCGCTCTATTCTGGTGAACAATAGACGATTTTAGTAGAGTTTGGAATGTTTGTTAGGAATCAAAGGGATGAACTTGAACTGAATTATAAACCCTTCTGTACCGGCGACGTCTTTTTAATTTAATTATCACTATATTTAAACGATTTTGTGTAGTTTAATGAGGATTTGTGGCAGTAAAAAGGGTTGAGTGAGATCGCCCGAAGCTTGTTAATTGCTACATACCCTACTGAAACTGAATACAATCGTCCTATTACACTTAGCAGAAGGTCTACCTGCAAAAAACCTTCCACGCTGTCTAACTCATTGATAAGTATTCACTCAAATTATATATCTAAACTAGACCATGATTAAGAATGAAACTCGCTATATGTGATTAAATGTCTCTCTAATTAAACACACAATATGTGATTAAATGTCTCTGTAATTAAACACACAATATGTGATTAAATGTCTCTGTAATTAAACACACAATATGTGATTAAATGTCTCTGTAATTAAACACACAATATGTGATTAAATGTCTCTGTAATTAAACACACAATATGTGATTAAATGTCTCTGTAATTAAACACAATATGTGATTAAATGTCTCTGTAATTAAACACACAATATGTGATTAAATGTCTCTGTAATTAAACACACAATATGTGATTAAATGTCTCTGTAATTAAACACACAATATGTGATTAAATGTCTCTGTAATTAAACACACAATATGTGATTAAATGTCTCTGTAATTAAACACAATATGTGATTAAATGTCTCTGTAATTAAACACACAATATGTGATTAAATGTCTCTGTAATTAAACACACAATATGTGATTAAATGTCTCTGTAATTAAACACACAATATGTGATTAAATGTCTCTGTAATTAAACACACAATATGTGATTAAATGTCTCTGTAATTAAACACACAATATGTGATTAAATGTCTCTGTAATTAAACACACAATATGTGATTAAATGTCTCTGTAATTAAACACACAATATTCACTAGTTGAGGCTTATGACGCATTTTCACATTATAATCTAGCTAACAATAAACGATTTTATACAGCTTAGGAAGGATCCGTGGGAATTAAAAGGGTAAACGCGAAATAAATAAACCCTCTGACTTTCATATACCCATCCTAATCAAAACAAAACCTTCTAATAGTAGCCACAAAATTTAAATTAAATGCGATCCTCAGAGGGTTAAAACGCTCCATCGACTCAATTATATCTTCCGAGCATATACTGTATCTCCTTTATTTTTCTATCGCTACTAGAACAATCAATGTTATTCAGAGCTCTCTCAGTGTATACCCCCTCCCTTGGGGCGAGTGCGAGGCACCCGCCTTTCAACAGTCCCACTCCTATTCTGTCCAGCTCTCCAACCCAAGAATTATAAAATTTTCTCAGTCTTTCTTCTACTCAACAAGTGAACGCTGGAACTCTCTCCCTCAATCAATCTTTCCTTTATCACATGTCTTAAACTGCTTTAAACTTCGTGTGTCCAGGCATTTTTACTCCAACGTCCCTTGAATTTGGCTCTGTCACTCTTTTAACTGTGGGGAAGACACTCGCTACAGGCAACTTGCTTTTTGTCTCCTCAATACACATAGAAAAGAAAACCAAATACTGAGGGTGTGTAAAGGCTACTATATTATGCGCCAGAACGTGTGACTCCTGGGACAAGCTCACAGGTAACTTTGGAATATTATTAAAGGGGGGGGGGGGGGTCACCTGCTTATTAAAGGGGGGTCACCTGCTTATTAAGGGGGGTCACCTGCTTATTAAGGGGGGTCACCTGCTTATTAAGGGGGTCACCTGCTTATTATATTAAGAGGGGGTCACCTGCTTATTATATTAAGAGGGGGTCACCTGCTTATTATATTAAGAGGGGGTCACCTGCTTATTATATTAAGGGGGGTGACCTGCTCATTAAGGGGGGTCACCTGCTTATTAAAGGGGGGTCACCTGCTTATTAAAGGGGGGGTCACCTGCTTATTAAAGGGGGGGTCACCTGCTTATTAAAGGGGGGGTCACCTGCTTATTAAAGGGGGGGTCACCTGCTTATTATATTAAGAGGGGGTCACCTGCTTATTAAAGGGGGGGTCACCTGCTTATTAAAGGGGGGGTCACCTGCTTATTAAAGGGGGGGTCACCTGCTTATTAAAGGGGGGGTCACCTGCTTATTAAAGGGGGGTCACCTGCTTTTTTATCTTTCTCTCCTTTTCTCTCTTTCTCTGGCTTGTATCCATTCGGCCTCATTCAGCAAACTGTTTTAAGACGTTTATTCCCATCCAGGTGTCGATTTCTTCCTGGCGAGCGATAGCGAGCCACCATTGTATGGAGAAATCCGGCTTCGCCGGAGACATTTTTCTATCGAAAAATTTACAAATTTAACTTGCTGTCAAAACAAAACTATATAATTATATGCTGGCTCGCTACCTCTCGCCAGGAAAATATTGACACCTGGATGTGGTAAACGTCTTAAAACAGTAGGCTGAATGGGGCCGCATGGATACAAACCCAAGAGAAAGGGAGAGAAAGAGAAAACAAGCGAGGTGGCCTCCCTTAAGAACTGTGAAAAGAGAGGGCAATATTTACCAGGGTAAGTTCGGCTAAACACTAACTGTATGCTTTGGGGGTGTGGCATTGAGGGTGTGTGTTAGTTTATAGGATATGTGAACGTTTTGTGTTTACTTTGTGGATTACTCTCTCTATTTCTCTCTCTTTTTCTCACACACACACACACACACACACACACACTCTTTCTCTCTCACTATAACACACACTCACTCACTATAACACACACACACACACACACTCTGTGTCTCTCTCTCTATCTCACTATAACACACACAAACACACAGTTTCTCTCTCTCTCATGTAATATTAAACTCAACACAAAGGGTGGCAAGGAGTACTTTTTTATAAGCTTGTTTTAAACACATTTAGTATGTTCAATATTGACAGCATTACGTGTGTTTGTGTGTGAGTGTCTGTGTGTGTGAAAGTGAGAGTGAGTGAGAGAAAGCATATAATAAAACGGTCATAGAATTGGTACATACAAACATACTTAAAACAAACAAATCCACAAACAAATTCTCCCACCCTGCACTAACACCTCCATCCCTACGAGAATAAGCGTCAGGTGTTAGTCTACCTCGCAGCTAATTAGACTAAAATTACCTGTTTACCTCAGTCTGTTTGTCACTACCCACGCAACAACAGAAACAACATGATGAACATGGTGGGTCGAGAGAGAGAGAGAGAGAGAGAGAGAGAGAGAGAGAGAGAGAGAGAGAGAGAGAGAGAGAGAGAGAGAGAGAGAGAGAATACACATCCTAGGCTGTGCGTTGTGGGAATTAAAGGTGTGTGTGTGTGTGCTGTACAGTATAGTTTGCAGGGCCAACACACACACACACACACACACACACACACACAAACCCATACATACACATTATTTTAGGATGAGTCTTTATTATGACAACACATCTCATTACAGCTTCTACAGGTTAAACTTAAGAAGCTGCGGGTGATGCATATCATTTACCTTCTGTTTTTCATTGCGATACGAGATTTAAGGGGAGGTATTTAGTTTGTTCCCTACTTTTTCATCAAGCTTAAAATTACACCCCCTAGACCCCCTTTCAAGATAAATTTGTACATTTTTCGGTAGAAAAATGTTCCGGCCGGAGGCCGGTTGCTTTTAAATTACAGGCTCGCTATCGCTCGCCAGGAAAAAATCGACACCTTAACGGCACGAAAGGTCTTAAAATTTACAGAAATGGGGCAAAATGTCTTAAAATATCCAAACTACTAGGGCGAAGGTCTTAAAATCTCAAAAGCAATGGGGCTAAACATGAGGGAGAAAGGGGTCCAGAAAAAAATCCCTCAAGTGGAAATCTCCCCTTAAAGTAATGTCTGCATGAGTACCCCCTCAACCCGTCAGTGATTCTTCCGTTAATGTGTGTTAATTGGTTGTTAATTGGTTGTTAATTGGTTGTTACATTAGAACTGTTATCGTCAACATTCATTGGTGTGTCTTTTTCATGCTACCATGTGTGTGGTATTTTCCACCGGTATTGGAAACTAAATTCAGTATGCATTAAATTAGGTGACACTATTATTTAAAACGTTTACTTCATAAGCTGCCAGACCAGTGTCGAGGATAAGTGCATGATGGAGAGAGCTCTCTTGTAATTAAGTAACACCCCGTTTCTTAACATTAATCATCAATTACAAACCCCAATGCATTTGAATAAACTAATGCAAGCATATGGTCCTCTCGGGATTCGAACTCGGGACACCACACCTAGAACATAAACATCTAAACCATTACACCACCAACACAGTGTAATACCGGCTTTACAGTGGTGATATTGGGCCAGGAATACGACAGGCTGATTAATGGTGTTCGATCTCTAATACAGCCAGATTAATTTGTTTTCGGCATCTACAGTAGGTAATATGAAAATGAAACACTTTATGATACATTTCTAAAATTTCAAGGCAAGCTCAAACCGTAATTAATAATAGTTGTGTGTTATCTGCTTAATTATAGTTATCTTCATCTGCTTAATTACAGTTATTTTGTATCTGCTTCTAGTATGAGCACTTCCGTTATTAATTGAAACTTTTTGAATATTCGACAAACGTATAAATTACTTTGAAATAGGATACTCTAAAAAAACAGAAATGGCTCTGAAATTGAATACTCTAAAAAGGTCAGCAATGGGTACGAGATTGCACAATACCTTACCCCATTTGTCAAATGTGCCAACAGGGTATAGGTTAGGGATAGCCATTGAACCGTTGAGTAATGAGTGTTATGGTTGACAGTGGGTGGGTGGACCAGACAGATGGTTAACCGAGGCAACCATCCATCAACGGTAACAGTTCTGGCCCGGGAGTTACTAAGGGGAGCTTATTTTTTCTGAACCCCCTTCTCCCTCATGCTTACCCCCCCATATATAAATATATATATATATATATATATACACTGGTTATGTATAATCTTTTTCCAGCTCTCGTAACTCTTTCCGTCTGGCTTGTCTATTTCCCTTACCTTTTTATTCATCATTTTACTCTCCGTCACACATTTCTTAGTTTCATCTACCTCTGCCTCGTATCTCACTATATCAATTGTTCTTTCTTAGTCCTTTATATTGCTTTCCCCCTCTCTCGATCGTCTACTTCCTCTCTTCCCACTTCCGCATGTTACCCTTCCTCTTTCCACATGTTTCGGTTTGTCCACTTCTTTTATTCAGTCATTGTCATTCTCTCCTGTTTTTCTCTAATTGGCCACCTGCGAGTTCCAGGCTAAAAGGGAGGTAAGAGCTGTATAAATCGATATTTAGTAGACTTACCAGCAAAATTATGGTACTTGTATATTTATAAATGCATATAATACAATTCAACATACTTTATATCCATTAGAAACCTACATTATTATTGCATTACTGTTTAATAGCGATGTTTACAGCTCCAACTTCCTTATAGCCTGAAATTCGCATGTGGTCAATTTCTCTATTTCCATTCCCTTCTCCACTAGTCAATTGACCACTTGTGAGTTTCAGGCTATAAGGAAGTTGGAGTTGTAGACATCAATGTTTAGCAGACTTACCAGCTAAAATACGGTCGCAGTGCTTTTATAAATACATAAAATATATTTCAACTTACTTTTTATCCATCAGAAGCCTACATTAGTATTGCATTTCTTTATAATATCGATGTTTACGGCTCCAACTTCCTTATAGAACGAAATTTGCAAGTGGTCAATTCTCTCATTTCTTAGCCTCTCCCTTCGCCTCCTCATCAATCATTCCTCGTGTATCGCCTCCCACTGTTTACGTCTATATCTGTTTGCCTTGGCATCTCCAAAATATCGCGACTCATTTGACCTCCTCACACTCTTTCTTTCTCTATTTACCTACGTCGGGAATGCGAGCTGGAGGTGTATTGCCGATCGTCTTATGGGGGCTTCACACGAGAACTTTAACCCCTTCTGTACCGGCGAGGTCTTATTAATTGTATTCAGACGATTTTGTGCCGTTTCAGAAGGATCAGTGGTGGTAAAAAGGGTAAAGTGAGATAGCTCGAAGCCTGTAAGTTGTTGTAGGCCCGTTTTAAACTGAATATAATCGTCTAATAAGAGCCAGAATACAGTTAAAAGGACGGCACCAGTACTGAACGGGTTAATAATAAATGTTCGATGGTCAACAATTTTCTTGGAGCTTTTGTACAGATATACAAACATAAACTGATTCATTTATTATTTCAAGTGGACAAATATGTCTTAAAGTTTGCCTTAAAAACTGCCGGACCAATGTAGGCGGTAAATGTTGAGAAGTAATACACTCGTTTGATACCAAATTTACTCTTCTAATACTATTCGTCATATTGGTGCTAGTCTAGATTACGTAAACAATCACTGGGTAGAAATTACAACGGCATGATCAGGCATCTTTCGGGAGTATTTTCCAAACGTGTCGGTTTTGCCAGCATACATATAAAACGACAGAAACGGCCAGATCACCTCATAAAAGTTCCTGACGTCCGTCGAAGAATCGAACTGGCAAACATGTGGTCACCAGTCAACCACACTATAAACTGTTTTTTTCTAACCTTATACATTTCCACTTGGTCACTTTGGGCTTGAGACTTGTATTTTGAGCTGTTTGGCTGATGGTACTATGTCGAATAACCTCTCAGTTGCAAAAACAAATAAAAACAAAAATAAAACAAATACAAAAAAATACACCAGAAAAAAAGCACTGTACCCTACCTCAAGCACTCTTAATTTTTCCCACCATCTCTCTATTTAATTTATCTATCTATCTATCTCTGGATCTCCCTGTTACCTCCCTCTGGTCCCCTCTCGTCCACTCCTCATCCCACCATTCCGTCGTGTCCGTGTAAATATTGCGCTCTTTCATTCCTGGTGGTTGTTATTAGTCCAGGATGGCCCTATGCACACTCTGGGGCATAAATATTGGCCCTTTCTGACCTCTTGAGCCATCATAATGAACCCCAAGTACGTAAGTGATAGTTAGTTAGTTAAAATAGGACTTTAGAAGCTATCAACCCTTCTGGATTATTAAGACAGCACACTGTAAGTCAAGAATAGCTTCAGGACTGGAGCTCCTTTTCGAAAACCCCAGTCCGTTGTAAGTGATAGGCAAAGAATTAATGAGAAGATTCGATACCTTAAGGTCACGATCTATGTCCTAGAGTGTACAGCCGTGGTCATGTGTGCTCAGCTGCATGTCTGCCTACTGAGACCTGAACCTCTCCGGGAGGTCTGGGGCCGGGGGAGTGTTGGAGGCCCTTAGTGATCCTTGGTTTCTAGACTCTCTAGGTCTTCTCCTGAGCGACCTAGATGTGTGTGAATTTGTATTTTGTTTTATGTTGTGTTGTGTTGTCCCTGTTTGGGCTCTGTCTCTAGTCGGCCACCCCAAGCTATGGGGTATGTGTCTGAGTTACGTATATTTATAATACGCTGGTTAACTAATTTGATGAACATTGTGTAGCCACATTGATCCAATTACCGAGATTTTTTAGTTAATGCTCCCCACCTTGTTTATATCATCCGAAAGTGTTCACGTATTCCATACAAGAGTTAATGTATGTGTTAAATTAATGATTGTAAAACAAATTAATCATACTATTTTTACTTCCATCTATAAAATTACGGAGTGAAAATGAAGTCCTGTGGCCAACTGTACTTAAGGGGAGGTTTTTAGTTGATTCCCTAGACTTCCATCAAGCTTAAAATTACTCCCCCTTGACCCCCTTTCAAGATAATTTTGTACATTTTTCGGTAGAAAAATGTCCCGGCCAAAGGCCGATTGCCCTTAAATTACAGGCTCGCTATCGCTCGCCAGGAAAAAATCGACACCTAAATGGCACGAATGGTCTTAAAATTGACAGAAATGGGGCGAGGGTTCTTAAAATCGCCAAACTAATGGGGCAAGCATCTTTAAATCTCACAAGCAATGGGGCTAAACATGAGGGAGAAAGAGGTTCAGAAAAAAAATCTCCAGGTGGAAATCTCCCCTTAACGTATTGTCACATACAAACACTCGTGGACCCCCTATGTTTTTATGTATGCAATAGCTCTCTGAATTTATTTGTGGATGGAACTCGCTTCTTAATAAGTAGTATATATTGTATAGTGTTGTAGTTGATGCATACACAATTATATGCATGTAATCGTTTCCAGAGATATAATTCCATAATTAAAAATGGGTGAGGTCCACGAACTTTTATGAGTGACTGTACCTGTATGTGCATGACTGAGGCCCATCCGTTTTGAGCCTACCTTTTTATATAATTGTGTGATAATTACCGACCAGCGTCTAGGTGGCGGTGGTGGCGGTGGTTGCTGTCTAGGAGGAACTGTTGTGTATTTATAATTGATGGATGTAATGAGTGGGGGAGGGAGAGAGGGAGGGAGAGTGGGGGTGGAGGGAAGGGGTACCTGGGGGAGGGAGAGGGGGGGGGTGGAGGAGAGGGAGAGAGCGAGGGAGTAACTGGAGGAGGGAGAGATAAGGGTGGAGGGGACGAAGGGAACGAAGGGGAGCAAATGGGTAAGGTAGAGGTGAGGGATGGAAGGGAGGGAAGGAACGAAAGGGTAACTGAGGGAGGGAGAGGTGGGGGTGGAGGGTAGAAGGGAGGGAGGGAACGAAGGGGAGCAAATGGGGAAGGGAGAGAGGAGGGTGGAGGAGAGGGAGGAAGCGAAGGGGATGAGGGAGGGAGAGGTTTTAAGTATGTAGGGAAGTGTAGGACTATGGGAGGGAGGGAAGGAACTAAGGGGGAACAGGAGGGAAAAGTGTGCAGACCGTAGGGAGGAAAAGAGGGAAGAACGGAAAAGAGGGAAGGTAGGAAAGAAAGAAGAGGGTGATGGAAGGAGCTTGGATGACTGTGAAGGAAGGTATGCTATAGACGCACGTTTTGCATATGCAGTTCTTGGCTCTAATATGGCACAGGAATTTCAGTGGGGAATATTGTCGGGAAAGGAATAACAAGGAACGAAGAACTAAACGCAGAAGACCTGGACAGGCACGAACGCGTGTAATACAATAAATAATGGTTAATTATACATTATGGTTAGTTAATTAGTTAAAATAGGACTTCAGAGGCTATTAACCTTTCTGGATTATTTAGCCAGCACCCTGTAAGTCAAAAAATAACGTCAGGACTGGAGCCCCTTTTCAATATCTCCAGTCCCTTGATATACAGATACAATATGCATAAGGTTATCATCCAAATTAGAAAAAAAGAAAAAGGGGACCGAGAGAAAAATCGGTAATGAACACAAATTATAAGAACGCATATATTTAAAAAAAAAAAAAAAAAATCGAGTAAATTCACTTAATAAAGCTGATAATGAGGAATAACGTCCATAAAATAACACAAGGGAAATACAAAACATTAACAAAACAAATATAAACAGAAACGAGGAGGAGAAAAAACAATTAATTAGAGACAAGGACATGACAAGAATGATGGATGGAAAAACAAGCTGAATGACATGTGGAATTATAATAAGAGAGAGAGAGAGAGAGAGAGAGAGAGAGAGAGAGAGAGAGAGAGAGATTTTTTACATAGATTTACATAGATTTACATAGATACACTGGCCACACAGATCTTACGATCCCTACGAGGTAACCAGGACTTAATCCTAATAGAGATAGCAACCCTAAGAGAAAGTGGAAGGAAAGGATAGCAAAGATGAAGACAGAGAGAGAGAGAGAGAGAGAGAGAGAGAGCAATTAAACATTTTCAAACATATTGTATTTCTCCGTACACGATTTCAGTCATAATTCAAATCATTTTGCTCGACCAGGTGATAATTCTTGACAATTCTTACATGTCCTCACTAATGAAGTCCATTTTTTCCTCACCAGTTTTATATCTCACATGTTTTCCAACTATTTATAATTCGTCCTTGCTTTGTGTATTTTGGTTTTACTTTGTCCTGCATGAAAGACAGATATTAAGTAACTTTGATTGTAATTGAATATATGAATCCTTTTCTCTTTCATCCATTTACTAATCACTTAAGCTCCTCACTCCAGCTTGCTATTAAGAATGCACACACACACACACATATATAATTATATATATATATTACTCTAAGAATACCCTTTTGCATCTTGATAATCATATGCCAGTTTAAGGAGCACTATAAGAACAATAATGAGGGTAATATGGTGAGAGGTATGACGGCAGTACCTCCCGTTGTCCCTCCCGTTGTCCCTATATACCCCCCCGTACGACGTTGCCGCGTCTTCTCGGCAACACGCAGTGCGGCGGTGTTGCCAAACTAACGTAAACTTCCATGTTTGACTGGAACTTTCCACGATGGGAGCAGCTCACGTCTGACGGGCGAGCGGCTATGTCTGACGGGCGAGCTGCTACGTCTGACGGGGCTGCTCCCGTCAGACGGCCGTGGTGGCCCGGTCAGTCGTAAGCTTTCCCGTCTTTTGACATACGTGAGGGCGAGCCACGTATTTGATTCCACTCGAATCAACAACCGCGCGGCCTTGGCCGCACCCACAACATTCCCGACCCACGTGGGCTACTCGTTTCTACTCTCGCCATGCGTGAGTAACCCCCCGACTGGCCGCAATTTCATTTACGTTTTGCGTATTATGCCCTTACGTTTTACGTAATCGGTTGCCAACTACCAATATACCTTCGTTTACAAAAGACGGGAGCTGACGGGAGCAATATGCGTGAGTGTGTGACCCCACCATAAGTTGGATTCCCATATGGGTGATATGGGCTGGGTGTGAATGGGAGCTGCTTCATGTGGGCCGCATGGCCATATGCAGTTTCCCGCGATCTTATGACTTTATGTTATGTAATTGGGGTTGGGTGTGACAGGGATCTGCCTTGTGTGGGCCGATCGGCTTTTTGCAGACTCCCATTTTCTTATGTTCTTATGTTCTTAATATGAGTGTAAACAAAGACAAATATTATCAGTGTCTCCAATATGGCGGAGGTAAGCCATACAAGAGGGTCGCCAGTACACCCAAGACCAGTAATATACGGTATATTATTGGTCTTGAGTACACCCAGAGCGGCCAACACGCTATAGACCTACTATATATACAGTATATCGACCAGGGATACACACAAACAGACCTACTATACAGTATATCGACCAGGGATACACACAAACAATTGCTCCCTCATTATCTCCTCTCCATCTCCTGTCATCAATAAACAGTCACGTTCGAAATTATCGTCCCATCTTCAGCCATATTTTCTTTTCTTAAAGTGACACAAATAACATCAATACATCTTACATATTTAACCTGCATTCACGAGCGTTAAAAAACGTTTCGTGTTCCCCTTATTAGAAACAGTTGAACAAACAAGATAGGCCACTAATTTTTGGCCTGACTGTACACAGGTGGGACAAGGAGAGGAGGTGTGTGTGTGTGTGTGTGTGTGTGTGTGTGTGTGTGTGTGTGTGTGTGTGTGTGTGTGTGTGTGTGTGTGTGTGCGTGTACTCCCCCCGCACTTCAGGTTAGTTTAATACTGTACTAAATTGATAGTCGTCATTTGTTCCCATACATGTTTGACCATAATTTGAATACCCTCATTATGGGCTATTGTTATGAAGATTCAGAGGTAGACAACAATAAAGTCCAGACCCCTGCGGCCTAATTCCCCCCCCCCCCCCACCCCCACCCCCACCCCACCCCACCCCGGCCCCTCACCTGGCAGTAATCCACACGTGTACACTATCGACCACAGAAGGTAATCCCCCGGTGATTACTTCGGTTGGCCCGTGGGGGATTCTCTGGTTCACCGGTATTACTATTACAATTAGTACCTTTACTATCAACAGAAAGTAATCCCACAAAAAGAAATCCTCCTTCGAGATGAATGTTTACAGTTTTCAATAGAAAAAAGTCACGGCCGAAGGCTGGTTTCTCTTAAATTAAAGGCTTGCTATCGCTCGCCAGGAAAAAATCGACACCTAAATGACACGAAGTCTTAACCCTTTCACGCTTATGACGCAATTTTGAGCCTATTAGGGATACTGTAAAGCCTTTGTTACCATCAGGGGTATTTAGAAACCTTTAGTTTAGTTACTTCAACCTCTGCAGTTGTATTTGATTTAGCTGTGGGCAGAAAACTAATTTTGGAGAGGTAATTATAAGAGTGAGAGAACTCTATTTCTTATTGCTAATCTGGCAACCTCTGCGTCATAAAAGCGTGAAAGAGTTAATATGGAGAAAGAAATGGGGCAAAAAGTCTTAAAATCGCCAAACTAATGGACCGAACGACATAAAATCTGAAAATGTATGGGGCTGAACAGAGGGACAAAGGGGACCAGAAAAACGACCCATCTCCCCTTAAAGCAAACAGTGACATCGTAATTTGTCTGTCTGTGTGTCGTGCGTAAGAGTAATGGCACCCCGTCCTAACCAAAACGTTCTCGATCAATCAAAACCGATAAACATCTCTTCCTGTTGAGCTACTCCCTAATCGCAACAGCTGCAAGGGACGTGATAATAGTAGTATTAACCCCTTCCGTACCGGGGACGTCTGTTTAGTCTTATTCTAGCTGTTTTTAGGCGAGTTTATATAGTTTTAATAATGATCTGTGAGAGTTAGAAGGAATCAATGAAAGAGTTGGAGGACTTAAATTTGCTAGAGGTCCTTCCTAAACTGAATGAAATGGGTGCCAAAATATAATGAAAAAGACGTCACCGGCACTTAATGGGTTAAGCCTTTCTGTATTCCAGGACGCATATTTACTCTTCATTCTTAGTAACTTTAGACGACATTTTGGAAATTCGGAATGCTCCCTGAGAATCAAATTAAGTAAAACTATCTCCATTAACCCTCTAGCACCCACAAGTACTTCCTACGCCAAATAAAATCGGCATGTTATAACCAGAATAAATTGACGAAACTCATATAGAGAGGATATTAACCTGATATTAAACTCATATAGAGAGGATATTAACCTGATATTAAACTCATATAGAGAGGATATTAACCTGATATTAAACTCATATAGAGAGGATATTAACCTGATATTAAACTCATATAGAGAGGATATTAACCTGATATTAAACTCATATAGAGAGGATATTAACCTGCTATTAAACTCATATAGAGAGGGTATTAACCTGCTATTAAACTCATATAGAGAGGATATTAACCTGATATTAAACTCATATAGAGGATATTAACCTGATATTAAACTCATATAGAGAGGATATTAACCTGATATTAAACTCATATGGAGAGGATATTAACCTGATATTAAACTCATATAGAGAGGATATTAACCTGATATTAAACTCATATAGAGAGGATATTAACCTGATATTAAACTCATATAGAGAGGATATTAACCTGCTATTAAACTCATATAGAGAGGATATTAACCTGATATTAAACTCATATAGAGAGGATATTAACCTGATATTAAACTCATATAGAGAGGATATTAACCTGATATTAAACTCATATATAGAGAGAGATATTAAAACTCATTTAACCTGATATTAAACTCATATAGAGAGGATATTAACCTGATATTAAACTCATATAGAGAGGATATTAACCTGATATTAAACTCATATAGAGAGGATATTAACCTGATATTAAACTCTATAGAGAGGTTAACCTGATATTAAACTCATATAGAGAGGATAACCTTAAACTCATATAGAGAGGATATTAACCTGATATTAAACTCATATAAAGAGGATATTAACCTGATATTTCTACGTGAGCGACAGAACTATACTACACTGAACAAATAGTGTGTATATATATATTAGCTTAGAGAAGTTAAAGCATATCTGAATAGTAGCACTTTGTTTTAGTATACAAATAAAATGAACGCGTAAACATGGTTGAATTTGGTCATTCTCCGTGTATACGATAAACAGACCACCGTGCGCGCGTTGCATACACTTATTAGTAAAGCAGTACGTAATCTGAAGCTATAATTATAGATATTAAATAGTGAATGTATGCATGTTATAGGATATTACATATTATTTTTATGATGCGTTTTCTATAATTTGCTCGGATAGATTGTCCCTTGTAATTTAATCATTGTGTATATTTATTATTTATATATCTTTTTAATAAATGTATATACAGATTTGATTTATGTTAACTAAAACTCCAGTAAAATTTGCCTGTATATATTTGCTACAGAAGATAATTGAAATACGCTACACACAACCCAGAAAAGGTTGTCCAATAATTCAGCACTTGATGTATAATGGCCTCCAACGATTAACAGGGTTCGAACTATCTTACTTAGCCCTTTTCACTAACTCAGATCCTTTTTAAACTACACAAAATCGTCGAAATATAGTTTGTATTAAACCAAAAAGACGTCGCGGTACAGCAGGGTTGCATTTGATGGTGTATGTGATCAATGCAAAGACGAAATATGTTTGTACATTTTTCAGTAGAGAAATGTCCCTGCTTAAGGCCGTTTCTTTCAAAATTACAGGCTGGCTATCGCTCGCCAAGAATATATAGACACCTAAATGGCACAAAAGGTCGTACAATCGCCAAACTACTGGAGCGAACGTCTTATAATGTCAAAACTAATGAGTCTAAACATGAGGGAGAATGAGGTCCAGAAAAAAAAACACCCCTTCCGAGAATGTTATTATACAGGCAGACCCTATGTTTGACCAGTAAGCCAAAGGGAAAAGCTACAGTATATAGAATTCTTGCCTGCCTCTCGTAATAGCGTCCTTCCCTTTACAATGACACTCTCAAATTTATCTGTGGGTTCTACAGTATGTCAGAGAGAGAGAGAGAGAGAGAGGGGAGAGGCCTTTTTCTGCATATTTGCTGTGTGGTACATCTGGTTTTCCTTCTGTGTAAAAAAGAGCATTGATGTCATAATTATGCGATATACGCTATATAGTATAGTGTATAGTATTTGCCAAAAAGCAATATTGACATAATTTTCAGATCTTAACTTTGTTCTTTGTTTTCCTGTTTCCTGTTTCCCTTTGTGTTTCTCCCCGTACAGTATGACTCCCAGCGGGGCCACCCATGGTCTTGTAGGCTCGTCCTTTCCACTGGGAGACTTATGTATTTGTATAATAATGATAACTAATAATAATAATGACTACTTTTCATGTAGCCCATTACGTAATAAGAGAGTAACAACTAGGCGGCATTGTGAAGAGCTACTCGAATGTTAAGGGTCGTGGGCGTATATATTTACTATATATTTAATCTGGTTGGTGCAGGAGAGATGGCAGAGAGTTACATCGAGAGTTGAAAGGATCGTATATTCGGTCCAAAAGGAAATAAGTAGATAAATATATAAATACATACAGTATATACAGAAAAATCAATCATCTATGCCTTATCAATGCATTTTATGCTCCTACCCATGCCTTCATCCGGCCCCAATCCTGATCGGTATCTTTTCAGCCCTTCCATCAGTGAAATACACGAGTACATGAAAGAGTGAGGGGATGCATGTTCTGTAGACTGGTAGACTAGACACATTGAGGGGAACGAAGGCACATGGTATATGTGTAATATTTTAGGTGTACCTTCCAGCTTGTACCCAACCAAATCCTAATCTGATGCAAGGTATTAGAAGTTATGCCACTCAACCCTATTTGGTGCAGGGGGGGGGTCTACTTGGAATCCTCCCGGTGCTATTGTACTACAATAGTTTGGAGATAATAACACGTTTCACATCATTAGTTTGGCGAATATACAACGCTTCAACACCTTAAGGTGTCAATATTTGGGAGAAAGCGGCTTTTGGCCGGGAAATTTTTCTCCCCAAAATGTAATTAAATATATCCAAATGTCTTCAACTACATTTTAACTACAATAACTGCCTACCATAATATTATATGACGCAGCAGAATATGTTAATTGTTTCCACTAAATGTACCCAGCCACAGCCTTTTCCTCCTACAATACCGTGCTGCACATAATAATTAATATAACGCACCAGGGGCAGCTCTACCCCAAGCATTTACACCCCACCAATTCCAGGCGGTATTAACAGCATTATTTCACTTCCATTACATTTAAGTAAATAAATTCACAGGCAGACTCCATTTACACCTATTGCTATAATCCTGTGTGTGTGTGTGTGTCGCCTACATATCTTTTTCACCGGCACTTAACCCTTTCAGTACCATGACGCCTTATTACCTTTGGTTCTGGCCAACAGCACTTAACCCCTTCAGTACCATGACGCCTTCTTACCTTTAATTATGGCCAACAGCACTTAACCCCTTCAGTACCATGACGCCTTATTACCTTTAATTATGGCCAACAGCACTTAATCCCTTCAGTACCATGACGCCTTCTTACCTTTGATTATGGCCAACAGCACTTAACCCCTTCAGTACCATGACGCCTTCTTACCTTTAATTACGGCCAACAGCACTTAACCCCTTCAGTACCATGACGCCTTATTACCTTTCATTATGGCCAACAGCACTTAACCCCTTCAGTACCATGACGCCTTCTTACCTTTAATTATGGCCAACAGCACTTAACCCCTTCAGAACCATGATGCCTCATTACCTTTGATTATGGCCAACAGCACTTAACCCCTTCAGTACCATGACGCCTTATTACCTTTAATTATGGCCAACAGCATTTAACCCCTTCAGTACCATGACGCCTTCTTACCTTTGATTATGGCCAACAGCACTTAACCCCTTCAGTACCATGACGCCTTCTTACCTTTAATTATGGCCAACAGCACTTAACCCCTTCAGTGACCAACAGCACTTAACCCTTTCAGTACCATGATGCCTTATTACCTTTGATTATGGCCAACAGCACTTAACCCCTTCAGTACCATGATGCCTTATTACCTTTGATTATGGCCAACAGCACTTAACCCCTTCAGTACCCTGACACCTTATAACCTTTGATTATGGCCAACAGCACTTAACCCCTTCAGTACCATGACGCCTTAATACCTTTGATAATGGCCAACAGCACTTAACCCCTTCAGTACCATGATGCCTTATTACCTTTGATTATGGCCAACAGCACTTAACCCCTTCAGTACCATGATGCCTTATTACCTTTGATTATGGCCAACAGCACTTAACCCTTTCAGTACCATGATGCCTTATTACCTTTGATTATGGCCAACAGCACTTAACCCCTTTAGTACCATGATGCCTTATTACCTTTGATTATGGCCAACAGCACTTAACCCCTTCAGTACCATGACGCCTTCTTCCCTTTGATTCTGGCCAACAACACTTAACCCCTTCAGTACCATGACGCCTTCTTACCTTTGATTATGGCCAACAGCACTTAACCCCTTCAGTACCATGATGCCTTATTACCTTTGATTCTGGCCAACAGCACTTAACCCCTTCAGTACCATGACACCTTATTACCTTTGATTCTGGCTAACAGCACTTAACCCCTTCAGTACCATGACGCCTTCTTACCTTTGATTCTGGCCAACAGCACTTAACCCCTTCAGTACCATGACACCTTATTACCTTTGATTCTGGCCAACAGCACTTAACCCCTTCAGTACCATGACACCTTATTACCTTTGATTCTGGCCAACAGCACTTAACCCCTGCAGTACCATGACGCCTTATTACCTTTGATTCTGGCCAACAGGACTTAACCCTTTCAGTACCATGACGCCTTCTTACCTTTGATCATGGCCAACAGCATTTAAGCCCTTCAGTACCATGACGCCTTATTACCTTTGATTCTGGCCAACAGCACTTAAGCCCTTCATCAGTACCATGACGCCTTCTTACCTTTGATTCTAGCCAACAGCACTTAACCCTTTCAGTACCATGACGCCTTCTTACCTTTCATTCTGGCCAACAGCACTTAACCACTTCAGTACCATGACGCCTTATTACCTTTGATTCTGGCCAATAGCACTTAACCCCTTCAGTACCATGACGCCTTATTACCTTTGATTCTGGCCAACAGCACTTAACCCCTTCAGACCATGACGCCTTATTACCTTTGATTCTGGCCAACAGCACCTAACCCATTCAGTACCATGACGCCTTATTACCTTTGATTCTGGCCAACAGCACCTAACCCCTTCAGTACCATGATGCCTTATTACCTTTGATTCTGGCCAACAACAGCACTTAACCCCTTCAGTACCATGACGCCTTATTACCTTTGATTCTGGCCAACAGCACTTAACCCCTTCAGTACCATGACGCCTTATTACCTTTGATTCTGGCCAACAGCACTTAACCCCTTCAGTACCATGACGCCTTATTACTTTTGATTCTGGCCAACAGCATTTAACCCCTTCAGTACCATGACGCCTTATTACCTTTGATTCTGGCCAACAGCACTTAACCCCTTCAGTACCATGATGCCTTATTACCTTTGATTCTGGCCAACAGCACTTAACCCCTTCAGTATCATGATGCCTTACTCCCTTTGATTCTGGCCAACAGCACTTAACCCCTTCAGCACCATGATGCCTTATTACCTTTGATTCTGACCAACAGCACTTAACCCCTTCAGTACCATGACGCCTTATTACCTTTGATTCTGACCAACAGCACTTAACCCCTTCAGTACCATGACGCCTTATTACCTTTGATTCTGGCCAACAGCACTTAACCCCTTCAGTACCATGACACCTTATTACCTTTGATTCTGGACAACAGCACTTAACCCCTTCAGTACCATGATGCCTTATTACCTTTGATTCTGGCCAACAGCATTTAACCCCTTCAGTACCATGAAACCTTATTACCTTTGATTCTGGCTAACAGCACTTAACCCCTTCAGTACCATGATGCCTTATTACCTTTGATTCTGGCCAATAGCACTTAACCCCTTCAGTACCATGACACCTTATTACCTTTGATTCTGGCCAATAGCACTTAACCCCTTCAGTACCATGACGCCTTCTTACCTTTGATTCGGCCAACAGCACTTAACCCCTTCAGTACCATGACACCTTATTACCTTTGATTCTGGCCAACAGCACTTAACCCCTTCAGTACCATGACACCTTATTACCTTTGATTCTGGCCAACAGCATTTAACCCCTTCAGTACCATGACACCTTATTACCTTTGATTCTGGCCAATAGCACTTAACCCCTTCTGTACCATGATGCCTTATTACCTTTGATTCTGGCCAACAGCACTTAACCCATTCAGTACCATGATGCCTTCTTGCCTATCATTCTGACCAACATCACTTAACCCCTACAGTACCATGACCCCTTATTACCTTTGATTCTGGCCAACAGCACTTAACCCCTTCTGTACCATGATGCCTTATTACCTTTGATTCTGGCCAACAGCACTTAACCCCTACAGTACCATGACGCCTTATTACCTTTGATTCTGGCCAACAGCACTTAACCCCTTCAGTACCATGACGCCTTATTACCTTTGATTCTGGCCAACAACACTTAACCCCTTCAGTACCATGACGCCTTCTTACCTTTGATTATGGCCAACAGCACTTAACCCCTTCAGTACCATGATGCCTTATTACCTTTGATTCTGGCCAACAGCACTTAACCCCTTCAGTACCATGACACCTTATTACCTTTGATTCTGGCTAACAGCACTAAACCCCTTCAGTACCATGACGCCTTCTTACCTTTGATTCTGGCCAACAGCACTTAACCCCTTCAGTACCATGACACCTTATTACCTTTGATTCTGGCCAACAGCACTTAACCCCTTCAGTACCATGACACCTTATTACCTTTGATTCTGGCCAACAGCACTTAACCCCTGCAGTACCATGACGCCTTATTACCTTTGATTCTGGCCAACAGGACTTAACCCTTTCAGTACCATGACGCCTTCTTACCTTTGATCATGGCCAACAGCATTTAAGCCCTTCAGTACCATGACGCCTTATTACCTTTGATTCTGGCTAACAGCACTTAACCCCTTCAGTACCATGATACCTTATTACCTTTGATTCTGGCCAACAGCACTTAACCCCTTCAGTACCATGACGCCTTCTTACCTTTGATTCTGGCCAACAGCACTTAACCCCTTCAGTACCATGACACCTTATTACCTTTGATTCTGGCCAACAGCACTTAACCCCTTCAGTACCATGACGCCTTATTACCTTTGATTCTGGCCAACAGCACTTAACCCCTACAGTACCATGACACCTTATTACATTTGATTCTGGCCAACAGCACTTAACCCCTTCAGTACCATGATGCTGTATTACCTTTGATTCTGGCTAACAGCACTTAACCCCTTCAGTACCATGACGCCTTATTACCTTTGATTCTGGCTAACAGCACTTAACCCCTTCAGTACCATGATACCTTATTACCTTTGATTCTGGCCAACAGCACTTAACCCCTTCAGTACCATGATGCCTTCATACCTTTGATTCTGGCCAACAGCACTTAACCCCTTCAGTACCATGATACCTTCTTACCTTTGATTCTGGCCAACAGCACTTAACCCCTTCAGTACCATGACGCCTTCTTACCTTTGATTCTGGCCAACAGCACTTAACCCCTTCAGTACCATGATGCCTTATTACCTTTGATTCTGGCCAACAGCACTTAACCCCTTCAGTACCATGACACCTTATTACCTTTGATTCTGGCCAACAGCACTTAACCCCTTCAGTACCATGACGCCTTCTTACCTTTGATTCTGGCCAACAGTACTTAACCCCTTTAGTACCATGACGCCTTATTACCTTTGATTCTGGCCAAAAGCACTTAACCCCTTCAGTACCATGACGGCCTTATTACCTTATATTCTGGCCAACAGCACTTAACCCCTACAGTACCATGACACCTTATTACCTTTGATTCTGGCCAACAGCACTTAACCCCTTCAGTACCATGATGCCTTCTTACCTTTGATTCTGGCCAACAGCACTTAACACCGTCAGTACCATGACACCTTATTACCTTTGATTCTGGCCAACAGCCCTTAACCCCTTCAGTGCCATGACGCCTTCTTACCTTTGATTCTGGCCAACAGCACTTAACCCCTTCAGTAACATAACACCTTATTACCTTGGATTCTGGCCAACAGCACTTAACCCCTTCAGTACCATGACACCTTATTACCTTTGATTCTAGCCAACAGCACTTAACCCCTTCAGTACCATGACACCTTATTACCTTTGATTCAGCCAACAGCACTTAACCCCTTCTGTACCATGACACCTTATTACCTTTGATTTTGGCCAACAGCACTTAAACCTTTCAGTACCATGACGCCTTATTACCTTTTATTCTGGCCAACAGCACTTAACCCCTTCAGTACCATGATGCCTTATTACCTTTGATTCTGGCCAACAGCACTTAACCCCTTCAGTACCATGACGCCTTATTACCTTTGATTCTGGCCAACAGCACTTAACCCCTTCAGTACCACGACGCCTTATTACCTTTGATTCTGGACAAGAGCTTTTATAGTCAACATTCGATGATCAAAAAAATTCTGGCAACATTTATGGAGTATTATGCCCTGGTATCGGAAACTAGAATGATGGTATATGAATTTAAGTAACCGAAATCATCTAAATGCTGACGTCATAAGCTGAAAGACCAGTGTTAAGGATAAATGATGATGGAAAAAGCGCTCGTGTGATACCGGCTTTAATATGCCCCAAATTACAAGTATCCTTCTCTAGTACTAAGCTGCTAGTGTATGTGTGTGCGAGGTATACAGTATGTGTGTATGGCATCAAGCTACGTGACCACGAGGCGGAGCGGGTAGTGGTGGATGGGATCTGATGCCAAATGAAGCCCTTACTTTTAAGCTCCTCGGTGGCCTAGTGCCTAAGGTATTGGAGTGCTGCACTACTGGTCTGGGCTCGAGCCCTGGCTGGGTCATATCACAAAAATATTAAATATGATTATTGTATGAGTAACTAAATAATTTACCTCTGAAAAAAATTAGGTAGAGAAGGGAAATTAATTGTGGATACGAATTCGTTAATAAATGGTACAGCTGGAACAAGAAGAGCGTCACCAACCCTTCTAATAACGTTATCACTACTTGTACATTATTACATTATGTGAATATATATATATATGTTCATTGTCATCATTTAGCATTTTCAATATATTTAATTTTCAGACCTAATCTTTCTTAACCCTTTCAGTACCGGTGACATCCTTTCCATTATATGCTCGCACATTTAGGACATTAATGATAGTATGCCACCGTAAACGAGTAATTCATTATGAACTTCAGGGTTCATTAATATTCCCGACTTGCTCTGTGCGCTGTGGACTCCCGAGGCTTTAAATTATATCAAGGGAGTTATTAAATATAGATATATATTTTATTATAATAAGGGGGGGGGGATATTATTTTTCATATCTATATCTTTTATTATTATATATTGTTTTCTAGTACTCCCCTAGACCTCTATCAAGCTTTAAAAAAAAAACCAAACCTCCCTTTCGTGATTATAAAAATAATAATAATAATAGTTCTTAAAGCTAGCGCATGCTAAGCTAGCTAAGGATAGCTCAATAAGGCCGATTAGGCGTATTTCCATTGGGGTCCTGTACTACTACCCCATCCCTTTGCTCATGAGGGATGGTAACGACTCAGTGCTTGTGAAAAATCTTTAATGCGCCGAGCGTGGGCGCGAACCCGGGCCTTCTGGGTGGAAGTCCGAGACGCTAGTCACTACACCAAGCGAACCGCTTAATTTGTACATTTTTCGGTAGAAAAATGTCCCAGCCTAATACTGGTTTCTACTAAACTGAAGGCTAGCTATCGCTCGCCAGAAATACAAACGACCCCTAAATGGCACAAAATGTCGTATCATTGACAAAGGAATGGGACGAAAGGTCTTAAAATCGTCAAACTAATGGGGCGAACGTCCTTTGCTCTCATAACTAATAGGGCTAAACATGAGGGCGCAAGGAGTCAATAATATCTCATATACGGCAAGCAGTACATTGTGTGGGTACCAAGTGAATGGGTGAGTAACAACAAGTACCAAACCTACATACTCCGATAGTCATGAAATTCAGTGATAGGAGAGGCTGGGAATGCGAAATCCCCCGGATGAATAACAGGGGTGCTATGGGCTCTCTGCGAGAGGGCTGGTTATCACACAGAGGCCCACGTCTCTTCAACAAACTCCCACGGCGAGTAAGAGACATGAGGGACATCTCGTTAGACAACTTCAAGAGAGCCCTAGATGTCGAACTGCAAAAAGTGCCAGACGAGCCCATCCTCGCAAGGGAGCGAGCTGTCGCTTCAAACAGTCTACTGCACCAAATCACCACCCATAACGAGGGGCGTCGCGCTCCTTGGTGCCGCTAGAGGAGCGGCGAACACATCCAAAGGTATCCAAAGGTAAGGTAAGGGGGTGAATTTGGAAGCGGAACTGCAGCTTTTATCTGTGTTACTGTATTGGACACAGCAGGTCATTTAGCTGTTTAAGGGGAGATCTCCACTTGAGGGATTTTTTGCTTGACTCCTTTCTCCCTCATGTTTAGCCTCATTGTTTTTCTAATTTTAAGACGTTTGCCCCATTATTTTGAAGATTTTAAGAACTTTCAACCAATTTCTGTCAATTTTAAGACCTTTCGTGCCAGTCAGGTGTCGATTTTATCCTGGCGAGCGATAGCGAGTCTGTAATTTAAGAGGAACCGGCCTTTGGCCGGGACATTTTTCTACCGAAAAATGTACAAATTTATATTGAAAGGGACTCAAGGGGGTGTAATTTTAAGCTTGATGGAGGTCTAGGGAACAAACTAAATACCTCCCCTTAAGTGGACCACGATGCATTCATAATAATCCACCTATTTATGGGTATATTTAAGGGTATAATAATCCACCTATTTAAGGGTATATTTAAGGGTATAATGATCCACCTATTTAAGGGTATATTTAAGGGTATAATAATCCACCTATTTAAGGGTATATTGGTGGAAATAAACCCACAATCATCAATATGCCAAATTATTGTAGAGACCCTTTTTCTTATCCGTTTTATATATACCGTTGCATTTAATGGTGAATACGGGGACAATAGTGAATACAGGGACAATAGTGAATACAGGGACAATAGTGAATACAGGGACAATAGTGAATACAGGGACAATGGTGAATACAGGGACAATGGTGAATACAGGGACACTATTATCCGCCAAAGCTCGACATTATAAAATCAAGTGTTTTTTAAGGGGAGATTTCCACTTGAGGGATTTTTTTCTTTACCCCTTTCTCCCTCATGTTTAGCCCCATTGCTTTTGAGATTTTAAGACGTTCGCCCCATTAGTTTGGCGATTTTAAGAACTTTCACCCCATTTATATCACTTTTAAGACCTTTCGTCCCATTTAGGTGTCAATTTTTTCCTGGCGAGCGATAGCGAGCCTGTAATTATTATGTTCTCTCCACCAACCAACTTTACTCCTAAACTCGATTAATGAAATTAACAAACACAAAGAAGAGGCCTTCGGCCGGGACATTTTTCTACCGAAAAATTTACAAATTTATCTTGAAAGGGGATCAACGGGGTGTAATTTCAAGTTGGATGGAAGTCTAGGAAACATACTAAAAACCTCCCCTTAATAGGAGTAAGCGTAAACTGTGGAGTCAATTGCAACTTTAATATGTCCAGTGTATTTATAATTGCTGGTTAAACTGTCTCTTTCAAATCCGGGAATAAAAATGGTCTCCAGTATTTATCTTTTCATTTTTTTTTTTTTTTTTTTTTTCTATGTGCATGAAGGAGACAAATACTAAAGCTGCCTGTAACAAGTACAACTAAATACAAATAAATGTATCTTGATGTTTAGACTTAGAGACCCGCACGGCATTACCAGGAACTAAAACAATGTTCTCCGAGTTAACATTATCCATTCCCCACGAACACCACCACCGAGGCAGAACTCTTAACACTAAAACATGGAAATATACCGAGTCCAAATTGTCAAACTCGGTGCAGATTGTAAGGGGAGGCAGACCGTTTTTCTGGACCCCCTTCTCCTTAATGTTTAGCCCCACTAATTTTGAGATTATAAGACATTCGGCCCATTAGTTTGGTGATTTTAACACCTTTCGCCCCATTTCGTTGTTAATTTTAAGACCTTTCGTGCCATTTAGGTGTCGATTATTTAAGAGGAACCGGCCTTCGGCCGGGAAATTTTTCTACCGAAAAATTTACAAATTTATCTTGAAGGGGGGTCTAGGGGGTGTTTTTCTAAGCTTGATGGAGGTCTAGGGAGGAAACTAAAACAATATATGAATAAATGAATTAATAGACCAAACAAACGGTCTGCCTCCCTTTAACGTTCCCAGATATTTGGCATTGTGGGTCATATTGCACAGTGCTATAACCTGTTAACCCCTTCAGTCCCGACGATGATTTATATATTTTAGCTTAGCTATATTTGGACATGATTCTGCAGTTTAAGAAGGATCTGTGGTAGCAAAAAGGGTTAAGTGAGATAGTTCGAAGCCTGTTAATTGCTGGAGACCCTAAAAATGAAGTCCCTGGTACTGCATAGGTTAAATCTTGGTAAATGTATTATGATGCCAAGGCTTCCAAGGCTACTGCGTATCAGAAACAAAAGCGATGTGTTTCTGTCGGCTGACAATGTGTGTGTGTGTGTGTGTGTGCAACAAAAACCGCGGAAATTCCTGGACGAAATAATTCCCCCCGACACGTAAATAATTTCCCCGACACGTAAAACTCTCTGGAATAAAACATAAACATTGAGGGAACACGGTGGAACTTCATTGGTACATTGAGGAACACGGTGGAGCTTCATTGGTACAGGAGAGGCCCATGAATCTTAGCTGACTGGCGTTCTTTGGTACCAGGGGACTTATTTTATATATATAGATACATAGATAGATAGATAGATAGATATAGATTATATTTGTTATATATAAACATAAAACACATAACATTTCTTTTTTTCGGTGGTACGGTACGAGTTGGAGAAACAAGTAATGTTCACAAACTAAAGTTGCCCTAACATTTAGTTTTTTCTTTTAAGTTGGAAGCCAGCGACGCCTGAAGTTTGGCCACAGAGGTTTAAAGCTGCCTGGATATAGTTATGTTGACTTTACTTTGTTTGTTATACATGAATGCAGGGCGTCAACGAAGGCCAAGTTAATTATTTATAGTCCTTGTTATTGTATATGCAAAGGTAAAAAACAGAAGTTGTCAAGCCGGGTCTTCTGAGATCTCTATCAATATTAGTTTACCCAAGTCTACAAGGTGTTACTAGAAACAAACCCAAAACTACTAGTCGGCCAGCTGGTACCCACAATTTTATCTTGTAATGGTCGTAGGAAATGTGGGTCGAGCGCCAGTTGGACTAGATAATAGTCCGTCAGGTGCTCGGCCTGGTGAGTCAGTGTATATTATTATGTTCTCTCCACTAACCAACTTTACTCCTAAACTCGATTAATGAAATCAACAAACACATGTGGCAGTCCGGGGATTCGAACCCAGGACGCTCACATCGAAAATCAACACACTTATGCATTGCACCACGAAGACAGTTAATATAGAGTATATGAAGGGCCATGCCTGGCATTGTGGTGGGTTCCGCTGCGTGTCTGCCAGCTACGACCGGAACCTCTCCGGGATGACTATGACCTGGGAATATTTTGGTGGGGACCCCAAATGGGGCTTGGTGTCTGGGTCTTCTGGACGACCTAGATGTGTGATAATTTTTGTTTTTATTTTGATTTTGATGCTTCTGTTCGAGCTCTGTCTCGAGTCGGCCACCCCCACCTATAGGATATGTGCCTCAGCATATGCATACATACGAAAAACAATGTGAAATAAAGTAAGATGTCAGTGGCCCTTAAGCTTTGCATGAAAATTATATTACACTATGGCTATTATATTACACTATGGCTATTATATTACACTATGACTATTATATTACACTATGGTTATTATATTACACTATGACTATTATATTACACTATGACTATTATATTACACTATGACTATTATACACTATGACTATTATATACACTATGACTATTATACACTATGACTATTATACACTATGACTATTATATACACTATGACTATTATACACTATGACTATTATACACTATGACTATTATATTACACTATGACTATTATATTACACTATGGCTATTATATTACACTATGACTATTATATTACACTATGACTATTATATTACATTATGACTATTATATTACACTATGACTATTATATTACACTATGGCTATTATATTACACTATGACTATTATATTACACTATGGCTATTATATTACACTATGACTATTATATTACACTATGACTATTATATTACATTATGACTATTATACACTATGACTATTATATACACTATGACTATTATATTACACTATGACTATTATATTACACTATGACTATTATATTACACTATGGCTATTATATTACACTATGACTATTATATTACACTATGGCTATTATATTACACTATGGCTATTATATTACACTATGACTATTATATTACACTATGACTATTATATTACACTATGACTATTTATATATTTTAGTATGATTAGACCATTGAGGATTATGACGGTGTTAACAGATGATTCTGGCTATCATTAGACGATTATGTGCAGCTTAGGAAGTATCTTTAGGAATGTAAGGGTTAAAACTAACTAAAGGTATTATGTTTTACTACATGTGTAAGAAGGAAACAAAAGGCAAAGCTTTCTCTGAATCTCACAGATCCTACCAAAGCTGAATAAAATCGTCTAATGATAGCTAAAACGCGTCATAATTCTCTATAGAGGTTGTAGTGGTGGTGTTGGTGGTGGAGATGGTAGTGGGTGCGGTGATGGTGGTGGTGGTGGTGGTGGTAGTGATAGTGGGTGCGATGATGGTGGTGGTGGTGGTGGTGGTAGTGGTGGTGAAGGTGGGTGTGGTGATGGAGGTGGAGGTGGTGGTGGTGGAGGTAGTGGTGATGGTAGTGGGTGCGGATGATGGCGGAGGTGGTAGTGTATGAGGTGGTAGTAGTGGTGGAGATGGAGGTAGTGACGGTGGTGGAGGTGGTAGTGGTGATGATGGAGGTGGTAGTGGTGATGATGGTAGGGGTGTTGGTGGTAGTGGTGAAGGTGTATGACGTGGAGGTAGTAGTGGTAGTGGTAGGGGTAGTAACTGCTAATTGAACAGTCAGCAACATTCGTCCGTCTTGAATTACAGCCTCATTAAATATGCGGGTTATGCTCGTGTGGGTAATTTACAGGGCAGTGTTTTTAGGCCGACTGTATGTTACTGCTGTGTTCTGGACTTGTTGGTGGAGGAATGCAAGTGTGTTTGTGTGTGTGTGTGTGGGTGTGGGTGTGTGTGTTTCTATTTATTTCTTCTGTCTGTGTTAGAGTGTGTGTGTGTTGTTGTTTTTTGTATGTGTGTGTGTGTGTGTTTTTTTTTCGTCTGTGTATGTGTGTGGTGTGTGTGTGTCAAGAGTAATAGATAACACATCATGGTTAGCAGGAACATTGGATACGTTTGTTATTTGTAGGTAGACAATTATACCGGGTAACGTTTTCTCTCATCTTATTAATTTGTTTATGTTTGCGATGGCTTTCAAATTGTTGTATGAAGAGAGAAAGCTATACAATAGAGTAAGCAATAGCGAGAGAGATGTTTACGTCATAAATAAATGTAGACACCGATAAAACTAGCGAGGCAGACAGGCAGCCAGAAAGTTAATGAGAAACGACCTAGAAAGATATAGTGGCAATTTACCTGGCAGACCTAGTTTACTGGGCGGTATTTAATGGGAGGTATTTAGTGTGTTCTCTAGACCTCCATCAAGCTTAAAATTACACCCCCTTGAGCCTCTTTCAAGATAAATTTGTACATTTTTCGGTAGAAAAATGTCCTGGCCGAAGGCCGATTCCTCTTAAATTACAGGCTCGCTATCGCTCGCCAGGATAAAATCGACACCTGAATTGCACGAAAGGTCTTAATATGGGGTGAAAGTTCTTAAAATCGCTAAACTAATGGGACAAACGTTTTATAATATCAAAAGCAATGGGGCTAAACATGAGGGAGAAAGGGGTCAAGAAAAAAAATCCCTCAAGTCGACATCTCCCCTTAAGGCCACTTGTGTGTTAATCAAATACAGCTACTTGCGGTTGTGTTCCATTTGGTTTGAGAGGGATAATTATTTTTTGTTTATACTGAATAGGGTGTGTATAAATATATACTGCATAGCTTAATATGCAAATGCAATTGCATATTAATATTGGTGAGCACCTCATATGTATTGGTGAGCACCTCATATGTATTGGTGAGCACCTCATATGTATTGGTGAGCACCTCATATGTATTGGTGAGCACCTCATATGTATTGGTGAGCACCTCGTATGTATTGGTGAGCACCTCGTATGTATTGGTGAGCACCTCATATGTATTGGTGAGCACCTCATATGTATTGGTGAGCACCTCATATGTATTGGTGAGCACCTCATATGTATTGGTGAGCACCTCATATGTATTGGTGAGCACCTCATATGTATGTTGTGCAGACAAACGTTGTATCAATTGCTAGAATATACTGTCTTTAAAGAGCATTTTGTATATGTGATCCACCGGGATTCGAACCTGAGTTACTACATACAGATGCAGATCAAATATATAGGAATACCCTATGGGGAAATGTTTCGCGACCGCTCTGTATATATAAATATATATATATATATACAGTATATGAATAAAAGTTAAAACGAGAAAGAGAGAGAGTGAGAGGGGGATTTAAATAGAGACCAACATTAGGAAACAAAGCTAAATAACAGTGACATCAGAGAAAAGGGCGGAAGTATTAATAGAGAGGGTAAAGGGATACGCAAACAATTAAATCCAGGAAAAAGGGGAAATACAGAAAACGTTGACCGAGGGGAGAGGATTGAACACTAGACAGATTCGATCGGCGAGGGAGAGGGGAAGAATATGGGAGAAAAATGACTGGATAAGCTGAGAGAGAGAGAGAGAGAGAGTGAGAGTGGGGGGGGGGGGGGTGCTGGTGTAAGTGGCAGGGTTATGGAGTATGGAAAATAAGACATTTGAAGTAGGAGGATGATATACCAAGGAGAGAGAGAGAGAGAGAGAGAGAGAGAGAGAGAGAGAGAGAGAGAGAGAGAGAGAGAGAGAGAGAGAGATAATAGGGATTAAGGGGAAAATACAACACACAGTACTAAATACAGAGTGAGAAAGCGAAAATATAAATATAAATAAGAATTTAGTAAGAGATAAAGGAAACAGTCATATCAAGAGATGTAGTAGAGATATTAATAGATAGGATCGGGGGTTGAGCGATATTAATAGATAGGATCGGGGGTTGAGCGATATTAATAGATAGGATCGGGGGTTGAGCGATATTAATAGATAGGATCGGGGGTTGAGCGATAGTTTAGATCCAGCAAAAAAAAAAAAAAAAAAATGAATATATCGACGAGGATTTAAACCTAGACAAATTTGATCGGCGAGGGAGACGAGATAAGAATAAGGGAGAAAAACTATGGGATTACTTTAAGGAGAGAATGAGGGGGAGGGAATAAGGGAGGGGGTAAGGGATAGGGGGAGGAGTCAGAGGAACGCATATTATTCTATAGGTTAGGTGAGGAGGGTGATAAGAGAGAGAGAGAGAGAGAGAGAGAGAGAGAGAGGAGTCCTTACAAGGGTAGGGACTATCTCAAATTAACCCTCTGACTTCCACACACCCTTCCTAATCTGAATAAAACCATCTAATAACAACCAAACAAATAAAATAAAATTAATAAATATTTAAATAAATAAATAAACAAACAAACAAAATGCGTCATCGTATCTTGAAAGGTTTCATTTATATATTATATTTGTAACTTGTGTACTCTCGCATCCAGTCCATCTGATGAACGCCCTACCCCCTCACCTCGTTATTTCAGCATTACCGACATGATAACCAGCTGATGAGGGGGGGGGGAGGGGGGGAGGGGAGTGGATCAGTGGGGAGGAGGGGCGGGAGGGGGTGATTGGGGGTGGGGGGTAGAGAGCCTTTCACATCATTTGAGGAGATTATATATACCCTTCTCATTCCTTTTCTCTCCCTCCCTTTTCCCGTAATCTCTGATCTTCCTTTATTAGTCTCATTATTTGTTTCCCCTTCCTAAATCTCTCCCTTCCTCTTCCTCCTTCCCTTCTCCCACCACCCCCTCCTCTTCCCTTCTCCCACCACCCCCTCCTCTTCCCTTTCCTCTCTCTTTCTCTTGAACTCTCCCCCCTCCCCCTTTTCTTCCTTTTTCCCTTCTCTTTCCACCTCCTCCTCTCCCTTCCTCTTCAACTCTCCCCCCTTCTTTTCCTCCTTCCCTCCTCCTCTTATTCCTCCCCCCCCCTCCCCCACCCCCCCTTTGTATTCAGTATAATATAATCGCTGGTCACTCTTTTACTTAATTTGACTCTTTTGTTGTTTTGACTTTATATTGTCTTTGTCCCAGTTTTGGTTTGACTTTGTTTGCAAGTTTTACATTTTAATTCAAGGCCCCCAGAGTTAAATCAATCTCTCCAACTTTTCAAGGCTTTAAGAGGCAAGGGTTTATTTGTTGCTCTATTTGGCTACTTATTAAATAATATATTTAGTTTCCTCCCTAGACCTCCATCAAGCTTAAAATAACATCCCCCAAGATCCTCCTTATAGGTAAATTTGTACATTTTTTTGGTACAAACGTGTCCCGGCCGATTCCTCCTTAATGTTACCAATTTGTGCCAGGTGAGCTTACATACACTTTGTGCCAGGTGAGCTTACATACACTTAATGTTACCAATTTGTGCCAGGTGAGCTTCCATACACTTTACCACAATGACGCACAACGCAGTAACTATACCATGTTCCAAATAAGTAGTCCAGCAATCGTGAACCCTATCCTCTGTAACTCGAAAAGGGCTAGAGCACATGGGCTTTCAATTTCCACACCTATTCCCTGGCTGTCCTTTCCCAAATGGTAGAAATATTAGCTCGATTACTCTAGTCGTTTGTGAGTTATAGAGGTCATGATTCAGGAGTTTTGGACTACTTATTTGGAACAGGGTATAGGCCTCACCCAGAATGTCACAACAGCCCGTGATGGAGCCAGGAGCCACAGGGAGAATCAGAGAGGCTTGATGATAAAATAATATACATATTATATACTGTACATATTATATACATATATGGATATAGTAAACAGATACATAAATTAGCAAATAATTACGCCCATGACCCCTTAACCCCTTCTGTACCGGCGACGTCTGTTGTATCTAATTCTAGCTATATTTGGAGGATTGTATGAAGCTTAGGAAGGATCTATATAGTAGTTAAAAGGGTTGATTGAGATAGTTCGAAGCCATATAATTGCTAGAGATCCTTCCTAAACTGAATAAAATAGATTAGTAGAAGCCAAAATATAACGAAAGTACGTCACCGGTGCAGAAGGGGTTAAGTTACTAAGCATTATTAATATGCATAAACCGATAAATAGGAATAGGAATACAGAACTTTATAAGATACTGAGAATCCCAGGACAATAGAAACGTCAGAGGGATGAAGTGTCGGAAGGGGAGCTTTCAAACTGGTAAAATATTGTGAACAACTGGGAGAGGAATGGTCAGAACTAGGATATGTTGGAGACGTGTGGGTTGTGTGTGTGTGTGTGTGTGTGTGTGTGTGTGTGTGTGTGTGTGTGTGTGTGTGTGTGTGTGTGTGTGTGGTGTGGGGGGGGGGGGGGGGGGGGGGGGTAAGAGAGAGAGGGAGGGAAAGAGGATGAGTTTCAGAGTATGTCATATGTTTGTTTGGGCTGTCAAGGTTATATACGATGACCTGCTTGAAATGTGAATGGATTAGGAAAAGCAGGTAATATATATATATATATATATATATATTGAGAGAGGGCTTGTAGCGAATATCGTATGTGGGCAATACTATAACTGGAAGGGATTTGTGAAGAGGAATATATTTGTTCCCTGGTAAATTATGGGAGGAAGAGCAATGTTCCTAGGTGGTTATTTTTGCTTGTTTTTTTGTTAATAATCTTGAATATAATTGGATAAATTGTATTAATTTCTTTACTACTACTGTTGTTGTTGTCATTATTATTATTATTATTATTATTATTATTATTATTATTATTATTAGTAGTAGTAGTAGTATTGTGTTTCCCCGCCCCTGACACACCCCTGTCATTGGTCAGCCCTCACCCTACACGAAAACCATCACGAACGTCACGCGAACATTAGCGACATGGATAAATTATATTTCCAAAATATATCCACTACACTGCCTGCCATGTTGAATACCTGTCGCTGGAAATGGAACATTGTTGGGTTCTATTTCCCCAACAACTCATCCAGTAAACTATTTCAAGTATGGTGTTTGAGACAATATTCACCTCTTTGTGTATTAAAGATTCATATATAAACTAAAGGAAAGTGGTAACCAGGAAGGGGTTAAACAAACTATCTCTGCCAGTGATATATTTGGAAATAGGTGAAGTCCACGAATATGTTTATGAGTGGGCTAGCTACTATGGCATCCGAGTGTATAGCTGTAAAATATGAAGTAGTAAAGTAGTAGTAGTAGTAGTAGTTGTAGTGTAGATTAGTATTAGTGTAGTAGTGTAGAGTAGTAGTAGTAGTGTAAAGTAGTAGTAAAATAGTAGTAGTAGTAGTTGTAGTGTAGAGTAGTAGTAGTAGTAGTAGTAGTAGTAGTAGTAGTAGTAGTAGTAGAGAATTAGTGTAGTGTAGTAGTAGTAGTATATTAGTAGTAGAGAAGTAGTGTAGCGTAGTAGTGTAGAGTAGTAGTAGTAGTGTAAAGTAGTAGTAGTAGTTGTAGTGTAGAGTAGCATACAGAGAACACATTTGACCGTTCTCTCATACTCCAGAGTCTCTAGTCGTCGGTAATGACCCAAACGTTCCCTCTTGACAACATTATCTCTGCCTGTCAATCATCTGTGTGTGTGTGTGTGTGTGTGTGTGTGTATATATGTGTGTGTGTGTGTGTGTGTGTGTGTATATTCTAGCTATCACTAGGCGATTGTATACAGCTTAGGCAAGATCCGTGGGAATGAAAAGGGTAAAGACTATCTCAATTAACCCTTAGATTCCATATACCCTTTCTAACGTAAGTAAAACAGAAGCCACTGTACTGTAAGGGTTAAGGGGAGATTTCCACTTGAGGGATTTTTTTCTGGACCTCTTTCTCCCTCATGTTTAGCCCCAATGCTTTAAGATTAGGAGATAAGTTAGGCGATCTTAAGAACTTTCGCCCAATTTCTGTCAATTTTAAGACCGTTCGTGCAATTTAGGTGTCGTTTTTTTAAGAGGAATCGGCCTTCGGCCGGGACATTTTTCTACCGAAAAATGTACAAATTTATCTTGAAAGGGGGTCTAGGGGGTGTAGTTTTTAGCTTGATAGAGGTCTAGGGAACAACCTAATAACCTCCCCTTAAAAGAGAAGAAAGTGTCATCCCACACTGAACGGGTTAGGTTTGATGTGTTTAAATAGTGACAACCTTGATGTAGCATTTAGAAAGACTGATCGAATTTGGTGACACGTAAAAAACCTACACCATTTATATACGAATGGACTATATAAAACACACACCAGCCCCCTGCCCCAGGTTTATATATCAACGATTGCAGGTTATATACGAATGGACTATATAAAACACACCAGCCCCCTGCCCCAGGTTTATATATCAACGATTGCAGGTTATATACGAATGGACTATATAAAACACACCAGCCCCCTGCCCCAGGTTTATATATCAACGATTGCAGGTTATAAAATGCGAGGATAAACCCTTCGCTATTCGCCAATAAGCCGCTTAGCGTATGAATCCCCTTTCGGTTATCCATGAAAAAAAAAAAAAAAAATCATGCCTAATATTCATAGCTATCCATGAAAAAGACACCATTTTGCTTCTATAACCAGAGCAAGAGCATTCCCTCCCCAATAAACAGCCTTTCGAAAGACCCCCCCCCCCCATTTTTACCTAGCCATGCAAAAGACCAAGCCGATGCGTCTGCCTGTGAATGGTAATGAGGGAAGGGAGTGACGATTGTTCTGGTCCCCTTCTTCCTCATGTTTAGCCCCATTAGTGTTCAGATTTTAAGACGTTTCGGCCCATTAGCTTGGCGATTTTAAGACCTTTCATCCCATTTCTTTGTCAATATTATGACTTTTCGTGTCATTTAGGTGTCGAGTTTTTCCTAGCGAGCGATAGCGAGCCAGTAATTTAATAGGAATCGGCCTTAGGCCGGGACATTTTTATATCGAAAAATGTGCGAATTTATCTTGAAGGAGGGTCTTGGGCGGATGTTATTAAAATCTTGATGGAGGCCTGCCCATCCCCCCTTAATGAGAAATACGCCCATCCCCCCTTAATGAGAAATGAAAGTGATGATTTTTCTCCCAAGAGCTCGGTGGAAAATTCTTGGTCAATTGGTTTTCGACCTTCGTAATCAGATGTTGACGCTTCAATACCTGCCTGACTTTTGAGAAGGTGGGCAGGTGGTGGGGAGGGCTGAGGGGGGAGGGCTGGCTTTTGAGCGGATCTTGGGGCGGTCTTTTTATGAATATTTTTCTCCTTGTGTAAGAGATAAATAGATCAATGGAGAGAGAGAGAGAGAGAGAGAGAGAGAGAGAGAGAGAGAGAGAGAGAGAGAGAGAGAGAGAGTGAGAGAGAGAGAGAGAGAGAGAGAGAGAGAGAGAGAGAGAGAGAGAGAGAGAGAGAGAGAGAGAGAGAGAGAGAGAGAGAGAGAGAGAGAGAGAGAATAATGAGGACAAGGTTGATTTGTTTAAGGTGTGATCACATGAAAACCAATATAAATGTTACTTCTGTCGCTTTCGTAACAAGCAAAATATGAACGGGTTACTTTTTGTTACCGGTATATCTATGTGGGTTTTAGGCATAGCTTGGAATGTAAACAAAAGCAGAAACAACCAGAATATTGTTTGGACATAGATTATCAGAACTCAACATATTTCGGAATTAACTGATATTTCGTAGTTGCTCCATGATCATATTAGCCACTGGAAACCTTAAGAGCAATATTGATGCACCCCCAAGTTTGGAAAATCATGGAAAAGTGCCCAAATTGAAGAACAAGGCGGAATTCCCCTCCCAAAATCCTACAGTATGCTTCACCGTAACTCCAATACGCCTCAGAATCAGCTGACCGCTAACACGCCAACATTCACTCCAGACCCCGGTAGCTTCCTAATGTCCCGGGTACATTAGTGGTGATCATAGTGGGTCGGATAATTATGGAAAGAGGGAGAGAGAACACAATCCCCAAAGGCTGCATTAAATACAAAACAATAAATGCGCTCTGAAATAGTGTATGTTTGTATATACTCAGGCTCTGGGGGTTGGCCAACTCGAGACAGATCCCGAATAAAAACATATAAGGTTCCAATTCTTAGGGTCCGGGACCACTTTCGCGTTCCCTCGCCACTTTCTCTGTTTCGTCTAGTAGGTGAATTTTACAAGGGGAGGAGGATTCCTAGCCCCCAGAGCAGTGCTGAGGGAAACTGCTGGTGTGATAGTGATGGTGATGGTGTCAATTTATTACTACCACATATTACTACCACATATTACTACCACATATTACTACCCACATATTACTACCACATATTACTACCACATATTACTACCACATATTACTACCACATATTAGTACCACATATTACTACCCACATATTACTACCACATATTACTACCACATATTACTACCACATATTACTACCACATATTACTACCACATATTACTACCACATATTAGTACCACATATTACTACCCACATATTACTACCACATATTACTACACATATTAGTACACATATTACTACCACATATTACTACCACATATTAGTACCACATATTACTACCCACATATTACTACAATTTATTACTACCACATATTAGTACCACATATTACTACCACATATTAGTACCACATATTACTACCACATATTACTACCACATATTAGTACCACATATTACTACCCACATATTACTACCACATATTACTACCACATATTACTACCACATATTACTACCACATATTAGTACCACATATTACTACCACATATTACTACCACATATTAGTACCACATATTACTACCCACATATTACTACCACATATTACTACCACATATTACTACCACATATTACTATCACATATTACTACCACATATTAGTACCACATATTACTACCACATATTACTACCAAATATTACTACCACATATTACTACCACATATTACTACCACATATTAGTACCACATATTACTACCACATATTACTACCACATACTAGTACCACATATTAGTACCACATATTACTACCACATATTAGTACCACATATTACTACCACATATTACTACCACATATTAGTACCACATATTACTACCACATATTACTACCACATACTACTATCACATATAACTACCACATATTACTACCACATATTAGTACCACATATTAGTACCACATATTACTACCACATATTAGTACCACATATTACTACCACATATTACTACCACATATAACTACCACATATTACTACCACATATTACTACCACATATTAGTACCACATATTACTACCACATATTAGTACCACATATTACTACCACATATTACTACCACATATTACTACCACATATCACTACCACATATTACTACCACATATTACTACCACATATTAGTACCACATATTACTACCACATATTACCACATATTACTACCACATATCACTACCACATATTACTACCACATATTACTACCACATATTACTACCACATATTACTACCACATATTACTACCACCACATATTAGTACCACATATTACTACCGTACCACATATAACTACCACATATTACTACCACATATTACTACCACATATTACTACCACATATTACTACCACATATTAGTACCACATATAACTACCACATATTACTACCACATATTACTACCATATATTACTACCACATATTACTACCACATATTACTACCACATATAACTACCACATATTACTACCACATATTAGTACCACATATTACTACCACATATAACTACCACATATTACTACCACATATAACTACCACATATTACTACCACATATTACTACCACATATAACTACCACATATTACTACCACATATTACTACCACATATTACTACCACATATTACTACCACATATTACTACCACATATTACTACCACATATAACTACCACATATTACTACCACATATTACTACCACATATTACTACCACATATTACTACCACATATTACTACCACATATACTACCACATATCACTACCACATATTGAACTCCTCCACACCACCACATATCACTACCACATATTGAACTCCACACCACCACATATCACTACCACATATTAGTACCACATATTACTACCACATATTACTACCACATATCACTACCACATATTACTACCACATATACTACCACATATTACTACCACATATTACTACCACATATTACTACCACATATTAGTACCACATATTACTACCACATATTAGTACCACATATTACTACCACATATTACTACCATATATTACCACCACATATTACTACCACATATTACTACCACATATTACTACCACATATTACTACCACAGAAGGGGTTAATAGTGGTGTAAGGAATATTGGAACATGGCAGCTTACGGTCAAATAAAACACCAGACGTACGGGAAGCGAGAGAATGATTAAGAGGAGGTTTTTAGTTCGTTCCCTAGAATTCCATCAAGCTTAAAATTACACCCCCTAGACCCCCCTTTCAAGATAAATTTGTACATTTTTCGGTAGAAAAATTTCCCGGCCAAAGGCCGGTTCCTCTTAAATTACAGGCTCGCTATCGCTCGCCAGGATAAAATCGACACCTAAATGGCACGAAAGGTCTTAAAATTGACAGAAATGGGGCAAACATTCTTAAAATCACCAAACTAATGGGGCAAACGTCTTAGAATATCAAAAGCAATGGGACTAAATATGAGATAGAAAGGGATCCAGAAAAAAATCCCTCAAGTGGAGACCTCCCCTTAAAGAGAGTGTACGAGAGCGAGGTGGAGGGACAGAGAGGGAGAGGCAAACCGAGAAAGCGAGGTGGACGGATGGAGTTAAGAAGTATATGCGTGAAAGCGGTGCTGGATGGGAGGAGGGGCGTTGACTGACTGGGGACAGAGGTGCATGGGGGCGTTTCGTTCGTGGTCACCCCTTTGGGGATCACAGCGTCCGGCAATAGATAGATAGATAGATATATTTTTTTTAAACAATTGCTACTCGGTCATATAAGATTTGAATGACTTCCAGGATATCAATGATTGTTAAGAGAATCCCATCCTCTTCAGTAGACTCAACCGGGGTAGCATTGTAGTTGTAACGAGATCACCTTAATTGGCCCCAGGTATTTGTGTTTGCAAGCATTTCCACTCATAGTTCGTCTAGATCCGCGTGTGTCTTAACTAAGCTAACCTATTCCAACGCAGCTCAAATTAGCTTAGATATAATATATCTATCTATTTATCTGTCTAACTGTCTGTCTGTATGTAGGAATGTGTGTGTGTGTGTGTGTGTGTGTGTGTGTGTGTGTGTGTGTGTGTGTGTGTGTGCGCGTGTGCGTGTAATCCATTGTATTTCAGCCCAATTAAGCCTAATTTAATTGACATCGACTGTACCATAACCTAACCCAACATTCCCTACACTAACTTATACCTTACCGGACCTATTCCAAGCTAAAACTAAATACAGTGTAATCCTAACTAACCTGAGTATCAAAATCTGTCTTAGTCCATTCTGTGCCGGTGATATAGTTGTTGTTACATTCTGTGCCGGTGATATAGTTGTTGTTACATTCTGTGCCGGTGATATAGTTGTTGTTACATTCTGGCAAACAATTAGACGATTTTAATTAGCTTAAAAAAGGCCTCAGACAATTAAAAGGCATCAAACTATCTCACTAAACCCTTTTTACTACCACAGATCCTTCTAAAACAGCACAAAATCATCCAAATGCAGCTACAATAAAATTTAAAAATCGTTGCCGGTACTAAAGGGGTGCTGGTTGGGGGGAGGGGCGTCGACTGACTGGGGACAGAGGTGCATGGGGCGGTTCGTTCGTGGCCACCCCTTCGGGGATCACGGCGTCAGGCAATAGATAGATAGATAGATAGCGTAATGCATAAGTGCGCGGAATTTCGATGTGAGTATCCTGGGTTCGAGTCCTTGGAGTGCCACATGTATTTCGATGTGAGTATCCTGGGTTCGAGTCCTTGGAGTGCCACATGTATTTCGATGTGAGTATCCTGGGTTCGAGTCCTTGGAGTGCCACATGTATTTGTCGAGTTCATTAATTGAGTATAGAGGTGAAGTTGGTTGGTGGAAAAAACATAATAATTCCCTAACCTACCCTAGATTCAACCTGATATAACCTAGGCTAGCAAATACTAACTAATCATGCCTAACCTAATTCAAGAGTCACTATACTCGGTTTCATTTAATCTGACGCTAAATTACAATGTGTTTATATCAATTACTCGACCAATACGACAAATTTAAAATGAAGTATGGAGATAATTATGAAAACTTGATATTTATAGGATGCAGGAGTATAATTATAGTTGCATATAATAGTTGCATATAATTGTTGCATATAATTGTTGCATATAATTGTTGCATATAATAGTTGCATATAATTGTTGCATATAATTGTTGCATATAATTGTTGCATATAATTGTTGCATATAATTCCAATAATGATCAAGCCAACAGTTGGTAAGATAGGTACCAAGTCATAGGAGAACAGTAGTGATTAGAGGAGATCACTAGTTGTTATAGGAGACACGTGCCCTTGTTAGTGGACTTAGAGGAGATCACTAGTTGTTATAGGAGACACGTGCCCTTGTTAGTGGAC
>CM064496.1:55251160-55311160 GCA_032716605.1 Paralithodes platypus | reverse complement strand
ATTCAGGAGGGCCTGAATATGCCCAAAATAGCCCAAAATCCCCCGCTAGACAAGGGTTAAAGAGTTAATACAAACGCAACCTGATATACGAATTATGAAACATATCGCCACTCTTTTACTGTCACCCCGGGCCATTTCCTGAGCCGAGTGAGACAACGAGCAGGATATATTGTGTCTTATGTTGGCCATCAGTATTTTATCCTGCCCCAGACTATCCTGACAAGGCCTACCAGAGATCATGATAGTCAACGGGAAGAGGAGACAGCCTTGCAATATGAAGTCATTTCTCTCTCTATCTCTCTTTATATTTCTATCTATATATCTATCTATCTACCTATCTATCTATTTATCTATTTTTAATTATATTCTAGCTACTATTAGACGATTTTATTCGGTCTAATATGGGCCTCCAACAATGAACAGGCCTTGAACTATCTCACTTAACCCCTTATGTACCGGCGACGTACTTTTCACTTTATTTTGGCTATTAGACGATTTTATTCAGCTTAGGAAGGACGTCCACCAGTTAAAAAGCAACCGACTATCTCAATTAATCCTTTTAGGTACCATATATCCTTCTTAAATTCCACACAATCTTCTAAATATAGCTAGAATAATATCACAAAGACGTCACCGGTACAGAAAGGGTTAACCATTTTTCGCATAGGTAGCGCCAACGAACTTGACAATAATCTTGACCCCTGACCTCTCTGTAACTCAAAAGAGCCTAGAGCATACTGGCTGTAAATATCCACACATATTTCCTAGTGGACTCTTCCCAAATGATAGAAACCTCAGCCCGATTTCGAGTTATAAGAAGTTAAGGGGTCAAGATTATTGTCAAGTTCGCTGGCGTTACCTATACCACAGATCCTTCTTAACACTCACGATGCGGGGATATTTCCGCATATTTTCGCTATATTAGGGCTCATTCAGACACTCCTGAATGATTAACCCTCACTTCGCGGTGACCTTCATATGACGGGAGAGATAAAATTGGCCATCTGTACTAGAGATGGAGCGAATATCAATTTTCCATATTTGCGAACGCGAATGCGAATTTTTAGTTGTAAAATTCGCGAATACGAATGCGAATTGCATTGCGAATATTTCAATCCTAATTCTATCCTTCAAGAACTGGTAATTCTATTTATATCCCCAACAAACGTTAATTAAATTGCTATGAAAATTAATTACTGGAAGTTAATGACTATGTGAAATTGTGAATGTGGTCCTCAATGTTAATATGAAATTTCTTAAATATCATAAATGAACTGTATGAATTAATTTTGAATATATTGTAAGAGTTCAGCCATAGAAAATTGAAGTTAAAATTAAATCCATTCAATTTTTTATGTTTCCAGGATGCGGGGCGAGGACCCACTCTTACATGCATCCCACCAACCTCTTTCCTCCACCCTATGAAAGAGGATAAACAAATATTGACAATTGCTAGTTTGCTACATTAACTTACAGAGCATGATGGCTTGATTTTCAGTAGTCAAAGTTAATGATAGGTAGGTTATATTTCAAAAGGAGTAATTTCTCAGCGCTCAGCCTGCTTCGTTTTTCCATCATACACCAGCCCAGCACTAGTAAAAAGACGTTCATGGGAAAATATTACCATATTCACAGATAGCTATAAATGGAAATGCGGATGCGAATACGAATGCGAATATTGAAAAACATAGCGATTATTTGCACATGCGAATGTGGAAACGAATATTCGGTCCATCTCTAATCTGTACGGTGCCCGTCATATGACGGATGTTATTTTGAGGCTACTATGAGCGTTGCGAGGCAGATCGGGCATTGCAGGGACGACAGGCCGGCTTGATCCACTCGCCACAGTCGCGTGGCACGTACTGGGGTATACCTTATACCTCTCTCGCCTCCTACACCTCTCACACACGGAAAAAAATACCTCATTTTCGGCGATTTTCCCCTTCCGTTGCGCGATCGTTGCAAAGTAACCCGATGTCGTACAAGGATGATTCAGGTCTCATTGGAAAGCTATATCTTTGCACTTTCACGGACATATAATTGGCTCTTGCTTATGCATGAAAAAGAGCATGGAATGAAGGTCATTTTCGGCAAATATACCGGCCAGGCGCTACGATAATATACGCCTACCCACCCTTTGGGAGTTAAGCAAGTGTCTGAATGAAACTAAATATATTCAGCCAAAGACTAAATGACACCAGAATGAGCTTCGTAGCGCGGGGGATTAATCCCCAGCGCTACCACAGATATTGGCATATATTCGCTAATTATGTCTCGCTACATTTGCCTTTGGCAGTGCTGCATTGTCTCATGAGATATGAGGCGAGAGTCTCAGTGCCTCGGATGCCGTGCTGGAGAGCGAAAGGGAGCCTGCCGCGCTCCCGCTCACTAACACTCGTTTCCACAGGCTTTAAGAGGCTTTAAGAGCCTGTAAATTACTTTAAATTGCCAGGACGTTCCAGAAAGTTTCCCACAGCCAATGGGTTAAATTGCACAACAGTGTCTAAATGTAGCCAGAATAAAAATGAAATAGACGTCGCTGGTACAGAAAGGCTTAACTAACTAATCTTACCAACATCACTGCATTCCAAGGTTTGGCTTATCCTGGAAGAGGGAGCCGCTTTCATTGGCCATTCCTCGTCACCATTGTCTTTAGGCCGACAGTTCTTCCTCTTTCCCGATGGTCCTGATTGGTCCATAAACTTGTCCACAATTATCTCTCCTTTCTTACCTTTACCGGTCCTCTCGTTCTGGAGGGGAAGGGAGGGGCTCGTTCATTCAATCACTCGTTAGGGGCTCAAGTATCCGGTAATTGTCCTTTGAGAGTTTTTTTCTTGTCTTCGTTGGCTGTTCCTTTCTTTTCCTTTCGGTTTGTGTGTGTGTTTGGCTGTCTACTTGTTACACACACAGATCACTTGAGCACACACACACACACACACACACACAAAACACACTAGTCGCGTGGCTAGGTCAGTGGTACCGATTCCGCCTGCTACCAAGCAGACCCGGGATCAAATCTCGCTCAGGTTGATGAAGGTTTACTGAGACATAGCCGGTGGTTACCATCTCCCTTGAACAATGAGATGGATAATTGTAATTGATGATAATGTCTAGAAAGCAGGACAATACGAGCCAAAATATCAATTCCTGTCAACTACAATTATGAACACACTCTCTCTCTCTCTCTCTCACCCAAGCCCCAATTCACCATTGTCAAATTTTCTCCAGAGCGTAACAGGCTATGAAAGAAACGGAACTGGGTCCTCAGACAGTCTTTCTGTCAGTAGGGAAAATAAAAAATAAAAACAACAAAATATATAAACTTGGTATTTTTAAAAAGGCACGTAGTTACCTTGCTGCTTTTAAATTGTGAATATTTAAAAGTAGTAAATGTTTGCTAGTATCTATCTTGCAAATATTTGATCATACAATTCTAGCGTTTAGAAAGTTTTTATCTAGCGTTTATAGTAAATGTGTATCTTTCTAACCCTTAAGTACATCCCAATCGCACACAATAGCATCGTGCGCGTGTTCATTATAACCAATAGTTCCAATGCTCTGTACAGTTGGCCACACATGTTCTGTTCTTCGTCGTAATCTTTATGTATGGAAGTAAAATGAGTATGCATAAATTGCAAATGTGGTTTCTATCAATTATCAGTTGACTAATCAGATGAGGTAACCGCTGCGTAAGAGACTAAACACTTAATGCAATAATGTGCTGTATACTTCCATGCATAACATCACAGAGAGGAACAGAATATATGAGGCCAACTGTACATTATATGAGGCCAACTGTACATTATATGAGGCCAACTGTACATTATATGAGGCCAACTGTACATTATATGAGGCCAACTGTACATTATATGAGGCCAACTGTACATTATATGAGGCCAACTGTACATTATGAGGCCAACTGTACATTATATGAGGCCAACTGTACATTATATGAGGCCAACTGTACATTATATGAGGCCAACTGTACATTATATGAGGCCAACTGTACATTATATGAGGCCAACTGTACATTATTTTCAGTTTTTGTTTATGTTTTCATTCTTGATACATTTTTGAGGTAATTAGTCACACACCAAACTCGTGGTTTATCCTCATAATTTCAACTTCAGTAAATCTCTCTAGTGTACTGTATGTAGCATCCTGTAGATCTCTAGTATATGTAGATACTGTATATCTCTAGTATATGTAGATACTGTATATCTCTAGTATATGTAGATACTGTATATCTCTAGTATATGTAGATACTGTATATCTCTAGTATATGTAGATACTGTATATCTCTAGTATATATAGATACTGTATATCTCTAGTATATGTAGATACTGTATATCTCTAGTATATGTAGATACTGTATATCTCTAGTATATGTAGATACTGTATATCTCTAGTATATGTAGATACTGTATATCTCTAGTATATGTAGATACTGTATATCTCTAGTATATATAGATACTGTATATCTCTAGTATATGTAGATACTGTATATCTCTAGTATATGTAGATACTGTATATCTCTAGTATATGTAGATACTGTATATCTCTAGTATATGTAGATACTGTATATCTCTAGTATATATATAGATACTGTATATCTCTAGTATATGTAGATACTGTATATCTCTAGTATATGTAGATACTGTATATCTCTAGTATATATAGATACTGTATATCTCTAGTATATGTAGATACTGTATATCTCTAGTATATGTAGATACTGTATATCTCTAGTATATATAGATACTGTATATCTCTAGTATATGTAGATACTGTATATCTCTAGTATATGTAGATACTGTATATCTCTAGTATATGTAGATACTGTATATCTCTAGTATATGTAGATACTGTATATCTCTAGTATATGTAGATACTGTATATCTCTAGTATATGTAGATACTGTATATCTCTAGTATATGTAGATACTGTATATCTCTAGTATATATAGATACTGTATATCTCTAGTATATGTAGATACTGTATATCTCTAGTATATGTAGATACTGTATATCTCTAGTATATGTAGATACTGTATATCTCTAGTATATGTAGATACTGTATATCTCTAGTATATGTAGATACTGTATATCTCTAGTATATGTAGATACTGTATATCTCTAGTATATGTAGATACTGTATATCTCTAGTATATATAGATACTGTATATCTCTAGTATATGTAGATACTGTATATCTCTAGTATATGTAGATACTGTATATCTCTAGTATATGTAGATACTGTATATCTCTAGTATATATAGATACTGTATATCTCTAGTATATGTAGATACTGTATATCTCTAGTATATGTAGATACTGTATATCTCTAGTGTATGTAGATACTGTATATCTCTAGTATATGTAGATACTGTATATCTCTAGTATATGTAGATACTGTATATCTCTAGTATATGTAGATACTGTATATCTCTAGTATATGTAGATACTGTATATCTCTAGTATATATTTTCACATAAAACGAAAACACACTATAATAAAGTATTGTTCAATGTTGTCTGAAGAGTTAAATATATCTAATAACATATCTAAGGGACATGCACGCACATAAGCAAACACACACACACACACACACTCTCTTTCTCTTAGTAAGCCAAATGGTCTTTATTAAGTTTGGGAGTATGTATTAACCTTCTTTACATCCAGATTCCTTCAGTTCTTAAAGGCAGTCTCTTGGTAGCCTACCCTAACTCTCAGAATAGGGGATGAGGGAAATAATGGCCACGACAGGGGGAAATAACTAGTTTAATATAAGATTGCAGAGACTGCATGGGCTATAAAGGGAAGGTTGATGTAGCCCCAAATGAATAACAGTACAAACGAGAGATGGGTTGATATAGTTTATTATTATTATTAGGAGCATTACACATACACAATAAAATACACGTTAAGCATAAACACATACACAATAAAATACACGTTAAGCATTACACATACACAATAAAATACACGTTAAGCATAAACACATACACAATAAAATACACGTTAAGCATAAACACATACACAATAAAATACACGTTAAGGTTTGAAGTACAGCAATTATCCTCACATGAAATGTAAGGTATAATTAGGGATTTGTAATGTTGATAATTGTAGAGGGGTAGATTGGGGGGGAACTTAAGTATAGCCTTAATACGCTATTTGCAAGGTCGCCATATAATATGTTAAGTATATAGGGGATTATAGGTAATAACACAACACATTAATTATTGGATAAGTGATAAGAAGTATAAACGTACAGGTATATAAGTACAGATATATGATAAGGCTTGTAATAAAAGCCTGAGGAGCAAGGTGATATATGACTTGTGTGGTCTAATATATCTAGGGGATATAGGAGCTTGGCTATAGAGGATGAGTTTGAGTCTAGAGTCTAGAGGGAGTAAAGAGCTCTGACTCTCTCTGGCTGAGGTCTGTTGAAGTCTAACTGAAGATGCCTGAGTAAGAAGGCATCGACTGGGTTCAAGGATGCTGAAGCAACACAGCATCAACTCAGCATTCTGGTATGACGTAGGACCGGATAAATACCTTATACAGTTTACATTTACAGAGGAAATGGGTGTTGATTTAAGTGGAAGTAACAACAAATATATTATATGTTAAAGAGATAGATAAAGTTATAGGGAGTTCAATAAATGAAGAATGTTTAATAATAATGTTGAGAGTTTAAAAGTTACAGGGATAAAGGCATATAAGCAGTGAGATATATGTATAGCAATATGAATGCAGGGCTTATAATGTCATACTACATAAACACATACACAATAAAATACACGTTAAGCATAAACAAAACAAAGAAATGTAATCTAACCTTTTAACTCCACTACTGAATCTTATTAAGGGGAGGTTTCTAGTTTCTTTCCTACTCCTCCAGCAATCTTAAAATTTCACCCCCTTGACCCCCTTTCAAGATAAATTTGTACATTTTTCGGTAGAAAAATGTCCCGGCCGAAGGCCGATTACTCTTAAATTACAGGCTCGCTATATGGCACGAAAGGTCTTAAAATATACAGAATGGGGCGGAAATTCTTAAAAATCACCAAACTAATGGGGCAAACGTCTTAAAATCTCAAAAGCAATGGGGCTAAACATGAGGGAGAAAGGGGTCAAGCAAAAAGTCCCTCAAGTGGATATCTCCCCTTAATGCCTCCGTGTTGTGATTATAACACTAAACTATAATTACCTTGTCCCTCGCTGTTACCTGAATGCTGCTATATCACATAATTAGCGTGCAGAACAATGATAATAATGAATAAAACAGAAGGTGTTCAATCCATCTGGGAAATCCTGACTTCATCGTTGAGTTGTATGAGTAGCTTGTCTTTCCATGTTTTGTGAATAAGACATCGCCCGAACAGGAAATATTGCTTTCCCGATAGCTGGGCCATTTTTCGAGTATCTGCAGAATATGAGTTCGGCAGGGGAGGAGAGCAGACATTATGCTATTCAGAAGTTCGGCTGCAGGGGAGGAGAGCACACAACTTTGCAGAATCGAGTGTCATTTAATTTCTTTGTTCTTTTTGTTTTCATACTCAGGAACTTGTGCTATTCAGAAGTTTACATCACATTCAATTTCCATTGTGTTCGAAATATACTGTAAAATGTGTCTTGATTCAAAAGCGAGATTTTCATGCCATTTCGCTCTTTCAAATTCTCAAAGTAAAAGAATTGCTTAATAACGTGATCAGTAGGATACAACATTTGCGAGGCAATATGCGGGAAAACTTCGTGTCCATATTACTTAACCCTTTCAAGATGATGGTGGATTTCGACAGTGTAGTCTGGCTATCATTAGACGCTTTTATACAACTTAAGAATGCAACACCATATTCCTTTCGGAGACTGGATGTGTGTGTGTGTGTGTGTGTGTTCTCACTCACTCACTCACTCACACTCACTCACTCTCTCACTCTCTGTATGCGTGTGACCACTTTATTATACAGGACCAGAACAGCCAACACTCCTCCATGATGAAGCCCTTGTCATGTGGAAATGAACCTATGCCTCCAATCAAGTGAACATATACAGGTGATCCTTAACCCCTTCTGTACCGTTGACACTATTATGTTGACTTGATTCTGGCTACTATGTATCGATTGTATTCAGTTTAGGAAGGACGTCTTGTCACTATGAGGCTTCGAACAGTCTCAATCGACCCCACAATATGAGGCTTCGAACAGTCTCAATCGACCCCACAATATGAGGCTTCGAACAGTCTCAATCGACCCAACAATATGAGGCTTCGAACAGTCTCAATCGACCCCACAATATGAGGCTTCGAACAGTCTCAATCGACCCCACAATATGAGGCTTCGAACAGTCTCAATCGACCCCACAATATGAGGCTTCGAACAGTCTCAATCGACCCCACAATATGAGGCTTCGAACAGTCTCAATCGACCCCACAATATGAGGCTTCGAAGTCTCAATCGACCCCACAATATGAGGCTTTAAACTGTCTCAATCAACCCCTTTAAACTACCACAGGTTCTTCTTAACACTCTCCGACATATGACGCGATTTTGAGCCTATTAGGGATACTTTAAAGCCTTTGTTACCATCAGGGGTATGTAGAAACCTTTAGTTTAGTTACTTCAACCTCTGCAGTTGTCTTTGAGTTAGCTGTGGGCAGAAAACTAATTTTGGAGAGGTAATTAAAAGAGTGAGAGAACTCTATTTCTTATTGCTAATCTGGCAACCTCTGCGTCACATGAGTCTGAAGGGGTTAAGCTGCACAATAGCGTCTAAATAGCGCTACAATATAGTATAACGGACGTCGCCGGTACGGAAAGGTTTAATGTAGCGTAAATATCTAATGTAGCGTAAATATCTAATGTAGCGTAATATCTAATGTCTAATTTAGTACAAGTTAAGGGGAGATATCCACTTGAGGGATTTTTTTCTTTACCCCTTTCTCCCTCATGTTTAGCCCCATTGCTTTTGAGACTTAAAGACGTTTGCACCATTATTTTGACGATTTTAAGAACTTTCAACCCATTTCTGTCAATTCTAAGACCTTTCGTGCCATTTAGGTGTCGATTTTATCCTGGCAAGCGATAGCGAGCCTGTAATTTAAGAGGAACCGGCTTTCAGCCGGGACATTTTGCTACCGAAAAATGTACAAATTAATCTTGAAAAGGGGTCAATGGAGCGTATTTTAAAGCTCGATGGAGGTCTAGGGAATAAACTGAATACCTCCCCTTAAACCCAGCAACTTATCATTTCAATAAACTCGAACTTTCCCTCCTTCACTCTAAATCAAAGTTCAGCTGTAACACAAAATATTCATACATTGATTGCAGAATATTAATATCGTATAATACATGTCATACTGCAAATTTGCGTATTAACCCCTACAGGATAATGACGCGTTTTGTCAATTTTGTCTGGCTATCATTGGACGATTTTATGCAGCTTAGGAAGGACTTGTGGGAGCTTGATGGTTGATTATGATAGCTTGATGGTTGATTATGATAGTTTGATGGTTGATTATGATAGCTTGATGGTTGATTATGCTAGCTTGATGGTTGATTATGATAGTTTGATGGTTGATTATGATAGCTTGATGGTTGATTATGATAGTTTGATGGTTGATTATGATAGCTTGATGGTTGATTATGATAGCTTTATGGTTGATTATTATAGCTTGATGGTTGATTATGATAGCTTGATGGTTGATTATGATAGCTTGATGGTTGATTATGATACCGGTAGCTTGATGGTTGATTATGATAGCTTGATGGTTGATTATGATAGCTTGATGGTTGATTATGATAGCTTGATGGTTGATTATGATAGCTTGATGGTTGATTATGATAGCTTTTACACATTTGATTCCAAGAGATCCTTCCGAAATTGCACAAATTGTTCTAAAGCTAATCAGAATAGTGTAAATATGCGTCTTCAAATACTAATATAGTTAACATATTGATGAAGTCTGGCCTCAGTTCAGAGTCTCTGTGCTTGGTATCAGAGACTGGTGATCAGACAGAGACCCCGATAGTCTATACCTGTATAAACAATCTTCAAGGACTCCCTCATTCATAGTCTCCTGGGTAAGGTGTGTGTGTGTATGTGTGTTTATGTATGTATGTATGTATGTATGTATGTGTGTGTGTGTGTAGAGAGAGATCGAGAGCGAGCGAGATCGAGAGCGAGAGAGAGAGAGAGCGAGTAGAATAACGCCTTTGTATACTAAAAGGGTTAACATTCCAACCTGATCCATACCCATCACCTTGCTTTTAGAGAGAGAGAGAGAGAGAGAGAGAGAGAGAGAGAGAGAGAGAGAGAGACCCTAAAAGGGTTAACATTCCAACTTGATCCATACCCATCACCTTGCTTTTAGCGGCTCAGGCGTGATATATTAAACTCTTGCAATATATATAACCCTTCTGTTCTCTGTAATGACCGTAAGTGCATTAAGCTTTTAGAGTCACCTATAATGATATATCCAATACCAGACAAAGGTACAGGCAGAATCAATTGTTTGTCGTCAATCTTGTAAATAATCTTAGATAAGTTTGTTGCTATCATAAGAGTCTGTATTTTCTTTTCTCCAGCTGATGATAAATGTTGCTATATTTCAATGACTCAGCTATTAAAAAGAGGAAGTGGTCAAATAAGTCCTTAATTATGAAAATATGGCACTAATATGACGCAGAGACAATATAGGTGTATACTATTCAACTGAGTACCCAGGAATTTTAGTTATCAAGGGATTCAATTTACCATGAACTGAACAAAAATAAAAATATAACAACTATATAATACCCTCTTTAGATTTCACATAACTATGATCAATGTCAACGGCAAAAATCGGTATCCAGTACTTGCCTGACTCAGAGCCATTCAGTTATTGATTTTATTTACTTACGTCTATATATATACAGTATATATATATTACTTTATTTTACTCACCATCTGGCAGACACTATTTCAGTTAGCAACGTATACCGACAATGATGCTACGACAATGGCATCTGAAATATAATGTCTTCTTATAGTTCGATGAAGATTAATGTGGGTGCCTCGTTATTTGTGTTTACAATTGTACATAACGCTACCCACTACGTATCAATAACACTCGCTATTATCTTACACTACCATAGTGGACACAGAGCATTGCTGGCGTGGGAGGGGAATGTACAGTTAGGTTCAATAGTTCGTAGACGACATTGACTCTCTAAATTTCACACAGATTTTATCAGTGAGTTCAACCAATTATTATTAAAGTGTTTATGACATTATCATGACAGATTCAACACTTACTGAGCTATTTTGATAGTAGGTGAACAAAATAGTCTTGAAACTAATGTCGTATTTTGTGATTCGAGTATATTTTGTCTTCACGATACTTGTTACCTGTTTTTTAAATAATATGTACGTACACGTTCATTGTTACTTGGGAAGTATTGCATTGTTACTTGGGAAGTATTGCAGACATTGTTACTTGGGAAGTATTGCAGACATTGTTACTTGGGAAGTATTGCATTGTTACTTGGGAAGTATTGCAGACATTGTTACTTGGGAAGTATTGCAGACATTGTTACTTGGGAAGTATTGCATTGTTACTTGGGAAGTATTGCAGACATTGTTACTTGGGAAGTATTGCAGACATTGTTACTTGGGAAGTATTGCATTGTTACTTGGGAAGTATATTGCAGACATTGTTACTTGGGAAGTATTGCAGACATTGTTACTTGGGAAGTATTGCAGACATTGTTACTTGGGAAGTATTGCAGACATTGTTACTTGGGAAGTATTGCAGACATGGCAGGCATGCTGCCTCCACGTTCTCCAACATATTCCTCCTTCGTAAATTTACGGTCAAGGAATGACTATAATGTCGGGATCAGAAGTATGTATTACGTTTCTTGATACACGCCACATTATATGCTATGAACCCTCAATCATTATTCATGTTAGCCACTTCGGTGCTCTCATTAATCGTGCATACATTAACTTTGAAACATTAAAGTAGCCTTGCAGTGTCAGATACATAGCAGAAAGAACCGCTACATAATAATTGTCACGGAAGACTTTTCCGTGCAGCATAATTGACTTAGATCAGCTAGATCCACTAATTCCTAATTGTGTTATGAAAGTTTAGGGTTCAGGATTTCTGGACTCAGCATGATGAATAGACTAAAGATTGAGGTTAGATTATGTTAAGTGTCTGAATACTTACAAGCTTAATGTCAGAAGCTGCCGGAGTAAAACTGACGAACACAAGTGTTTGTGTAACCCCACTTTAAGGGGGAGGTAGGTGCTTTAAGGGGGAGGTAGGTGCTTTAAGGGGGAGGTAGGTGCTTTTTCTCCCTCATATTTAGTCCCATTAGCTTTGAAATTATACGACGTTCGTTCCATTAGTTTGGCTATGTTGAGACCTTTCGACCCATTTTTGTATCAATATAAAGACCTTTTGTGCCATTTAGGTGTCTATTGTTTACTGGCAAGCGATAGCAAACCTGTAATTCTAGGAGGAATCGGTTTTCGGCTTGGACATTTTTTTCTAACGAAAAATGTACAAATTATCTTGAAGGGGGTCTAGGGGGTGTTTTTTTGTATTTCTTTATTTTTATTTTATATATAGATCAAAGAATAAACACTACCCTCTTAAGATTTACCTATGTGACAAAAGCGGCTCGATAGAAGTAATATGATTTTATCTAAGCTATAGGAAATATAAACTAGACATGAAGTAGACGCTGTGTTCCAGAATATATTGCCATTGTAAGAAAGAGCACATGAAGTAGTATTCACTATCAGAACTGGACAGCCTGTGACCGAATGGGTGTACATCATGTAATTTATGATTCACAAGAGCGTATTGTGAAGCAAACTTATCGGTCGTAATCACGCAACCTACCAAATAAACTGTCTTCTTACGGTGGAGTTTATATTATTATTTTTTTTTGTTATTATTTTTTTTTTCTTCTAACCTCTACAGTTATTCACATTTCCATATGACGCACTATATGTAATGCTTGTAATTTGTGGTTTTTCGTTACTCCATTCTATAAGGATCAACAAATAAAAGCATTGAGTAGAATGCTCGTGGCCAACTGTACGATAGTCATTTTAGTAAAACTGTATCATTTCCTTCACCCCTTCTGTCCCGGAGACGTCTTTTACATTTTATTCTAGGTTTATTTAGACGATTTTATTAAGTTGAAGAAGGGCGTCCAGCAATAAAGGGCTTGTTAATACTCTTTTTACTACCACAGATCATTCATAAGCTGCACTAAATCGTCTAAATATAGCTAAAACAAAATACAAAACACGTCACCGGTACAGAAAGGGGTTAAGTCAAGACGTAATGTCGGTCCCCTTCTACACCCTCGTGCCCTACAAGAATGTGCCCTTTACAGTCCCTAGCGACTACGGTCGTAATTCTAACTCCCTTCCTCCTCCCCACACCCCCTCCCATTCTGCCCTTATGAACCCCCACACAGTCCCGCCCACCCCCCCCCCCCAACACACACACAGAAACCCTTCGTTACCGCCTTCCAAATAACAAGAGTTCCCCCTTTAACCCGCCATCACTTTTTTTTCCCGCCAGATGGGACTTTTTTTCCCTAACGTAATTTTCGCAGCTGTTTGACTTTCTTCCTATGTATTTTTCTCTTCTCTCTGTGTGTGTGTGTGTGTGTTTGTGTGTGTGTGTGTTTTTTTTTTATTTTTTTTTTTTTTAGTGATGTCATTATATATAGTCATTACCTACAGACCTATATTCTATTGTTGTTAGCCGACGGGAAATTGTCTGGTCTCAATCATATGCTCAGCTATAACGCATTTATATAGTCAATAATGTTCGTTAACCATTAAAACTTTGCAATACTATGATGCAGAGACTATGTAGCTTCCTACTTACATAGATAAAACAGCTTCAAGGGAATTAAGCCTTCCACCCGGCTATATATACTGTATATATACTGTATATATACGGTATATATATATATATATATATATTTTTTTTTAAATCTAGTTACAATAGAAGTCGGTGTTAAATTAACCTTGAACAGTTGACAGAATGAAGCACCATATGAGGAGGAGCACTTTATTGACGTTTCACAGATAGCTTCTTTAGGTCACGTGAAGCAGCTATCTGCGAAACGTTGTCAATAAAGTGCTCCTCCTCATATGGCGTTTGTATGCACAGCTTGGAGGTATCGCAGTTATAACTCATAATCCTACCTTAAGGGGAGGTATTTACTTTGTTCCCTAGACCTCCATCAAGCTTAAAATTATACCCCCTTGAGTCCCTTTCAAGATAAATTTGTACATTTTTCGGTAGAAAAATTTCTCGGCCAAAGGCCGGTTCCTCTTAAATTACAGGCTCGCTATCGCTCGCCAGGATAAAACCGACACCTGAATGGCACAAAAGGTCTTAATATGGGGTGAAAGTTCTTAAAATTGCTAAACTAATGGGGCAAACGTTTTATAGTATCAAAAGCAATGGGGCTAAACATGAGGGAGAAAGGGGTCAAGAAAAAAAATCCCTCAAGTGGAGATCTCCCCTTAAGAGGAGATTATCACTAACGGGATGTATTTTTCTGGACCCCCTTATCCCTCATGTTTAGCGCCATTAGTTTTGAGTTTTGTTATGGCGTTCACACCATTAATTTGATGATGTTAAGACCTTTTGACCCATTTCTGTCAATTACACGACCTTTCCTGCCATTTAGTTGTCGATATTTTCCCGGCGAGCCTGTATTTAATGAGGAACTGGCCTACAGAAAAATTTACAAATTTATCTCGAAGGAGGTCTTGGGGGTATTTTTTAAAGCTTGATGGAGGTCTAGGGAGTACAATAAGATCTATCTATCTATCTATTGCCTGACGCCGCGATCCCCGAAGGGGTGGCCACGAACGAACCGCCCCCATGCACCTCTGTCCCCAACCAGCACCGCCTTCGTTCATGTACTTCTTCACTCCATCCTTCCACCTCTCATTCGGTCTACCTCTCCCTCTCTGTCCCTCCACCTCCCTCTTGTACACCCTCTTAGTCATTCTCTCGCTTTCCCTTAATTCATCTAGCACAACCCTCGCACGTCATGCAGCCAAATAGAAGCCCTAAGCAGGTATTACTAAAACTTGAATCGAATGAAGAGCCCCAACTGGTCAGAACATAATACGAACAAACCCCTAGCACAGCAAACTTACAGGAGAGAACTTAACTGTACCCCCCCCCCCCCCCCCCCCCGCGACGCATGTTTCACCCTTTACCCCCCATCATTTAGTTTTGAGACGCTGAACGGGAACCATCTAAAGAACTCGCTCCCCCTCCTACACTGATTATCGCAGCCCTCCCCCCCCCCCCTGCTGGCCCCATTCTGTTTGTTTTGACTCTGCTGCGTGGGGGAGACAAGGGTAAACAATACAAACAAAACTTATAATGCGAACTCGCAATTAGAAGACGATTATATTCAGCTTAGGAAGGAATAGTGGGAGCGAGTCTTAATTGCCTCTTTGATTTATAGAGGGTCTTCCTAAACTGAATAAAATAGTCTATTACTCGCTGGAATCAAATGAAAATATGTCGTGGAATATTGTCCAACGAACACTTTTACCAGAGCATTTGTTTATGAGTCTGGAATCCGCTCTTTGTTGCACAGTTACTGACAAATGTTTGTGAGCTCTGGCGATTTTCTATATGCAAATATGTCCAATTAGATCGATGTTCAGATTATATATTTATAAATACACAATGAGTGTTTATAATATACACCTGATTTGATTTGAACATTAATCTAAATGGATATATTTTGCGTAAAGATAAATGCCATAGCTCACTAACATTTATCAGTAACTGAACACCACATACCTCCAGGCATGATATTCGGAATGGGTGGGAATTTATATGGGCAACTCATCCCAAAAACGCAGGAAAAATGAGACACCGTGTTTACGTGGAGGGGATAGAGCAGTACGGCAGGGAAAGAAATAGACATCATAAAACTCCTGGGTAAACATGTACAGTAGAGCCAGCGAAAGGAAAAGCAAATATTTCGGTGGGTATAGGTATTGTTATTAGGGAGAAAACGGTGTATTTATCAAGGGGAAGGTATACTATTACTTTCCCTTGCAATTTTTCTTGGCTACTTTGATCTCTTAGCTTCCAAATTTTAGGTTTTATTAGAATTTAGTAATTTACACTTAACAGATGGATGCCTAAGTGTATCAGGAACTCCGCTTGTCCTATCTATACATATACAGTAATTATGCAACTAATGCCACAGTTTTTAATGAAACATTTCCTTCCATCTAGTTGGCAATGGGGCCGATGCAATTCAACACCGAAAAATTATCAGAAAGAAATGGTGGTTTAAAATAACAAAGGAAACTTTATTTGTGATTTGCCTTTTAGAAAGCAAATCATATTACCCAAGATGGATTCTCTGCAGGTCCCTTAACAAACAGCTGAAAGGACCAATTTCTTGAACCACGCACATTCACGTCAAATCCACGACACTGGTTTGTTTTCCGTTCGTCCGGCCCATTCTCCCTAAACGTTTCTCTAGCAAGACCTTTACTGTAAGTCAAGTGGGAAATGTCGGAGCCGTTCAATGTCCTCCTTAGGGAAGATTTGTACGCATATTATTTCAATACAAATTTGATTTCTATGTTTCAACGTTGCTGCCTCCCGTTTACTCCTCAAAATAAGGTAGTATTGAACACTGCCAATACCGGCAAGTTATTATTAATTTTTGTGTTATTTATTTATTTTTTAATTTTCACTTTTCAATTACGGAATCGTATATAGCAATCCTCCCCCGGAATTGCAGCAGATATATTTATACTTTGCATGTTTTAGTTTGAGTTGTTCGTCCAGTGTTTATGTGTGGTTGTATTTTGTCTGTGTGTGTTGTATTTGTTCTGTGTGTGGTTGTATTTTGTCTGTGTATTTTTTATTTTGTCTGTGTATGTTTTATTTTGTATGTGTATGTTTTATTTTGTCTGTGTATGTTGTATTTTGTCTGTGTATGTTTTATTTTGTCTGTGTATGTTTTATTTTGTCTGTGTATGTTGTATTTTGTCTGTGTATGTTTTATTTTGTTCTGTGTATGTTTTATTTTGTCTGTGTATGTTTTATTTTGTCTGTGTATGTTTTATTTTGTCTGTGTATGTTGTATTTTGTCTGTGTATGTTTTATTTTGTCTGTGTATGTTTTATTTTGTCTGTGTATGTTGTATTTTGTCTGTGTATGTTTTATTTTGTCTGTGTATGTTGTATTTTGTCTGTGTATGTTTTATTTTGTCTGTGTATGTTTTATGTCTGTCTGTGTATGTTTATATTTCTGTCTGTGTATGTTTATATTTCTGTCTGTGTATGTTTATATTTCTGTCTGTGTATGTTTATATTTCTGTCTGTGTATGTTGTATTTTGTCTGTGTATGTTTTATTTTGTCTGTGTATGTTGTATTTTGTCTGTGTATGTTTTATTTTGTCTGTGTATGTTGTATTTTGTCTGTGTATGTTGTATTTTTTCTGTGTATGTTTTATTTTGTTTTATTTGTATGCGAATGTGTAGGTTTATTTGTCTTTGTACGCTTGATTATTTTGTTTGTTATCCCCTCCGTTTATGTGTGGTTATATTTTTACCGTGCACGGTTCAGCTTGCTTGATTTTTGCGCCCAGTGTTTACGTGAGAACAGGCCTTTGTTGTGGTTGCATTTGCGTTCATCTCTTTTATTCTGAGTTCACCAGACATTTTAACATTTCTTGTTTACCATCACCGCCAGGGAAAGAAAGGCTGACAATTCTTCTGTTTGTGTGGCGGTGGTCGAGATATGTTAATGTGGAGAATGAGAGGTACAACTGGATCTCTCTCTCTCTCTCTCTCTCTCTCTCTCTCTCTCTCTCTCTCTCTCTCCTATCCATAATTAGAAGATTTTGTGCAATTTCAGAAGGGTCTCTGATAGTAAAAAGGGGTAATAAGAGATATTTCGAAAACTATTATTTCCTGGAGGCCTTTTTCAATCTCAATAAAGTCGTCTACTATTAGCCAGAATATATTTTGAAAAGACGACACCGGTAATTTGATATCTTACTACAATCACGTATATTGCACCGGGTATTAGATTTCAGGGTTTGTCTTAAAGTTACATACGTTGTTTTATGGTAAACTGACCGTGTGTGTGTGTGTGTGTGTGTGTGTGTGTGTGTGTGTGTGTGTGTGAATCAAAATGTACAATAGCGTGAACCCAACCATCATGTCACCCGCAGACAGCATGTGTGTGTGTGTGTGTGTGTGGTCAAATTCAACGAGTTTTTCTTTATGGCTACAACTATAATTTGTTCTTAGTTAAACACAAATAGAGACATGAATATGATATACAACTTTTGGGTCATAGAAAGTGGGTGAGTGTGGGAATACATAGATGGAAGGAGGGGAAGGGAGGGGTGTTGAAAATAAACTACATTCCGTTCTGAGAAACAGCCAACCGTACCTTAGCATTATAGGATATGAACCGTATCTTAGCATATTATGGTACGTAGACAAAGGCCACCAAGTGATCCCATTACAACACCCATAATATAACACAAATGGCCACACACACACACACACACACACAGCATATTTATGTGCCAGACTCCTTTAAGGAATTAAATTTTACAAAGCGCGTTGACCAGTGCGTGATGACACCCAGTAGCAAAGTCGATGTTACACCAGGCATATATATATAGCTGTCATCCATTTAAAAACTAGTTTAGCCTTCTAACTGACTGAGCACCCCATACCGTTAAACACATCATAGAAGACTGCATTTCACACAACCACTTACGCCAACAACACAATCTACACTCAATGAGAGCTCTGTGGGAAAGCCCGATCGTGGCCATGGCCTTTCTCAGGGACTCGGGGCTGTTCGGCCAGGCAGCTTAGGGAACAACAACAACAACAACAACAACTGACTGAGTGTACTTTTCTTTATTGTAGTCTGTAGCCGGTTAATGTGGTGGTACATGTTGAGCATTCCTTGTCGTGTAGGAATGTCGGAGGTTTAAGAGAGGTCGTTTACACAGCCCAGTAGTACTCTCTTTGATTATGTGATGGAGGAGGTGGCTGTGGGTGTGTTTTTTGTTCATGTATTTATTTGTTTATTTATGTCCTGTCTCCTCTGCGGTATAATTAAACTTAAGTACAGTCACGGCCCTAGATTTTGTTGGATAAGAGCTGGGTTAGCAGGCGTATTGTGGCTTTGTTTACATCACACTCGGTCACCCACACTCTTCTTATGTTGTTGTCTTCCTCGTGCCTCGTCATCTTGTTGTGGTGTCATGTTTGATATCAATCAATCAAGCCTCTCCTCTTTTCTATCATCACCCCCTACTCTCTTTCTCTCTCTCTTCTTCTTCTTTGTTTTCTTCTTTTCTATCCTTTCCTTCAACTTTCCTTTCCTATCGGATATGCCATCTCCACTAGAATTAAGTCCTGACCACCTCGTTTGGATCATTAGGTCTGTATGGCCAGTGTAGCTATGTAAATGTAAATATCTCTCTCTCTCTCAACAGTATATTCCTTCCACTACCCTCACCATCTCGGTATTGTTGAAATTTAGTATAGCCACGACGTCCAATATCCTTGGTGTTTAATATTTATAATTTCCACAAGTATTATGTTTGAAATTTCCACAAGCATTATGTTTGACATTTCCACAAGTATTATGTTTGACATTTCCACAAACATTATGTTTGACATTTCCACAAGTATTATGTTTGACATTTCCACAAGCATTATGTTTGACATTTCCACAAGTATTATGTTTGACATTTCCACAAGTATTATGTTTGACATTTCCACAAGTATTATGTTTGACATTTCCACAAGTATTATGTTTGACATTTCCACAAGCATTATGTTTGACATTTCCACAAGTATTATGTTCGACATTTCCACAAGTATTATGTTTGACATTTCCACAAGTATTATGTTTGACATTTCCACAAGCATTATGTTTGACATTTCCACAAGTATTATGTTTGACATTTCCACAAGTATTATGTTTGACATTTCCACAAGTATTATGTTCGACATTTCCACAAGTATTATGTTTGACATTTCCACAAGTATTATGTTCGACATTTCCACAAGTATTATGTTTGACATTTCCACAAGCATTATGTTTGACATTTCCACAAGTATTATGTTTGACATTTCCACAAGTATTATGTTTGACATTTTCACAAGTATTATGTTTGACATTTCCACAAGTATTATGTTTGAAATTTCCGCAAGTATTATGTTTGACATTTCCACAAGTATTATGTTTGACATTTCCACAAGTATTATGTTTGACATTTCCGTCGCAAATGTAATTAATTTTACTTCGACTTTTTGGGCTACTTGTTGCGACGAGACGGCCACCATTGTTGTTTTCTGGGCAATTTGTTGCTCCGTTCATTTCTTAACTTTTCAAATTTACATTAGATAAGGTTAGGCTGGATAAGGTTAACCCTTTCGCGCATTTATGACGCAGAGGTTGCCAGATTAGTAATAAGAAATAGACTTCTCTCGCTCTTATAATTACCTCTCCAAAATTAGTTTTCTTCCCACAGCTAACTCAAAGACAACTGCAGAGGTTGAAGTAACTAAACTAAAGGTTTCTAAATACCCCTGATGGTAACAAAGGCTTTAAAGTATCCCCAAGAGGCTCAAAATCGCGCCATATGTCGGAGAGGGTTAATATGGGTAAAATAAGTAAGTTAGGTAATAAGTGAGGTGCATGCGAGCGTGTGTGCAGTACACGTTGCGTCAAAACATGCAAATATACAGTGTGAGTTGTCCCAACAAGCCTGAATAAAAATAATTACAAGTCCCGAGTTGCACGCTAAGGCCTGAAGTAAACGTGGCTAAAGCTGAAACACTGGTGGTGAAATGTTGTGTGTGTCTGTCTGTCTGTGTGGCTGTGGGATTAATGGGCTTCAGCTGGAATTACTCACAGTCAAAGTCAGCAGGATGGTAAACGGGAGACTCTTCATATTTAGACTGAAAGCTAAATCATTTTGTTTTAGTTATTAGTAATTTATCTCTCTCTCTCTCTCTCTCTCTCTCCCTATATATATATAAGACTGTGTATGGTAGGGGTCAGATATTCGCGGCAATTGATCAACGATTACCTGACCTAAAACACTCAATATTGACCCTTAGAAGTGATGATGACGTAGATTATGTTTTCTGGTTATTATTAGACGATGTTCTTCAAATTAGGATGGATATATGGAAGTCAGAGGGTTAATTGAGATAGTCTTTACCCTTATAATTCACACAGAGCCTTCCTAAACTGCAAAATCATCTAATAATTTCCAGAATAAATCGTCAAAATACGGCATCATCTTCAAAGGGTAAGCTAATGCAACAATCAAATAAATAATTTGACGTCAGTCTTTTTATCCATAAAGAAATGGGGCGAAAAGTCTTAAAATCGTCAAACTAATGGGTTAAACTTATTAAAATCTGAAAATATATGAGACTAAGCATGAGGGAGACGGAGGGCCGGAAAAATCAACCATCCCCTCTTAAGGAATGCTTAATTGATGCTAAACTTTAGAGAAGGGATACTTTTACATTTTAACCTGACTTGTTACACCAATACCTTTCTCGTGGCTCAGGAATTAAGCAACATTAAGCAAACACAATAATTCATCATATATGAACTTTTATCTAATTCGATATCTTTAATAATTATAAAGGACTTACCTCTTGACAATTATGACGCGTTATAGCAGTTTCTGTTCTGGCCATTATTAGACGATCTTATTTAGATTAAACAATTAGGGTGTATGGTAGTCAGAGGGTTAATTGAAACTATTTACTTTGTTAAATACCACAGATCCTTCCTAAGCTGTATAAAATCGTCTACGGAGCCCCAAAATATGCTGTCAAAATACGTTATAATCCTCAAGGGGTAAAATACTAAATTTAACATATTTGTTAACTAAATTCAGACGTTACTCGACATTCCTGGTTGCAAACATTCTCAACCTTTAAATTGTTACTAAAATACCACAATACTTTCCCTTAGACCGAGACATCCCGGAGAGAAAGTGTCCGGCGCCCCTCAGACGGGACCCAGGATCAAACCCTCGTCCCACACTTTCATTGGGCAAACATTCTCGGTCTTTTATTATTATTTGTATTATTATTATTATTATTATTATTATTATTATTATTATTATTGTTATTATTCTCTCTCTCTCTTATATATATATATATATATATATATATACACATTAAGGTATGTACCTTCATACTGGGTTCAATTATCTTAGCTTAGTAATTGTAATCAATAAAACACCATATTTTTACTATTTTCATAAAGCCAGTTACCTGATATTCTAGATCGCCAATATTCACGACTCTTAACCCTTTAACTTCTTAATATTGGATTGTACCTACAATTAGACGAATTAATGAAGCTTAGGAATAATATAAGGTAGCGAAAAGGATTAATTGAGATAGTCTGTAGCCCTTTAACCACTTAAGCACGATGACGCCTGTTTGACATTTAATCTGGATAAATGTATACGATTTTATTCAGTTTAAGAAGGACGTATGATTGACAGAGGGTTATTTAAGATCCTGCTTAACCCTTTTGAGCCTTAAAGGCAGATAATAAGCTAAAGAAAATCGGCTATTGGTAACCAGAATATGATGAAAGGTACGTCATCGCGCTGAAGGGCTTTATGGGTAGACGACTTACCTAAACTGCATTAAAATCGTCTAATTATTATCAATATATAATAAAAGGAAGTCACCGGTACTGTATGGGTTAAAGTGTGGCTAACATTTATTAGTAATATAATTAGACCGAGAGACATCCAGTGGAGAAAGTGTCGTTGTTCCACTGACCCGACCCAGGATCGAACCTTAGGACAGTTTCACAGGCTTTACATCTATCGGTCTTTTGTTATTTTATTGTTGTTTATTAGTGTTGTTCTTGTTAGCTGTATTATTATTATTATTATTATTATCATTATTATTATTATTATTATATATATTTTTTTTTCGTTCGGTTACACTTCATTATTAATATTATTACCATTATTATTAGTTGTAGTATTATTACGTTATGTGCTATTGTTATATCATCATTACATTAGATGCACTCACTAATATATTTTCATCGAATTACATTAATCGGAAATATATTTAGGTTAATATAAAACAACCTAAAAAAATTTTTTTTGGAAGAATTTCAAGATGATTGACCCTTTAAGAACACAAAAAGGCATTCTTTCACTGAATCTGCCCACATTAGTTGAGTTTGGGCCGATAATAAACAATATGTGGTATGCAATACTCGTATGATGGTTATGCATCACATTAGTTAAAATGTAGGCTTTTTAATATTGATCAAACTCGTCAGAACCAGAATAAAATATAGAAGACCTCGTATCCTAAAAGGGTTAAGTGTGACAGACAATGACGATCAGAGACTCGTTATAAGACAGACAAGTAAGCGTTGGAGCTCTATTCCTCAATCAGTCTATCCCTCATCCTGTGACTTAAACGGCTTCAAGCTCCGTGTGTCCAGACTCTAAAGTACCTTGATTTGTTGGCGCTGTCACGCTTTCAGGGAGACACTTGTTTACACACACATTTGTTTTTTGTCTCCTTCATTCACATAAATAATTAGGAAAGATACCATTGAAGAGTTAGTTAACCCTTTCATGAGGCCGGAATCACACGAGCCGTTTTTCGAGCAATTTCTACGGGCAATTATGGTCTGGCAGCTTAAACAAATTACACTTTATCATATTTCAACCGCCTAACATATAATACTTTCAGTTTAGTTACCGATATCAATGCAAACAAGTCCCTAATTATAACGAGAAAAAACTTGCTCATGTAAAATTGACTGACAAATCGCTCGTGTGACAGCGGCTTTATATGACTCTCTCTCACTTAATTATTGTGGCTAACACTATTTTATTCAACTTCGTAAGGCCCTCTCAGGTTCAAAGAGCTGCTTTCTATCTCAATTACCCCCTGGCTTCCACAGTGCCTTCCTAATCTGAATAATATCGACTGATGATAGCCAGAATGAAAGGAAGAACAGCATCCACGAATACTGGAGGGCCTAATTATTGGTTAAGGTGGATATTTATTGAGTGGCATTCTGGGCAGAGAGATTATTAATAATTTCACTTAAACTTTTGAAGATTATGATGCAGTTTGACAATTTATTCTGGCTATCATTAGACGATTTATTAGACTATCATTAGACGATTTATTCAGGCTATCATTAGACGATTTATTAGACTATCATTAGACGATTTATTAGACTATCATTAGATGATTTATTAGACTATCATTAGACGATGTATTAGACTATCATTAGACGATTTATTCAGGCTATCATTAGACGATTTATTAGACTATCATTAGACGATTTATTAGGCTATCATTAGACGATTTATTAGACTATCATTAGACGATTTATTCAGGCTATCATTAGACGATTTATTAGACTATCATTAGACGATTTATTCAGGCTATCATTAGACGATTTATTAGACTATCATTAGACGATTTATTAGGCTATCATTAGACTATCATTAGACGATTTATTAGACTATCATTAGACAATTTATTCAGCCTATCATTAGACGATTTTATCCCGCTTAAGAAGGATTTGTGGGAATTATTCGGGTAATGCCTATCCCAATTAACCATCTGACTTCCATATACCTTGCCTAATTTATATTCAATCATCTAATAATAGCCAGAAAACAGAAAATAAATGCGAAATTAGATCTTGAATGGGTTAATTTAACTTGGCAACAATTATTCTGAACTTGTTTATTGTCATTATCATACCTCATAAGTATATATAGACCGAGATATCCGGGAGTGAAAGTGTCCAGCCTCCCTCCGACGGGTCCAGGATCAAACCAAGCTCCGACACTTTCAAATACTATTAATACCTCGATCTTTTATTATAATTATTTATCATAAAATATTAATATTGTTTTTGTTATTATTAATTATTATTATTATTATTATTGTTTTTATTATTATTATTATTGTTTTTATTATTATTATTATTGTTTTTATTATTATTATTATTGTTTTTATTATTATTATTATTATTATTATTACGGTGCAAGATGCAAGCTCTCTCTCATATATATATATATATATATATAACTGCGATGGCAGAGGTCAGATATTTGAGGCAATTGAACAATGATTACTTGACCTAAAACACTTAATATTAAACCGTAGAAGTTACGATGATGTATTTATTTTGTTTTCTGGTTAATATTAGACGATTATATTCAGATTAGGAAGGGTATATGGAATTCAGATGGTTAATTGAGATGGTCTTTACCCTTTTCATTCCCACAGATCTTTCCTAAGCTGCATAACGTCGTCAAATGATCACCAGATATATCGTCGAAGTACGTCATATTAAATATATGGGGCGAAAAGTCTTAAAATCACCAAACCAATGTTAGAACGTTATACATTACTGAACATGAAGGATACACAACATGAGGGAGAAGATAGATGGGCCAGAAATATCAACCCTTCCCTCTTAAGGAAGGCTTATACCACTTGAGTACCAGCGACGTGTGCTATATTACTCTAGGTATATATTGACGATATAATGCAGCCTAGGAAGGATCTGTGGTAGTTAAAATAAATATGTGGGGCGAAAAGTCTGGTCAATCCTGTAAGTCCTTCAGTAAACTCGCTCGGATTGTCCCTCTTACAGGGAATAGGTCCGCTTGGCCACCATGGCCACCATCATTAAGGGGCTTTAGGCGTCCGGCAATAGATAGATAGATAAAAGCAATCACCAAAATTCACCAATTATGAACTTTATATATCTAATTCAATATCTTAAATAATTATAATAATTTACCTATTGACGATTATGACGCGTTTTAGCAGTTTGTCTGACCATTATAAGACATCTTGTTTAGATTAAGAAGGGAACTGTATTATGGAATTCACAGTGTTATTGGAGATAGTCTTTACCCTTTTAAATCCCACCGATTCTTCCGAAGCTGTATAAAATCGTCTACGGAGCCCCAAAATATTCTGTCAAAATATATCATAATCGTCAAGGGGTTAAATACTAAATCATACAAATTAGCTGACTAAATTCAGACGATACTCGACATTCTTGGCTGTGAAGAATCTGAACCTTTAAATTGTTACTAAAATACCACAATACCTTCCCTTAGACCGAGACATCCCGGAGAGAAAGTGTCCGGCGCCCCTCAGACGGGACCCAGGATCAAACCCTCGCCCCACACTTTCATTGATGCAACTTCTCGATCTTTTATTATTATTATTATTATTATTATTATTATTATTATAATAATTCTTATTTCTTATTCTTATTATTATTATTATTATTACTATTACTAGTTCTTATTATCATTGTTTACAATGCACCATAAACTAATTATATTATACTGTAGGTGCAGGATGCAATCTCTCTCTCTCTCTCTCTCTCATATACAGTATATATATATGCCTGTGTATGGTAGGGGTCAGATATTCGCGGCAATTGATCAACGATTACCTGACCTAAAACAAGTGTTATTACGTTATGTGCTATTGTTATATCATCATTACATTAGATGCACTCTCTAATATATTTTCATCGATTTACATTAATTGGAAATATATTTAAGTTAATATAAAACAACCTAAGAAAAAACAGTTTGGCAGAATATCAAGATGATTGACCCTTTAAGAACACAAACAGGCATTCTTTCACTGAATCTGCCCACCATTAGTTGAGTTTGGGCCGATAATAAACAATATGTGGTATGCAATACTCGTATGATGGTTATTCATCACATTAGTTAAAATGTAGGCTTTTTAATATTGATCAAACTCGTCAGAACCAGAATAAAATATAGAAGACCTCGTATCCTAAAAGGGTTAAGTGTGACAGACAATGACGATCAGAGACTCGTTATAAGACAGACAAGTAAGCGTTGGAACTATCCCTCAATCAGTCTTTCCCTCATCCTGTGACTTAAACTGCTTCAAGCTCCGTGTGTCCAGACTCTAAGTACCTTGATTTGTTGGCGCTGTCACGCTTTGAGGGAGACACTTGTTACAGACACATTTGTTTTTTGTCTCCTTCATTCACGTAAATAATTAGGAAAGATGCCATTGAAGAGTTAGTTAACCCTTTCACAGATCTTTCCTAAGCTGTATAACGTCATCAAAGGATCGCCAGAATAAATCGTCAACATACTTCATAATTCTTTCATTGCCACAAATGCAACAACACTACTTTTTTTTACGTCAGTCTGAATATCGATAAAGAAATGGGGCGAAAAGTCTTAAAATCGCGAAACTAACTGGCCAAACGTGGTAAAATCTGAAAATATATGGGACTAAGCATGAGGGAGAAGGGGGCCAGAAAAATAAACCATCCCCTCATAAGGAACGCTTAACCCTTCCAGTACCAGCGACGTGAGCTATATTATATTCCAGCTATATTTTGACAATATTATGCAGCCTAATTCAAAATAATAACAGATATATATATATATATACAGTATATATATATCAATCTGTTAGTATTTTGAATTAAATACCAAATATTTCAAATTCGCTGTTAAATTAAAAAAAGGTTTCCTGATATTCTTGGATGTGAACATTCTCAATCTTTAAATTGTTACTAAAATACCTCAATACTTTCACTTAGACCGAGACATCCCGGAGAGAAAGTGTCCGGCGCCCCTCAGACGGGACCCAGGATCAAACCCTGGTCCCCAACTTTCATATAACTGGAGATTCTCGATCTTTTATTATGATTATCATTTTATCGTTTACAGTGCCCAACAAACGAATTATATTATAGATAAAAAAAGATAATCTCTCTCTCTCTCATATATATATACAGTATATATATAAGACTGTGTATGGTAGGGGTCAGATATTCTCGGCAATTGATCAACAATTACCTGACCTAAAACACTCAATATTGACCCTTAGAAGAGATGATGACGTAGTTTATGTTTTCTGGTTATTATTAGACGATGTTCTTCAAATTAGGATGGATATATGGAAGTCAGAGGGTTAATTGAGATAGTCTTTACCCTTATAATTCACACAGAGCCTTCCTAAACTGCAAAATCATCTAATAATCGCCAGAATAAATCGTCAAAATACGGCATAATCTTCAAAGGGAAAGCTCATGCAGCAATCATTACATAATTTGAACTTTTATCTAATTCGATATCTTTAATAATTATAAAGGACTTACCTTTTGACAATTATGACGCGTTTTAGCATTTTATTCTGGCTATTATTAGACGATCTTATTTAGATTAAGCAATTAGGGTGTATGGTAGTCAGAGGGTTAATTGAAAGTATTTACTTTGTTAAATACCACAGATCCTTCCTAACCTGTATACAATCGTCTACGGAGCCCCAAAATATGCTGTCAAAATGTGTTATAATCCTCAAGGGGTTAAATACTAAATATTCCAATTCGCTAATATAATTCCGACATTGCCTGATATTCTTGGCTGTGAACATTCTGAACCTTTAAATTACTAAAATACCATAATACCTTCCCTTAGACCGAGCCATCTATCTATCTATTGCCTGACGCCGTGATCCCCGATGATAGACCGAGACATCCCGGAGATAAAGTGTCCGGCGCCCCTCAGACGGGACCCAGGATCAAACCCTCGTCCAATACTTTCATGATCCATTAGTTTCGATCTTTTATTATTATTATTATTATTATTATTATTATTATTATTATTATTATTATTGTTATTATTATGGTAGTCAAAAGGGTTGGTTGAGATATATTGGAAGCCTTATTAATGCTAGACGTCCTTCCTATGCTGAACAATATCGTCTAATAGTTACCAGACTATGATCAAAAGGACATACCAGGTAATGAAAGGCTTAACTGATGCTAAACTTTAGAGAAGGGATACTTTTACATTTTAAGGGGAGATGGGCTGGTTTTTCTGGGCCCCCTTTTACCTCGTGTTTAGCCCCATTAGTTTTCAGATTTTATGACGTTCGGCTCATTAGTTTGTCGATTTTAAGACATTTCGCCCCATTTTTTTTTTCAATATTCAGACCTTTCGTGCTATTTAGGTGTCGATTTTTTCCCCAAGCTATAATGAGCCTGTAATTTTGGTAGAATCGGCCTTCGGGCCGTACAAATTAATCTAAAAGTGGGATCTGATGCATGTTACTATAAGCTTGATTGAATGAGAGCGGTGGAAATGAATTACTTGAGAAGTGCGTGCGGAGATACATGGAGGGATAGACAGACGAATGAGGAAGTAACAAGGAGGTGTGGTGTGGAGGTAGATGGGCTGGAAAGTGTGAAAAGGAACAACTTGAGATGGTTCGGCCATATGGAACGTATGGAAAGCGAGAGAATGACGAAGAGGGTGTACGAGAGCGAGGTGGAAGGACAGAGAGGGAAAAGTGCACCGAAAGAGAGGTGGAAAGATGGAGTGAGGAAGTATATGAATGAAGGCGGTGCTGGTTGGGAGGAGGGGCGTCGTCTGACTGGGAACAGAGGTGCATGGGGGCGGTTCGTTCGTGGCCAACTCTTCGGGGATCACGGCGTCAGGCAATAGATAGATAGATAGATTAGGGCTAGGGAGGAAACTAAACACTATATTAATATATAAATAAATAAATGATCAAATAAATACGCCCATCCCCCCTCAACTTGACTTGTTACACCAATACCTTTCTCGTGGCTCAGGAATTAAGCAACATTAAGCAAACACAAAAATCCATCATATATGAACTTTTATCTAATTCGATATCTTAAAAAACTATAAATGAATTAATCTCTTGACAATTATGACGCGTTGTATCAGTTTTTCTGGCTATTATTAGACAATCTTCATATAGATTAAGAAAGGGTACACGGAAGTCAGAGGGTTAATTAAGATAGTCTTTACCCTTTTAAATCCCACAGATCCTTCCTAAGCTGTATAAAATCGTCTACGGGTTCCCAAAATAAGCTGTTAAAATGTGTTATAAATCTCAAGGGGTTAAATACGTTATAATCCTCAAGGGGTTAAATACGTTATAATCCTCAAGGGGTTAAATACGTTATAATCCTCAAGGGGTTAAATACGTTATAATCCTCAAGGGATTAAATACGTTATAATCCTCAAGGGGTTAAATACGTTATAATCCTCAAGGGGTTAAATACGTTATAATCCTCAAGGGGTTAAATACGTTATAATCCTCAAGGGGTTAAATACGTTATAATCCTCAAGGGGTTAAATACGTTATAATCCTCAAGGGGTTAAATACGTTATAATCCTCAAGGGGTTAAATACTAAATTACACAAATTCGTTAACTAAATTCAGACGTTACTCGACATTCTTGGCTGTGAACATTCTCAACCTTTAAATTGTTACTAAAATACCATAATACCTTCCCTTAGACCGAGACATCCCGGAGAGAAAGTGTATCCGGCGCCCCTCAGACGGGACCCAGGATCAAACCCTCGTCCCATACTTTCATTCTGTTCATTCTTCGATCTTTTACTATTATTATTATTGTTGTTATTATTATTATTTTATTAATATTATTATTAATAATGTATTATCATTATTGTATTATTATTATTATTATTATTATTATTATTATTATTATTATCATCATCATCATTATTGTCTCCTTGCCTGTATTGTTTTCTGTCTGTTAACACCCTTTAGCACGATGTCTTTCTACCTTTGATTCTAGTTAAAATGAGATGCTTTTATGCAGTTTAAGAAGGACCTATGTTATTCAGAGGGTTTATTGAGATCGTATTCACCTCTTGGAGTCCTAGAGGTAAGATTATAAGCTACATGAAATCGCCTAATAGTAACCAGGACATGAGGCAAATTACGTCATCGTGCGGAACAAGTTAAGGGGAGATGGGCCGTTTTTCTAGACCCCTTTCTCCCTCTTGTTAAGCACCATTAGTTTTCAGATTTAAGATGCTTGCCGCTTTAATTTGTCGATTTTAAGACCTTTAACCCCATTTCTTTGTCAATTTTAAGACTTTTCGTACTATTTAGGTGTCGATTTTTTTCCCTGGCGAACGAGTGAGCCTGTAATGTTCGAAGAACCGGCCTTCGGCCGGAACATTTATCTACCGAAAAATGTACAAATTCATCTAGAAGAGGGACTAATGGACGTTTTTTTAAAGTTTGATGGAGGTCTACCGAAGACATAAAGGAATAAATTAACTAATAGACCAAAAAACCGGCCCATCTCAGCTTAAGGACCCCTAGCATTATTAAGGCTTAAATACATCTCCACCAACCCTTTTAACTAACCACAACTCCTTCCTAAGCTGCATATTATCGTCAAAATATAGCTAGAATAAAAGATAGCACACGTCGCTGGCACTCAAAGGGTTAAACTGAAGTCAAGTATAGTCCGTTCATTACAGATAGGCCAAAAATCCTGACCACTATAATCTCTATAACGACAACATGACTAGAGTTATCCAGCTAATATGTCTACCATTTGGGAAGGGTTAGCCAGGAAATAGGTGTGGATATGAATAACACAAACCTCTATAACAATAAAATTACTAGAGTTATCCCGCTAATATATCTACCATTTGGGAAGGGTTAGACAGGAAATAGGTGTGGATATGAATAACCCATTTGATCCAGCCCGTTTTGAATGGCAGAGGCTAGAGGTCCAGAGTTTGGCCAACCTATGATGAACTGGGTATAGCTGTGTGTGTGTGTGTGTGTGTGTGTGTGTGTGTGTGTGTGTGTGTGTGTGTGTGTGTGTGTGTGTGTGTGTGTGGAATGGTTGTAATATCCCGACCACGTTATGAGATATATATATATATATCTGCTATTAAAACCCCAACCTCCTCACATTTTCACAACGAGAATATCCCTCCACGAAACTCCAATCTCCCAGTCTGTTATTAATATATCTCTTATAACAAAACAGCGGAGATATTGTGAAACAGTAATGCTCCAAGTACAGTATATATATTTCCAGTATTGCTACCCACGAAATTGAAATGTCTTGTGAGCTAAAATAGGAGATATGAATGTTGGGTGGACTCTCAATATTGTGGGTTGTGGCAATGTTGGGAATAATGTTCATAGCTTGGTTTGCCTCATGAGTTGGTGAAGATTAAGAGGAACACACACACACACACACACAGGGAGAGAGAGAGAGAGAGAGAGAGAGAGAGAGAGAGAGAGAGAGAGAGAGAGAGAGAGAGAGAGAGAGAGAGAGAGAGAGAGAGAGGAATATCTCATCTGAATAATGACTACACAAAATAAACTATGATACTCTAATTCGGAAGGAAGACGGCATGGAAACAATACACATATCAATCAGAGGAAAAACGACAGCAAATCTAAGTAATATAAAAATACAAATGAAGGAAAGACGACGCAAAAGCACCTCAAAATGACAAAACCTCAAACGGATTACATTCCTAAATTTGGTGAAGTTTCTGCCGGAGACGCTCTCAGCTGTCGAGTCCAGAATAAGATTTCAAGACTAAGTTGTTGAAAGTCTTCTTCAAGCCCCACGGCGCTTTCTTTCGTTCACGCACACACACACGCACGCACACACACCCGAGAGAGAGAGAGAAAGAGAGAGAGAGAGAGAGAGAGAGAGAGAGAGAGAGAGAGAGAGAGAGAGAGAGAGCGAGAGCGAGAGAGAGACATAGTACAAAGGAGTTGTTTATATATTCATGGACACCAGATTATGTATTGGAGCTAAAAACAAAAGCTTGTGTGTGACTTCAAAATGTGCCAGAAGGAGGCTCGTGTGTAACTCCGGTTGTGCTAAAAATGTCACATCTTGTCATAGGCTAATAAGATCACTAATGAGATCCATGATGCTTTAATTAGATGTTCTTGCAATCATCACTTAAAAATACGAGTCATTATCGCAGTTTTTTGTATATATATATTTTTGTTTAGCATCATGGAACCGTAAGCAAAACATGAAAGTTCAAATTAGATGCCCTAGATGAGGATAATATGCCTGCAAGTTAAAATAGAGGTCGTCTTTAACCAGGAAGACGCTAATTATCAGATGAAGTCAATAATCAACCCTTTGAAGATTATGACACATTTTGTCACTTTATTCTGGTTATCGTTAGACGATTTTATAGTTTAGGAAGGATCTGTGGGAATGATAGGGGTAAAATCTATCTCAATTGACCACTTGCGAGTTCCGTTCTATAAGGAAGTTGGAGCTGTAGACAACGATATTTAACAGCATGTACAGCTAAAATACGGTCGTAGTACATTGATAAATACATAAAACCTAATTCAACATACCATTTATCCATCAGCAACGTACATTATTCTTGCATTTCTGTTTAATATCGATGATCACAGCTCCAACTTCCTTATAGCCTGAAACTCGCAAGTAGTCAATTAACCCTCTGACTTCCATGTAGCCTTCCTAATCTAAAAAAATAATCGTCTAATAATAGACAGAAACCAGAAAATATATGTGCAATCGGATCTTGAAAGGGTTAATCTGCTTTCTGAATTTCCGGTAGTCAGTCACTCCATCTCAAGAACACCTCAATAATAACTATATATAACTATATATAACTATATATATAAAGTACAGGTACTTATAACAAACTGGAGAGAGAGAGAGAGAGAGAGAGAGAGAGAGAGAGAGAGAGAGAAAGAGAGAGAGAGAGAGAGATTCCAGAATTGGATGAAGGTGCAAAGAAATGGAAACGGAGAGAATAATGCCGACCAAAGAGATCGAAAAAGAAAAAGAACTGAGTTTGGAATATCATCCGTGAGAAGAGAAGAGAGCCCTGGGCCTCATAAATCTTGGGAGGTGATGGGGTTGGACCCTGGTTGGAATCATACCAAGACGGCCATACTCCTTAGCGGCCACACTCCAAAACGGCCGTACACCATGCTGGCCATTGGGTATAATTCATTTGTTTATATTAAGATATATATTTTCAAACTAGAACAAGCTGTAGTAGTCCAGCTAACCTGCAATAGGCTGAACCTTTAATTGATCATAACGCTATCTTGTAATCATTCTAACCATAAGCTAAAACCATCATACCTTTTCTAATATATAAATATGAATCATATATGTTCTTACACAAATTACTACATTAGGAAATGCATTCAGCTTAGTGATAAAGGGAATATGGTAATGACCCACAACAGTATTTATGGACGCAGTTTTCCCTTTCATTTTGGCTTTCAGTAAAATATTTCATTTACTTAAGGAAAACTTATGAAAATCATAGGGTTAATTGAGATACAATTTACCTCTTTAATGCTTATATGGCCTTCCAAAGCTGAATAAAGTCGTATAAAAAGCGTTCTAATACTGAAAGGGTTACTAATGAAAAAACAATGTGGGAAAAACGGAGGTGTAAGGACCATTAGTGTTTCCAGGTAGAGGGGGTTAACGTTGAAATAATAATGAGCAGTGGGCTGGGGAACGACCATAAAATGCTGCTACTTTACGGGAGCTGGTGTTTGGAGATGGTGGTGGAGGTGTTGTTATTGGTGGAGGTGGTATTGTTGTAGTTGTTAGTGGTGGTGGTGGTGGTGGTGGTATTATTGTTGTTGTTGGTGGTAGTGGTGTTGTCGGTGGTGGTATTGTTGTTGTTGTTGTTGTTCCCCAAGCTGCCTGGCCGAACAGCCCCAAGGCCACGAGCAAGGCCAAGGCCACAACCGAGCGCCCCTACAGAACCCCCCCTGCCGACCACAATAAAGCCTGGGTGACCGAAGCCACTCCATGGCGGGGAGCTGAGGAGGGTGAGGAAACGCCCGGGAAACCAAAGCCCCACCCAGGGCCCTGTGTCCCTCAGCAATTATGAAGAGAAAGTTGAGGGGCAAAGGAAAAATGTGACGCTTTGGCTTCCAATCTTGGTAGATTGGGAGGTCAATCCACGGAAGAGACGCCGTCACTTGAGATCTAGAAAATATATAAGTAAAAGGAACAGTCAGATTAAGCTATGGGTATGGCAGAGATCGCTCAGTTCTCACTCTGATAGACCAGCCCATCACCTGGTGGTGGTAGTGGCGTTATTGTTGTTGTTGTTGTTGTTGTTGTCGGTGGTGGTGGTGTCTAAAATATCCAGTTCCATTCTCAGTTCCCGGTTAACCTAAGAGAAAAGCTAGTTTTCGGTTCAAGCCTTTGTTTTCCTTTCCCCCTAGCGAGCAAACACCGGGTCTGCTGTAGGAGTCAAATAGGTGTAATATTATATAATCGTCTTACCCGACCCCTGACTCTCTACCCCCACCACCACCACCACCACCAGTTACCACAACCCACAGTACCTGTCGATTTTTTCCTGGCGACCGAAAACGAGCCTACAATTTTAAGAGAAACCGGAAATTTATTTGTTCCGAAAAATGCACAAATTTATCTTGAAAGGGGGTCTAGAGGGTGTTTCTTTTAAAGATTGACGGAAGTATAGCGAACAAACTAAAAAAATATGAATAACTGAATAAATAGACCAAAAACAAACAGCCCATCTCCCCTTAATGTCAATAATATGCCACTGCTATGTCTCTGCCTCCTATTATGCACAGGTAATTAAGGTGGGAACAAATCCATCTCCTGCCACCTGAACCCCTTTCGTACCAGTGACGTATTGTTAATTGGTTTTCAGCTACATTTAGACGATTTTATGAAGCTTAGGAACGATATACGGTAGATAAATGGATTAATTGAGATAGTCTGTATGTAGACTTTAATAACGGTAGACGTCCTTCCTAAGCTGAATGCGATTGTCTAACGGTTGCCAGAATATAATAGAAAAGGACATACGAGATCCCGTCTTTCCTTCTTCTATACAATATACGGTATATGCATCCACTTTCCAACTAGTTTCAACCATTTCTTCGTGTTTTGTAACCTCTTCACTAGCTGTCCATCACTCGGGGCAGTGGGGGTTATTAAGGGGAGGTTTTTAGTTGATTCCCTAGACTTCCATCAAGCTTAAAATTACTCCCCCTAGACCCCCTTTCAAGATAAATTTGTACATTTTTCGGTAGAAAAATATCCCGGCCGAAGGCCGGTTCCCCTTAAATTACAGGCTCGCTATCGCTCGCCAGGGAAAAATCGACACCTGAATGGCATGAAAAGTCTTAATATGGGGTGAAAGTTCTTAAAATTGCTAAACTAATGGGGCGAACGTTTTATAGTATCAAAAGCAATGGGGCTAAACACGAGGGAGAAAGGGGTCAAGCAAAACATCCCTCAAGTGGAGATCTCCCCTTAAGAGCTACTATAATATGTTCAAAGTTAGTAGGTGAATGGCAACTTGATGGTTAAGGGGGAGATTTCCACCTGGAGGACTTTTTTTCTGGACCCTTTCCTCCCTCATGTTTAGCCCCATTGCTTTTGAGATTTTAAGACGTTCGTCCCATTAGTTTGGCGATTTTAAGAACCCTCGCCCCATGTCTGTCAATTTTAAGACCAATTGTGCCATTCAGGTGTCGATTTTTTCCTGGCGAGCGATAGCGAGCCTGTAATTTAAGGGGACATTTTTCTACCGAAAAATGTACAAATTTATCTTGAAAGGGGCTCAAGGGGGTGTAATCTTAAGCGTGAAGGATATCTAGGGACCAAACTAAAAACCTCCCCTTAAGTACATAACAAAACAAATCATCATAATTTATTCTGCGCTTGATGGATTTTCATCATTGTTTCGTTAACAGGAAATGTTATTCTGTTTGGGTAACCTTTTCAAAGATAAGTGATGAACCCTTTAAAGATCCGATTAAGCAATTATCTTTTCTGCACTCTTGCTATTATTCGACGATATTATATGGATAAGAACATAAGAACATAAGAAAATGGGAGTCTGCAGAAAGCCGATTGGCCTAAGCAAGGCAGATCCCTGTCCCACACAACCCCAATTCAATTACAAAGCCCAAAATTATAGGCTTCACACTCTAATACCCTGAGGATCATCTTACCAAAACGGTTAGAGATTAACGCAGGATTATGGGGGTCTGCAGAGCGCTGATTGGCCCAACCCGGCTGATCCCCCTTCACACCCAACCCTTCTCGTCCATATGCTTATCCAATTTTATCTTAAAGCTCCCTACAGTTTTAGATCCCACTATAGCACTTGGTAGTCCATTCCACCCATCTACAACTCTGTTACCAAACCAATACTTGCCTATATCTTTTCTGAAACGAAATTTATCTAATTTGAAACCATTGGTACGAGTTCTTTCGCTATCACTGAGCTTTAGTACATTTGCCATGTCCCCTTTGTTAATCCCACTAACCCACTTGAACACCTCTATCATATCCCCTCTAACTCTGCGTCTCTCTAACGAATGTAAACCTAATTTCTTCAACCTTTCTTCATACGAAAGATTTTAATATTATGGATCATTTTTGTCATTCTACGCTGTACTCTCTCCAATGAATCTATGTCCATTCTGTAATAATGACACCAAAATTGGACAGCATAATCCATATGGGGTCTCACTAATGACAAGTAAAGTTTTAAGATAACATCAGCAGTTCTGTTACTCACACTCCTAGAGATGAACCCGAGAATCCTGTTTGCCTTATTACGAACGCTTATACACTGTTTTCTAGGCTTCAAATCATTGCTAACAAACACACCTAGATCTTTCTCGCAGTCTGAATTTTCTAATTCTAAATTAGCTAGTTTATATTTAACATTTGTTTGCATCTTCCCTATCTTTAATACCTTGCATTTGTCAATGTTAAACTTCATCTGCCAATTTACTGACCATTCATGTAAGGTATCTAGATCCCTTTGGAGGCACTCTATATCGCTATCTGAATCAATTGATCTCCCTATTTTAGTATCGTCTGCGAATTTACTTATCCTACTAGTTATACCTAAATCTAGGTCATTTATGTATATAAGAAACAACAGGGGACCTAATACCGATCCCTGGGGGACACCACTTTTGACTGCTCCCCATTCTGACTTGGTACCATTTATGCTGACTCTCTGCTTCCTACCAATTAGCAATGACCTAATCCATCCTAACAACGCCCCACCTATTCCATGTGCCTCAACCTTTCTCATCAATCTCTCATGAGGGACTCTGTCGAAAGCTTTACTGAAATCTAAATATATAATATCATATGACTTGTCATTATCTACTGCTTCATATACCTCTGAGAAAAAACTAAGCAAATTAGTAAGGCAAGAACGTCCCTGAGTGAATCCATGCTGAGAAGAATTGATTAAGTTAAATGTTTCTAAGTGGTTTCTCATTTTCCTAGCAATAATTGACTCTAGTAGCTTTCCTATGATTGAAGTGAGACTAATGGGACGGTAATTGGATGCTATTGATTTATCACCTTTTTTGAAGATCGGAACTACATTTGCAAGCTTCCAAGCTTCTGGAACTATACCTGTTTCTAATGACTTGTTAAATAGAAATGTTAATGGGTAACTTAACTCATCTCTGCATTCTTTTAATACTCTAGCATATACCTCATCAGGACCAGGCGATTTATGAGGTTTCAGTCTGTCAATTTCCTTAACCACATCATTTCTACTTATAGTAACCGTACTTAACCTATTATCTATATTATCTATTAGGAAGGGTATATGGAAGTCAGAGGGTTAGTCGATATAGTCTTTACCCTTATTATTCCCACCGATCCTTCCTCAACTGTTTAAAATTGGCTAAAGATACCCAAAATAAACTGTCAATCTGCAAGTCTATGCCTGGAAGTAACGTGTCTGCTTGCTGCGACCAGAACCTCTCCGGGACAATCTGGGACCTGAGTGTCTTTGCTGGGGACCCCAAATGTGCCTGGGTTTCTGGGTCTTCTCCTGGGTGACCTACAGTAGATGTGTGTGATACATATATTTTTAATTTTTAATATTAATATAATTTTGTATTTATTATTTTTTTCTGATGTCCTTGTTCGGGCTTTGTCTCGAGTCGGCCATCCCAAGGTAAGGGGTATGTGCCTCAGTATATACTGTACATACCTACATGAAGATATGCTTACAGACAATGCAATCGAAAACTGATTTATTTTTAATTTAAGTAAGTTAATTAATTTTATTATATGTTTTCCTTGTTTACTTTTGATGAGAAGAGCATTTATTTTTAAGAATGACATTAACAGAGTATTGCAGAGTAGGGTAGATAATGATGGTGACAATGTGCACACACTAGTAAACCTGTGTACTACTAAGCCCAGTCATTGTGCTCTAATGTTTATGTCACTGAATTAACCCTTTGAGGACTATGACATATTAACCATTTGAGGACTATGACATATTAACCCTTTGAGGACTATGACATATTAACCCTTTGAGGACTATGACATATTAACCCTTTGAGGACTATGACATATTAACCCTTTGAGGACTATGACATATTAACCCTTTGAGGACTATGACATATTAACCCTTTGAGGACTATGACATATTAACCCTTTGAGGACTATGACATATTAACCCTTTGAGGACTATGACATATTAACCCTTTGAGGACTATGACATATTTCTGACAGTGTATGCTGGCTAACACTAGACGATGTTGTGCAGCTTAGAATGGATCTCTAGGATTCAAAGTGGTGATAACTATTTACGTTAACTCTATATCTCCCATAAGGTCTCTCTAAACTAAATAATATCGCCTAAATACAGCCACAATATCGCCTAAATACAGCCACAATATCGCCTAAATACAGCCACAATATTGCCTAAATACAGCCACAATATCGCCTTAATACAGCCACAATATCGCCTAAATACAGCCACAATATCGCCTAAATACAGCCACAATATCGCCTAAATACAGCCACAATATCGCCTGAATACAGCCACAATATCGCCTGAATACAGCCACAATATCGCCTGAATACAGCCACAATATCGCCTAAATACAGCCACAATATCGCCTAAATACAACCACAATATCGCCTAAATACAGCCACAATATCGCCTAAATACAGCCACAATAACGCCTAAATACAGCCACAATATTGCCTAAATACAGCCACAATATCGCCTAAATACAGCCACAATATCGCCTAAATACAGCCACAATATCGCCTAAATACAGCCACAATATCGCCTAAATACAGCCACAATATCGCCTAAATACAGCCACAATATCGCCTAAATACAGCCACAATATCGCCTAAATACAGCCACAATATCGCCTAAATACAGCCACAATATTGCCTAAATACAGCCACAATATCGCCTAAATACAGCCACAATATCGCCTAAATACAGCCACAATATCGCCTAAATACAGCCACAATATCGCCTAAATACAGCCACAATATCGCCTAAATACAGCCACAATATCGCCTGAATACAGCCACAATATCGCCTGAATACAGCCACAATATCGCCTAAATACAGCCACAATATCGCCTAAATACAGCCACAATATCGCCTAAATACAGCCACAATATCGCCTAAATACAGCCACAATATCGCCTAAATACAGCCACAACGCCTAAATACAGCCACAATATTGCCTAAATACAGCCACAATATCGCCTAAATACAGCCACAATATTGCCTAAATACAGCCACAATATTGCCTAAATACAGCCACAATATTGCCTAAATACAGCCACAATATCGCCTAAATACAGCCACAATATCGCCTAAATACAGCCACAATATTGCCTAAATACAGCCACAATATCGCCTAAATACAGCCACAATATCGCCTAAATACAGCCACAATATCGCCTAAATACAGCCACAATATCGCCTGAATACAGCCACAATATCGCCTGAATACAGCCACAATATCGCCTAAATACAGCCACAATATCGCCTAAATACAGCCACAATATCGCCTAAATACAGCCACAATATCGCCTAAATACAGCCACAATAACGCCTAAATACAGCCACAATATTGCCTAAATACAGCCACAATATCGCCTAAATACAGCCACAATATCGCCTAAATACAGCCACAATATTGCCTAAATACAGCCACAATATCGCCTAAATACAGCCACAATATCGCCTAAATACAGCCACAATATCGCCTAAATACAGCCACAATAATAAACTGTCCAGACGCTTCCTAATCATCCAGTAGCTAAAGAGGAACTTGGTCTTTACTTCGTTCGTAACTTCATTTAGTTAACCAGTAGTAAGGGGAGATTGACACTTGAGGGATTTTTTTCTTTCTGGACCCCTTTCTCCCTCATGTTTAGCCCCCTTGCTTTTTAGATTTTAAGACGCTCGCCCCCTTTAGTTTGGCGATTTCAAGAACTTTCGCCCCATTTCTGTCAATTTTAAGAACTTTCGTGCCATTTAGGTGTCAATTTTTTCCTGGCGAGCGATAGCGAGCCTGTAATTTAAGAGGCACCGGCCTTCGGCCAGGACATTTTTCTACCGAAAAATGTACAAATTGATCTTGAAAGGAGGTCTGGGGGGTGTAATTTTAAGCTTGATGGAGTTCTAGGGAACACGCTAAAGACCTCCCCTTAAAAAGGACCGTAATTGCGAAACAGGCACAAATGACGGAACAGTTCTCTCAAGCACATTGCTAAACTCGAGACTGGTGTTATTAAAGCCGGTATCACACGAGCGCTTTTTCCCTCAACATTTATCCTCGACACTGGTCTGGCAGCTTATGAGGTTGACATATAAAATCTTTCGGTCACCTGAATTCATCTATCATAACTCAAGTTTTCTGATACCAGTGTAAAAAATCCAGAAATGTTGATCATCGAATGTTGACTATAAAAGCTCTCGTGTGATACCGGCTTTATTAAAATTACTCGCTCGCACAGTCTCACACATTTGATGCATTATAAACACACATAACAGAGCCACATCAACAGCTTCCCCTCTCTCTCCAACACCCCTTCTCCCCTCTCTACACTCTTCAGAAAAATAGGAAAAGTAGAATGTAGCTAAGAGGTGCCGTTGCAGGCTTATCCCTCAATACCTTCATCTGATCTGACCTGAACCCTTTGAGATTATGACGCCTTTTGACAGTTTATCGAGCAAAACATACTTCAACATTTCCTATTTTAGATATATGTCGCAAATTGAAATGAATCAACAGAATCATAAATGTGTAAATCGTCTGTCTTACGAGAAGCAGTGTTTCGATATATGCAGACTTCCCCACCACAGTTGCATAAAATACCTTGCAACTATGATAAGTCTGGATGCATGAAGGGGAGGTTTTTAGTTCGTTCCCTAGATCTCCATCAAGCTTAAAACAAAACACCCCCAAAATGTGTAAATTTGTCGGTCCCGGTTCCTCCTAAAAATACAGGCTTGCTATCGCTCGCCAGAATATAATCGACAACTAAATGGCACGAAAGGTTATACAATTGCCAGGAACAGGGCGAAAGGTCTTACAATCGCCTAACTAATGGATCGAACGTCTGAACATTCAAAAACTAATTGGGCTAAACATGAGGGAGAAGGGGGTCCCGAAAACAACACATCCAAGCACATAAATCTGCGTGCATTAACTCTGAAATATACGGAGGCTGTACTTAGGGTCCGACTACTATTACACGTCAGTCGGGGAGCAGGAGAGGTAATAACAGGAAAGGTCAAGTGTAGCAGCTAGTGTGTCAATCCAGAGAGAGAGAGAGAGAGAGAGAGGGGGGGGGGGGGGAGTCAGTCGGGGAGCAGGAGAGGTAATAACAGGAAAGGTCAAGTGTAGCAGCTAGTGTGTCAATCCAGAGAGAGAGAGAGAGAATGTGTGTGTGTGTGGGGGGGGGGCGGGGGGGGGGGGGAGGGGAGAGAGAAAGATTGTTGTGTGTGTGTGAAAGAGAGAGTGTGTGTGCGTCTGTGTGGGAGAAAGATTGTGTGTGTCTGTGTGAGAGAGAGAGAGAGAGAGTGTGTGTGTGTGTTTGTGTGTGTGTGTGTGTGTGTGTGTGTGTGTGTGTGTGTGAGAGAGAGAGAGAGAGAAACTACTTCACCACCCAATAACCTTTACACACAACACTCCCCATCTTAGCATACCGATAACCCATCACTCATTTACCGAGGACGTGAGATACCTTTTATACACCGAGTCAATGTTAACCTTTTCAGATACGCCTGAGGGGAGGGGGGGGGGGGGAGGAGAGAGAGAGGGAGAGATTTACATAGAAACACTGGCCACACAGATCTTACGATCCCTGCGAGGTGACCAGGACTTAATCCTAATAGAGATAGCAACCCTAAGAGAAAGTGGAAGGAAAGGATAGTAAAGATGAAGGCTCTCTCCCCACCCTCCGCTCCCTGCGGCAATATGCCGTACATGAAAATAGTTAGAAGGGAATAACCTTGCAGGGCTTGGAAATCGCCTGAAGGAATTTATAGTATAGTTAGAAATGGAAAGGAAAAGGCATGCACACCTGCACTTTTTTTTTTTTTTTCCTTTTTCTCTCTTCAACTGAAAACGTTTTCATTTCCGCCAGGTTCTCTATCAGTGATCAGCTTCTACTGCAGACCAACTTTTCTGTGATATGTGTCTAACCCTTTTTTAAATGTGTATATCGAGTCACTGTCAATAACTTCATTAGGGAGCTTATTCCACTCATTAATAATACTGTGGGTGAAGACATTTTTAGTTATGTCTAGGTTCGCTTTCCTGCCTGTTAGTTTTAATTTGTTTCCTCTTGTGGAACCTTCTTTGGCTATCTTAAATAGATTATTAGAATTTACGTTACTAAAGCCTTTTAGTATCTTAAAACACTCTATCAGCTGTCCCCTTATTCTCCGTTTCTTAAGCGAAAACATGTCGAGTTCTCTTAATCTCTCATTGTATGGCTTATTTCTAAGGGAAGGGATTAACTTTGTTGCTCTACGCTGAACGGATTCTAGTTTCACTATGTCTTTTATTAAGTAGGGAGACCAAAACTGCACAGCATACTCCAGATGTGGCCTCACAATACTTTTATATAGTGGTACAACTATGTCTTTACTATGACAATGAAAATTTATTTTAATGAAACCTAGCGCTCTATTTGCTTTGTTAGATGCTGAGGTGCATTGGCTTGTAGATTTTAGATTTTCATTGATAAGCACTCCTAGGTCTTTTATCTGTGATACGCTCTTTATCTTTTCTCCATTCATATGGAATTCGTATTTGTTGTTTCGGGAGCCTATTTGTAGTATCAGGCATTTGTTTACGTTAAAGGGCATCTGCCAATTTTCTGACCACTCTGATATTTTGTTTAAATCTGATTTCAGGCTACTTCTATCGCTTTCTGATATTATTGCATTTCCTATTTTAGTGTCATCGGCGAATTTGGAAATTATGTTATTAATGCCGTTGTCTAAATCATTAATATATATTATGAATAATAATGGTCCCAGAACTGAACCCTGTGGGACTCCACTAGTCACCGGAGTCCATTCTGATTCCACTCCATTAACCCTCTCACGTTCTTGACGCAATTTTGAGCCTATTAGGGATACTTTAAATCCTTTGTTACCATCAGGGGTGTTTAGAAACCTTTAGTTTAGTTACTTTAACCTCTGCAGTTGTCTTTGAGTTAGCTGTGGGCAGAAAACTAATTTTGGGTAGGTAATTATAAGAGTGTGAGAACTCTATTTATTATTGCTAATCTGGCAACCTCTGCATCATATGGTCGTGAGAGGGTTAATAATTACTCTTTGTTTTCTTTCGCTTAACCAATTCCTTATCCAATTAAGTGTGTTGCCTTGTATTCCTAGATTCTCGACCTTCTGAAGTAATTTATTATGAGAGAGAGAGAGAGAGAGAGAGAGAGAGAGAGAGAGAGAGAGAGAGAGATTTACATAGTTACATAGATACCCCCCCCCCCCCCTCCGAGGTCCCTACAAACTATTTTTTTGTTCTTTTCTTTTTTCATATCACCCCAGGCCCCATTTAGATAGGTCAAGCCTTCCCTTCAAAGCGTTTATTGTGTCTCTCCACCACTCTCGCTGGTAGTTTATTCCACTCTGTCACCACACTGTACAGTAGGTGAAGACACTCTTTGTGACATTTAGGTTTGCCTTTTTGGTTTTCAATTGAATTCCATTTCCGCGAGTTTGAACATTATTATTGAATGTGAATAGCACATTTCTATTGACTTTGTCGAAGCCTTTCAGTATCTTAAACCACTCAATAAGCTGACCCCTCAACCACCTGTTGTGTTTAATGAAAACAGATTCAATCGTTTAAGTCTTTCTTCATATGGTTTATTTCTTAATGAGAGTATCATCTTCGTCGCTCTACGCTGCACCGACTCGAGTCTTACAATGTCCTTGTTCTGATAAGGTGAACAGAACTGCACACCATATTAAAGGTGGGGCCTCACCATGCTTTTGAACAGTGGCACTATTACGTTCTCATGTTTATATGTAAATTTTCGTTTAATAAAGCCCAATGCTCTGTTTGCCTTATTTGCAGCTGCTATACATTGGTCGGCATGTTTTAGGTTTTCAGATATTAGTATTCCTAGGTCTTTTACGAGAGAGAGAGAGAGAGAGAGAGAGAGAGAGAGAGAGAGAGAGAGAGAGAGAGAGAGAGAGAGAAAGAGAGAGAGAGAGATTTATGAACCCCCTTCTTCCTCGTGTTTAACCCCAATAGTTTTGAATTTTTCAGATGTTAGCCGCATTAGTTTGGTGATTTGAAAACCTTAAATACATACAAATCACCCCTTAACTCTTGTGGCAGCAGTTCTCCAAACACTATTTTGTAACTTCACAAACAATAAAGGTTAACATGTGTCCTGTATTATGCTTGGTCAATATCTACAGTATATAAAACAAAACAAAAAACGCATACGCAACTCATCGACAAGGAAAGATGAAAAATGTCCGATTGTAATCTATTTCCTAACTTACACCAGGTATTGCTAATATATATATTAACCCCTTCTGTACCTGCGACGTCTTTTCCACTTTATTATTGGTATATTTAGAAGATTGTGTGCAGCTTATGAAGGATCTGTGGTGGTAAAAAGGGTTAAGTGAGATAGTTCAAGGCCTGTTAATTGCTGGAGGCCCTTTTGAAACTGAAGACAATGGTTTTAATAGTAGCCATAATAAAGTTAGAAGGACGTTGCGGGACAGAAGGGGTTAACATTGCCAAACTTACACCTGGTAATGTAAATATTAACCCTCTCCGACATATGACGCGATTTTGAGCCTATTGGGGATACTTTAAAGCCTTTGTTACCATCAGGGGTATTTAGAAACCTTTAGTTTAGTTACTTCAACCTCTGCAGTTGTCTTTGAGTTAGCTGTGTTGAGCCTATTAGGGATACTTTAAAGCCTTTGTTACCATCAGGGGTATTGAGAAACCTTTAGTTTAGTTACTTCAACCTCTGCAGTTGTCTTTGAGTTAGCTGTGTTGAGCCTATTGGGGATACTTTAAAGCCTTTGTTACCATCAGGGGTATTTAGAAACCTTTAGTTTAGTTACTTCAACCTCTGCAGTTGTCTTTGAGTTAGCTGTGTTGAGCCTATTGGGGCTACTTTAAAGCCTTTGTTACCATCAGGGGTATTTAGAAACCTTTAGTTTAGTTACTTCAATCTCTGCAGTTGTCTTTGAGTTAGCTGTGGGCAGAAAACTAATTTTGGAGAGGTAATTATAAGAGTGAGAGAACTCTATTTCTTATTGCTAATCTGGCAACCTCTGCGTCATATGTGCGTCAAAGGGTTAATGATACTAAAACAGCTTACCAACACTATTCGGGTACACCTAAATTTATAACACGGGTTTGGTCCGAGAATTGCTGTAATAAGGAATCGTGTCATTTCTGCACGTACGTTTTCTGATGATACGGGATGGGATGCCAGTCACTTGAAACCTAAATACGTTATATTCCAATCTATTTCACCTCATCCGTTACATTTTGTCTATTTTATATATAATTTTTATATTTATTATCATTATTATTATTATCATTATTTTTATTATTATTATTATTATTATTATTTTTATTATTTTTATTATCATTATTTTTATTATTATTATTATTATTATTATTTTTATTATTGTTATTATTATTATTATTATTTTTATTATTTTTATTATTATTATTACACCCCCTTGAGCCCCTTTCAAGATAAATTTGTACATTTTTCGGTAGAAAAATGTCCCGGCTGAAAGCCGGTTTCTCTTAAATTACAGGCTCGCTATCGCTCGCCAGGATAAAATCGACACCTAAATGGCACGAAAGGTGTTAAAATTGACAGAAATGGGTTGACAGTTCTTAAAATCGCCAAACTAAATGGGGCGAACGTCTTAAAATATCAAAAGCAATGGGGCTAGACCATGAGGGAGAAAGGGGGGTCAAGAAAAAAGTCCCTCAAGTGGAAATCGCCCCTTAATTAACCCCAGTTGAGTCACCTTGCACCCGAACACATTGCTACGATCGCATGTGGCAAAATCTGCAATTGTTTAAGGGGAGGTTTTTAGTTAGTTCCCTAGACCTCCATCAAGCTTAGAATTACACCCCCTTGAGTCCCTTTCAAGATAAATTTGTACATTTTTCGGTAAAAAAAATGTCCCGGCCGAAGGCCAGTTCCTCTTAAATTACAGGCTCGCTATCGCTCGCCAGGATAAATTCGACACCTGAATTGCACGAAAGGTCTTAATATGGGGTAAACGTTCTTAAAATCGCTAAACTATTGGGGCAAACGTTTAATAATATCAAAAGCAATGGGGCTAAACTTGAGGGAGAAAGGGGTCAAGAAAAAAATCCCTCAAGTGGAGATCTCCCCTTAAAATAAAAATACACTATTCAAAGCCCTTCTTACGAGTGCAATAACAGAATTTCACCCGCACTCTATGTTTTCATTAGGAATTCATGTTTAAGGGGAGATGGGCTTGTTTTCTGGACCACTTTCTCCCTTCATGTTTAGCCCCAGTTATTTTCAGATGTTAAGATGTTTGCCCCATTAGTTAGTCGATTTTAAGACCTTTCACCCCAGTTATTCCACAATATCTAGACCTTTCATGCTATTTAGGTGTCGATTTTTTCCCTGGCGAACGATAGTGAGCCTGTAATGTTGGAAGAATCAGCCTTCGGCCGGGACACTTTTCTACCGAAAAATTTACATATTAATCTAGAAGGGGGATCTAATGGATGTTTACTTAAATTTGATGGAGGTCTAGGGAAGAAACTAGAAAAATAATGAATACATGCAAAAATCGCCCAAAAAATGAACCATTCCCCCTCAAAATACAAGCAAACCATAATTACCTTCAATGCTGAAAGCCACTGCCTCGAATATAAAACATGCAAGCACAGTGAATTAATGATGACATTTACTCGGGTTGACTAATTGGGCAGGGATTATAGCCCCACGATTCTTTTACCAACACTTCTTCTTTATTTATTTTAGCAATATTAAATCGACAACTACATGGAACCTATACAAATTAATGGTACCAATACGTGAAATTATTAAATCCTACTACTATATTTAAATCCTACTACTGTATTTAAAAACTGTATTGTATTGTATTTAAAACTATATTTGCCTGGCAACATTTCGAGGCACTTAACGGGAGGTTTTTAGTTTGGTCTCTAGATATCCACCAAGCTTAAAGATTACACCTCCTTGAGCCCCTTTCAAGATAAATTTGTACATTTTTCGGTAGAAAAATGTCCCGGCTCGGTTCCTCTTAACCCTTAAAGAGCGGCGCGCAACATAAGTCGAGTTGAAAAAACTGGCAAAAAACGGGTGAAAAAAGGGTGGAAATCGAGTGAAAATGGGTGGGATAGTAATGATCCATATGTCCGACATCTGTGGCCTCCCGGCCCACACTAACTCCAGTTCCCCCACCGTGCGGGAGGATGACAGTGTAACCAATAGTTCGCTAAAAGTGAGCAAGGTAGCAAAATCAGCTAAACTTCCATCTTCGAGGTAACACTGTCAGTGTTCCACGAGTGCTACGTAGCTGTATGTGGCGTCATTGTGTAGCGATTTCCACCTAGTTTTCGGCGCAATACAGTTCCTTTCATACTGATGGTTGATATAGCAGTCAGAACGGCCCGGAAAGGCCCAAAACGTCCACAGAGCACCCGCTACACAAGGGTTAAATTACAGGCTCGCTATCGCTCGCCAGGATAAAATCGACACCTAAATGGCACGAAAGGTCTAAACATTGACATAAATGGGGCGAAAGTTCTTAAAATCACCAAACTAATTGGGCGAACGTCTTAAAATCTCAAAAGCAATGGGGCATGAGGGAGAAAGGGGTCCATAAAAATATCCCTCAAGTGGATATCTCCCCTTAACCTCTGGTATGGGCATCTAGACTGACACAGGTTAAGTAAAGGGTCTGAACAATTATAGACAATTATTTACAAACTTTCCGATCAGAATTGCCGCACATTAACACTATCACTGCGGGCGACGTATGGATGGTTCCTATATAAATATTATATTTTTTCCACCAACCAACTTCACTTCTAAACTCAATGATATCAACAAATACATGTGGCACTCCAAGGACTCGAACCTAGGATACTCACGCCGAAATTCCGCGCACTTATGCATTAGAAACGACCATAAACGAGTGACGTACCCATATGTTTTGGTATTATTGGTTAACCCTCTCCGACGTATGATGCAATTTTGAGCCTATTAGGGATACTTTAAAGCCTTTGTTACCATCAGGGGTATTTAGAAACCTTTAGTTTAGTTACTTCAACCTCTGCAGTTGTCTTTGAGTTAGCTGTGGGCAGAAAACTAATTTTGGAGAGGTAATTATAAGAGTGAGAGAACTCTATTTCTTATTTCTAATCTGGCAACTTCTGTGTCATATGTGCGTGAAAGGGTTAAGTTAGTGGCACCAACCCACTCTCCTTGTGGCCAGACATTTCCATTAGCTTCTAAGATGCCACCCATACTTATATCAGTCTACTACGTGCATTGGTTGTGAGAGGGTCGGTGTTCAAAAAAGGTGTTTTAGAAGCTGAAATACATGAAACAGGACTATTCTCTACTTTTTTTGACAGCTATATTCAGTCAAGGCTACGGATATGGTGCTAGGGTGTCGTATAATGAGCGGAAATAGTGAGAAAATACCCGTCTGGGCGTATTCTTACCTATAGAACTCCCCGCATTGAAAGGGTTAATTGTCCAAAAATATTCTCGTTTGACTCTATCTATAACATTAAATATTCTCTATTGCGTCGTCGTCCGGGACCAATGCTTATGAACATTTATTTGTTAAACCGCTGACCCAACGCACTAGTCAAACATTTTTATTGATGCAGTGAAATGAGTAGAGCCGATTACCCAACATTAAGGGGAGGTATTTAGTTTGTTCCCTAGACCTCCATCAAGCTTAAAATTACACCCCCATGAGTCCCTTTCAAGATAAATTTGTACATTTTTCGGTAGAAAAATGTCCCGGCCAAAGGCCGGTTCCTCTTAAATTACAGGCTCGCTATCGCTCGCCAGGATAAAATGGACACCTGAATTGCACGAAAGGTCTTAATATGGGGTGAAAGTTCTGAAAATCGCTAAACTAATGGGGCAAACGTTTTATAATATCAGAAGCAATGGGGCTAAACATGAGGGAGAAAGGGGTCAAGAAAAAAATCCTTCAAGTGGAGATCTCCCCTTAAGGGGGGGTCAATTTGCTTTTTTTCTCTTTCTCTTTCTATGGCTTGTATCCATTCAGCCAACTGTTTTAAGACGTTTATCCCCATCCAGGTGTAAATTTCTTCCTGGCGAGCGATAGCGAGCCAGCATTGTATGGAGTCTATTGAAAAATATACAAATTTAGCTTGCTGTCAAAACAAATAATAATATATGCTGGCTCGCTACCGCTCGCCAGGAAAATATTGACACCTGGATGTGGGTAAACGTCTTAAAACAGTAGGCTGAATGGGACCGAATGGATACAAGCCAACGAGAGAGAGAGAGAGAGAGAAAGAGAAAAAAAAAGCGAGGTGGGCCCCCTTTACAAATATTTAAGCTTATGTCAACACGTGGAGGCGGACGGGGATTTCACGATACAAATGATAGCAAAGAATGTAATTATACCTACAGCTGTATATGTATTATTACTATTAATAATACAAAGGGTTGTTCTGTTAGGGCTTCTTGGCTCATTAATTAATAGAACACAAAGAAAAGAAAGTTTAACGTTAACCAACAATAAATAAACCTGTTTGATACATTATACATAAATATGAATGTATCTGTAATCAGTATTTGAAGAAGAAAAAAAAATACAGTATATATATATATATATAAAATAGTAATTCTGTGTGTGCTATTATTTATTATTGGTGAATATGATTATTGTTAATATTCTTCCAGGACCATGAACGCAGGTTGGATTCCGTAACTTGAAAACTTTGTATATGACCACTCAAAAACACAAACGCATACACACAATCTACAAAACGCACATATGCACACTTAAATACACACACTCACACATCCAAGCACACACACACACACAGACACACATCCAAGCACACACACACACACACATCCAAGCAAACACTCCCCCCCCCCACACATGCAAACACTCCCACACATGCAAACACTCCCCCCCCCCCCCCACACACACACACACACTCACACACATGCAAACACTCCCCCTCACACACACACCCACACACATGCAAACACCCCACACACACACACTCACACACATGCAAACACTCCCCCTCACCCACACACCCACACGAATATGGTTCATGTTACTGGTGTAGGGCCGTAGGCTGTGTCTGGCACGGAACAGTTCACTAGACCGAAAGATAACATATTGAAGTGAAGTGCTCGTCAAACTGTGGTACTGACCAGAGAGAGGTGTCAGGTGTCAGAAGGGTGGTGTAACGTTGTTGTCAGAGTGGTGTATGTAGTGGTGTCAGAAGGGTGGTGTAACGTTGTTGTCAGAGTGGTGTATGTAGTGGTGTCAGAAGAGGGGAGTAACGGTGGTGTCAGAGTGGCGTATGTTGTGGTATCAGAAAGGTTGGACTGACGGTGGTGTCAGAAGGATGGAGTAACGTTGGTGTCAGAGTTGTATATGCCGTGGTCCAGGCGTGTCAGATAGGTGTCAGGAGGAATAATAGCCACATGACGGGAAACAATTGTATTGTCAAGACATCTGTATATGGTTATAGATGAACCAAATATATTATGTTTATACAATAAAACCTGTGTCCGGCATTTAATTCTCCATTCCGGTATTCGCATAATATATATGTTTGCAAGGTATAATGCTGCAAATGGCTGCATCCTTATTAGTCCTCGCGATTATAACTACCCAGTCGCTGTACTTAATGAAACTACCACACAAAGGCATCAGGTGAGCCGAGCCAAAAAAAAAAAAAGAAAAAAAAAAAGATAAAACAATAACAATAAAACCAAAATATAGACCGTCCACGTTAGCTTCCAACTAGCGACCATTACCGGCGGTGCTGGCTCCGTGGTGGTAGGGTCTTGTACCGTTCAGCCATTCTCGTACCGGAAAGGGCTATATATTATGCTGGGAATGTAAGTTGGAAGTACACAGACTGGATAGTGTGTGTGTGTGTGTGTGTGTGTGTGTGTGTGTGTGTGGGTTTGTGTGTGGGTTTGTGTGTGTTGATATTGTGTGTGTGTGTGCGTGTGTCTGTGTGTGTGTGTCTGTGTTAATATTGTGTGTGTGTGTACGTGTGTGTGTGACAAAGAGAGAGAGAAAGAGGGAGGGTGGATGGGAGGGAATTACATTAAATTCCTGGAGAACCCAATTCTTAGCATAGTATTAGCTTGCACGTATTCGGTTTCGCATCTAATTTTGGTTTTTGGGATTAAATCGTACTGGGATATATAATTTATATATATATATATATATATATATATATATATATATATATATATATATATATGTTTATACTGTACAGTATATACTGTAAAAGGCAACTTGGTAGCATCTTAAATTATATGATATTCGGAAATTTCATTTCTGTTGAAAAAAAGCGAGAGAGAGAGAGAGAGAGAGAGAGAGAGAGAGAGAGAGAGAGAGAGAGAGAGGGAGAGGAAGGAGAGAGGGAGTTTCTTTACCTCCCCTCCCGTCTCATCTCCCTCACGGTCTGCCACCTCCATTCCCACTCGTTACCTCACTTCACTCTTTTCTCCTCTCTCTCTCTCTCTAAAAATAAATTCTAACATCGTGTACACATTTGTATTTCTGCACGAACTGTAGGTGGCACTGTCCGGTGGCTGGAATCGTGCTTACTGTGTGAAGTATGTGCCGATAACATTACATATCCCGATGTCAACTGATACCAGAAAACCATCACGCTCACATAGGTAATTAAGTTAGTAGTAGTAGTAGTAGTAGTAGTAGTAGTAGTAGTAGTAGTAGTAGTAGGTGTCAGAAGGGTGGAGTAACGTTGGTGTATGTCGTGGTGTCAGAAGGGTGGAGTAACGTTGGTGTCAGAGTGGTGTACGTCACTCATCACTCATTCCCTTGGAGGGAGAGATCTTGCAGCACAGGACGGCCAACACATCCAATGAAGCACGAGTGGACGTTAGTGCAAGAGGTTTTTGGACAAGAGCACAGCGAGAGTTCTTTGACATAAGAATATTTGACCCAATGGCCCATAGCTACAGCGAGTTGTCTCTGGAGGCTGCACACAAGAGGAACGAACAAGAGAAGGTCAGGGCATATGGGGAAAGGATCTTAAATATCGAACAAGGCAGCTTCACCCCACTAGTCTTCACCACATCTGAAGGGATGGGACCCAGGGGCCAGTGCTTCTATTCAAGGCTTGCAGAGATCATCGCAGAGAAGAAGCAACAGCCCAGGAGCCACGTTGTAGCCTGGATGAGGTGCCGTCTATCTTTCTCATTGTTCAGATCAGCAGTACTATGCCTGCGGGGAACAAGACTGTCTGCACCACAACCAGCGACGGTGGCAGACGTGGACTACGAGGCAGCGGTGGCAGAGGGTTGCATAGGGAGGCGACTGGGTTGAAGTTGCATGGTGTAGATTGTTATAGAATAGAAATAGTAGGAATAGAGTAATATCTGATGTTTGTAAAATATAATGTATGCACAATATTAAATAAAAATAAAATAATAGTAGAAATAAAAGTAGTAGTAGTAGTAGTAGTAGTAGTATATTGTCGTTTTCGGTATCATTTGACGACTTTGTGCAATTCTCAAAGGGTCACTAGCATATAACTGGTTCGTGTCACATATCCCTTTGCCGACACAAGTCCTTTATAAGCTCGGCTAATACCATCTGCAGTAACATCTAAAAGTCTGTACAGGTAAACTGATAGTGCTAAAACCAACAGGCACCCACACAAGACTGATAGGTGTAATATAATTTTCCTTGCAGTACTGGTGCCTACCTGTATTTAGTTATCTGGGTGACCGGTCAACTCAACCAGTAGACCATTTCAACCAGTAGCTCTCAACCAGTACCAAATCAACCAATACGGTTAGGTTAGTACTATATTTTGGCACTGGTTTGGTTGGTCTGGGTTAATTTGGCACTGGTTGAGAGCTACTGGTTGAGATGACATGGAAACAGTTTTCTGGCTACTAATAAATTATAATATCGAGTTTAAAAAGGACGTCCAACAATACATAATCTTCGAACTATCTCACTTAACTCATTTAACTGGGCGGGTGCCCAACCCAGAAAAGGGTTGAAATAGGGGAGCTATCCCCCCGCCAAAGGCGGCTTTCTAGGGCCTTTCCTAGCTGATGCTGAGAGGATTGGGTTCTAGTCATGTGGTGATGGGCTGGTCTATCAGAGTGAGAACTGAGCAATCTCTGCCATACCCATAGCTTACTCTGACTGTTCCTTTTACTTATATATTTTCTAGATCTCAAGTGACGGTGGCGTCTCTACGTGGATTGACCTCCCAATCTACCAGATTGGAAGCCAAAGCGTCACATTTTCCCTTGCCCTCAACTTCTCTTCATAATTGCTGAGGGACAACAGGCCCTGTGTGGGGCTGGTTTCCCGGCATTTCCGCACCCTCCTCAGCTCCCCGCCATGGAGTGGCTTCGGTCACCCAGGGTGCTTTATTGTGGTCGCTGGGAGGGTTCTGGGGGCGCTTCGGTTATGGCCTTGGCCTTGCTCGGGCCTTGGGGGCCTGTTCGTCCAGGCAGCTGGGGAACAACAACACCAACAACACAGACGGGAAGCTCATTTTACTATAAACGTACCAAAACGATCCATCTTCTGGTAAGCTGCACACAGCCATCTAAAATATAGTTAGAATGAACAGAACTACTCGCACTTACAACAACCACCCTTTTTAGCTGACTTCCACCTGATCCTGTCGTAAACTGCACAAAATCCTGTAAATAGGTTGTTAAATAGAAATGAACAAGACGTCGCCGGGGGTGACAAAGTGAGGGGGGGGGGGGGGGGGGTGGGGGGTTGGTGGGTGGGGGGGGGGGGGGGGGGGGGGGGGGGGGGGGGGTTGGGGGTTGGGAGGGGTGGGGTTGGGAGGTGGTGGGGAGAGAGATAGAGAGAGAGAGAGAAAGAGAGGGTGGGGATGGGAGAGGGGGGGGGGGGTGTGCGTTGGGTGAGTTCAAACCAGCATGCCCACCCCAATCAGACTGACAGGGCGTTGTACTTGGTGACCAGCTGCCACACAAGGGGACACTTTGATAAAGATACACCGGGGTACATACTTTGAAATTGAACCGACTGAAAGCATACTTGCACAGGTTCGCTGCCGACTCCAAGTGAGTGTTGTTACAGAATAGATAAAATACTGATTGTCTATGGGCTATCTATATCTATTGCCTGAAACAAACTCACGGGCCGTGTGTGAATAAACCCCGAAGGGGGGTTGGTCCACGAACGAAACCGCCGCCCATGACCGACCGTCTTCGCCCAGTCAGTCATAGACGAGCCCCTCCGCCCGAACGCAGCACCGGGCCTTCGTTCATGGGTAGTTCCGGGTCACTCTATTATACAATTGATGTTATTGGGGTCGAAAAAAGAAAGCTAATAAGTGGGTTATTATGTTGTAGTGTGTGTGTTTTTGTAGGGTTGTGTGTGTGGTTGTGTCTGTGTGATGTTTTTTTTTATTGTTTTTATTTTTTTTTTTTTATCTGTCCACCAACCGAACGTTTACCGGTCTTAACTCAATGAAATCAAATAATACCATGTGGCACTCCAAGGACTCAAACCTAAGGATACTCGCAGGATCGGGAAATGTCCGTGCGCGACTTATGCCTTGCAGCGGCTACTGATGATAGAAAGAGTAAATGTAAAAACCTCGGTTGAGGAATGGCTAAAACAGCAGTTTGTTTCTCTATAGTTTATGGGGTAGGGTGGTCATTGAACATTAGACGATTATATTCAGAGTTAGGAAGGGTATTCTCAATGCAGTCAGAGGTAATTTGCTTTTTCATCCCTCATGTTTTTAGTGGTCTAGTACCTTTGAGAGTTTTAAGACTTTAGTTTCTATCTATTAGTTTGGCGAATCTTTCGAAACCCATATCTTTGTCCATATCAAAGACCTTTCGTTCCGACATTTATGTGTCGATATTGTCCACTCTTACGAGATAAAACATCTGTTGTTATTGTTTTCGGGTATCAAAAATGTCCATGCCGAAGGCCGTGAGTTTCCTCCTAAAATGGGGCACAGGGTCGCGGACTGTCTCGCCTGGAAAAGAGGTAAGAACAACCATTAATCGCACGAAAGGTCCTAATATTGACAAGGAACTGGGGTGAAAGGTCTTAAACTCGCCAAACTAATAGGTCGAACGTCTTATAATCTGAAAACTAATGGTGCGGGCCAAGCATGAGGGAAGGAATGGGGGGAGGGCCAGGATAAACCAACCGAAACGCATCCTCCCTTTATTCTACCAAATAAAAGTTATGTTGAATGGTCTATAGTTCCATGAGAGAGAGAGAGAGAGAGAGAGAGAGAGAGAGAGAGAGAGAAGAGAAGAAGAGTTTATGTTGTATGGTCTATAGTTCCATGAGAGAGAATAGAGAGAGAGAGTTATGTTGTATGGTCTATTATAGTTCCAGGATCGAGAGTAGAGAGAGAGAGAGAGTTTATGTTGTATGGTCTATAGTTTCCCATGAGAGAGCGAGAGATAGTTATGTTGTATGGGCTATAGTTCCATGAAGAGAGAGAGAGAGAGAGAGAGTTATGTTGTCGGTCTAGTAGTGCCAATGAGAGAGAGAAGAGAGTTGTGTTGTATGGTCTATAGTTCCATGATAGAGAGAGAGAGAAGAGAAGAGTTTATGTTGTATGGTCTATGAGGTCCATGTCAGTAGAAGAGAGAAGAGAGTTATGTTGTATGGTCTATATAGTCCATGAGAGAGGGATCGGAGAGAGAGATAGAGAGTTATGTTGTAGGTCTATATTTCAATGAGAGAGATAGAGAGAGAGAGAGAGAGTTATGTTGTATGGTCTATAGTTCCATGGAGAAGAGAGAGGGATAAGAGAGAGAGAGAGAGTATGTTGGTACGGTCTATAAGTTCCATTTAGAGAATATATATATAGAGAGGGTTATTTTGTAATGGTCTATAGTTTCCATGAGAGAGAGAGATAGAGAGAGAGTTATGTTTTATGGTCTATAGTTCCATGAGAGAGAGAGAGAGAGAGAGAGTTATGTGTTGTATGGTCCTAGTGTTCCATAGAGAGAGAGAGAGAGAGAGTTATGTTGAAATGGTCTATAGTTCCCATGGAGAGAGAGAGAGAGAGATAGTTATTGTTGTATGGGTCTATAGTTCGCATGAGATGAGAGAGATAGAGAGAGAGAGTTATTTCTATGTTGTATGGTCTATAGTGTCCATGAGAGAAGAGATAGAGAGAGAGAGTTATGTTGTATTTCCTGAATAGGGTTCCGATGGAGAGGGTGAGAGAGAGGGATGTCTATGGTTGTATGAGTCTATATTTCCATTAGAGAGCCGAGAGAGAGAGAGAGAGTTATGTTGTATGGTCTATAGTTCCATGAGAGAGAAGAGAGAGAGAGAGAGTTATTTGTTGTCTGGGTCCTATAGTTTCCACATGCTAAGAGAGAGAGAAGATGAGAGAGAGTTATGTTGTATGGTCTATAGTTTTTCGCATGAAGAGAGAGAGAGAGAGAGTTATGTTGTATGGTTTCCGTATAGTTTTCCATGAGCGAGAGAAGATGAGAGAGAGAGAGTTTATGTTGTATGGTGCCTATAGTTCCATTGAGAAGAGAGAGAAGATAGAGAGATAGTTTATGGTTTGTATGGTGCGTAAGTATGTTACCATTAGAAGGAGAGAGAGAGAGAGAGAGAGTTATGTTGTATGGTCTATAAGTTCCATGAGAGAGAGAGAAAGAGAGAGTTATGTTGTATTGTCTATACTTGTTCTCATGAACATAAGTAGAGAGAGAGAGAGAGAGTTAATGTTGTATTGTCTAAGGATTCCAGTGAGTAGAGAGGAGATATGAGTAGGAAGTTAATGGGGTATGGATATGTTCTATAGGTTCCATGAGAGAGAGAGAGAGAGAGAGAGTTTTATTGGTTGTATGGGGGGGGTCTGGAGTGAATCGTTCCGATGAGAGAGAGAGAGAGAGAGTAGAGAGTTATGGTGGTATGGTCTATAGTTCCATGAGAGAGAGAGTAGAGAGGAGAGAGAGGTTATTGTTGGTTATGGTGGAGCTATAGTTCCATGAGAATAGAGAGAGAGAGGAGAGTTAGTGTGGTGTATGGAGTGGTGCATCTAGATTAAAGGGTTCCATGAGAGAGAGAGAGAGAGAGATAAGTTATGTTGTATGGTCTATGAGTTCCATGATAGAGAGAGAGGAGAGGGAGAGCGAGAGGTTTATATGTTTGTATGGTCTATTGGTTCCTGAGAGAGAGAGAGAGAGAGGCTAGAGATTGTTATGGGGTTTTATGGTTCTAAAATGAGTGGGTCCATGAAGAGAGAGGGTAGAGAGAGGGTTATGTTGTATGGTCGTCTAGAGTTCCATGAGAAGGAGAGAGAGAGAGAGTTAAATTGTTGTATTGTCCGATATATACGTTTGGCCGATGAGAGAGAGAGAGAGAGAGAGAGAGGTTTATGAGTTGTATGGGGGGTGGTCTATTAGTTCCACGATGAGAGAGCAGATGAGAGAAGGAGAGTTACTGGTTGTAATGGGTCTAGATAGTTTGCCAGTGAGAGGAGAGAGAGAGGAGGGAGAGTTAGTGGATTGTAATGGTCTAAGTAAGGGGGGTCGTGTCAGCATAGATATATAGAGAGAGAGAGCGGAGAGATGTATGTTGTTGGTCTATAGTTCCAGTGGAGAGAGAGAGAGAGGGAGAGAGAGAGTTATGTTGTCTGGTCTATAGTTGGTGTGCCATGAGAGAGAGAGGGAGAGAGATATCAGAGAGAGCGAGAGGTAGGTGTCAAAGGATTGTATGGTTTCTGATAGTTTCCATGAGAGCAAGAGATAGAGAGAGTAGAGTTTATATGTTGTTGGATGGGTCCCTATGAGTTCCATGAGAGAGGAGAGAGAGGGGAGAGAGAGAGAGAGTATTGTATGGGTCTATAATAGTTCCATGAGTTAAGATAGGAGAAGAGAGAGAGTTATGTGTGTATTTTCCGATAGTTTCCATAAAGGAGAGAGAGATAGAGAGAGATAGAGGTGATGGTTGTATGTCTATATTAGTTCCAATGAGAGAGGTAAGGGAGTTATGTGTGTGTTTGTGAGTAAGTATGAGAGAGAGAGAGAGGTTATTTTGTATTTTAATGGGTCTATAGTTTCCATGAGGAATATAGGAGATAGAGGTAGATAGAGAGAGTTATGTTGTAATGGGCTAACTAGTTAGTTCAAATAGAGAGAGAGAGAGAGAGAGAGGTTATGTGTGTAGGGTCTACTAAATAGTTTCCATGGAGATAGAAGAGAGAGAGAGCGGGAAGGTTATGGTTAGTTGAGAGTTCCTAATAAAAGTTATGTCCATGAAGAGAGTAGAGAGAGAGAAGATAGAGTTATGTGTGTAGGGTCCTATAGTCCATGAAGAGAGAGAGAGAGTTATGTTTAGTAGTATTGTGTCTAATTCCATAGAGAGAGAGGAGTTAGAGAGAGAGAGAGAGAGAGAGAGAGTTATGTTGT